>JABXJD010000144.1:1065000-1530585 GCA_013375575.1 Percina caprodes
GGGGAAGAGGAAACATGAGACGCATGAGGAAAAGGTTGCACCGTCTGTTTCGGCACCCTTAACCATTAAATCAGGAGTGGAATTATTGTACACATAAACCACTACTACAGACATAAAAAATGGAATCAAGGAATGTTACTTCCAGACAAAGAATCATCGAGACAAAGCAGTCTTCATTTTAGGCCATGCTTGTTCTAGAAAGTCCATCCATCCATCCATCCATCCATCCATCCATCCATCTTCGTCCGCTTATCCGTATTGGGTCGTGGGGGGAGCAGCTCCAGCAGGAGACCCCAAAACCCCAAACTTCCCTTTCCCGAGACACATTAACCACTCAACACATTTTCACGAATGGGTTTGTATAACAATGTACGAAAACATCCATCCATCCATCCATCCATCCATCCATCCATCCATCCATCCATCTTCGTCCGCTTATCCGGTATCAGGTCACGGGGGCCGCAGCTCCAGCAGGAGACCCCAAACTTCCTTTTTCCACATTAACCAGCTCCTACTGGGGGATCCTGAGGCGTTCCCAGGCCAGGTTGGAGATATAATCCCTCCACCTAGTCCTGGGCCCTCCCCGAGGCTTCCTCCCAGCTGGACGTCCCTCCACCTAGTCCTGGGTCTTCCCCAAGGCCTCCTTCCAGCTGGACGTGCCTGGAACACCTCCCTAAGGAGGCAGCCAGGAGGCATCCTTACCAGATTCCCGAACCACCTCAACTGGCTCCTTTTGACGCAAAGGAGCAGCGGCTCTACTCCGAGCTCCTCACTGATGACTGAGCTTCTCACCCGATCTCTAAGGGAGACGCCAGCCCCCCTCCTGAGGAAACCCATTGTGGCCACTTGTACCCTGGATCTAAAAAGTCTACAAGTAGAAATGTTCTATGTTCCAACAGCCAAACTAACGGATATGCATCCTGCCTCATCTGTTACTTCAACATTGTTAGATAATTACAATCCTAAATTGTGAAAATATGGTGTCAGTGTAAAACTGAAGCACGCTTTAGAAGAGGAGGAAGTTATGAAGATGATTCAGTGATTTTTTTTCCACTGAGTCATGTTTGCTGACATGAATTGACAAGTACACAGAGAAGCTGTTTGACACAGACTGACTCACAAACTCAACACAACATGCCAGAAGATCCTCTGATCCCTGCATCCCTCTACCTACCATCTCTCAGCAGCGGTGGAATGTAACTACTGTAAGTACATGTTCTCCAGTACTGTACTTAAAGTGTTCATATTAGGCTCATTTTCAGGTTCCTAATTGTATTTAGAGATTATATCAGAATAGGTTTACATGATAAAAATTTTTTATCTATCTTTATTTATCTATTTTTATCTATCTATATTTTTTTTTTGTTGTACTGCACATTGCTGCAGCTCCTCTTTTCACTCTGTGTGTTGAGCTCTCTGTTACAGCTACAGAGTGAGGCATCACACTTCAATCCCATCTTTGTTGGGAGTCATACATGCGCAGTAGCTAGGTAAGGACAACTAACCAGACAGAAGCAGAGTATGAGGGCGTGCCACGCTGGGCGAGCTTTATAACGTGTGTTACAAAGTGTGAGTGATTGTCTCTGAAGTAAAGGACGGACTACATTAGAGCTGTTGGAGCAGGTTATGAACAGTGTTTTCTGTTGGGGATGGTAAGTCTCTTTGGGGGAACTTTGGGCTTTTTCACTTTGTAAAACTATAACATGCACAAAAAAAGATATAACACAATAAAGGGAAGGGAAGAAGCCAAAAAGCATGAAATTAGCACTTTAAGTCCAAATGTTGAGGTACTTGTACTTGACTCTTTTCTTTTCATGCCACTATACTTCTACATCGCTACATTTCAGAAAAAAATATTGTACTTTTTGCTCCACTACATTCATCTGACAGCTTTAGTTACTTTCCACATAAAATGTCTGCACACAAAACACATGTAGTTTATAAATCTGATGTTTGATTATGAAGTAACCTAGCAACAATATAACAGCCTACAGGTCCAGCTGAGATGATCAGACCATTAAACACAGCTGTTTGGAACCTTTACACTTTCTAATGTGTCTTACACGTTAAGAGGATTTGTTTCCGGCCTTGAGTACTTTTACTTTTAATACTTTAAGTACATTATCCTGATGATCCTTCATCAACCAACATGAATGAAATGTTAACAAATAAGTTGCCATTTTCCACTTTGAAGAATGTGTTTTGTGAAGTGACAAAACATTTTAAATCCGTTTTTCTAATCTTCGTTTTAATTTCTGCTTCGTCTTGCATGCAGTTATGTAACTCCTGTCTGGACAGATTTTAATTTTCTGCTACATCAAGTGTGATTTTTATGCTCTCTCTGGTGTTTGTGTGGACAGGTAGCTGCTGCTTGCAAATCCCACAACAGCAGCCGCCAAAACAAACAAATACATTTTAGTGATCTACAGCCAATGCAAACAAAGCTCATTGCACACAGTCTGTGTGAGCCAACCGCTGCCTGGCCCCCTCCAGCGGACCCCACTGTAGTTAAGTGTCTCTTATTGATGCCACTTCACAGAGCTGGACATCAACAAAAAAAAGCCTAATTGACCTCCTTGCCCTCTAAATCAGCTTACATCCATCTGCCTCCCTGTTTCTGGAGACAGGTTTCACTCAGGATACGGGTTCACATGCTCTGGGCATGCCTGACAGCCAGCGGCACATGAAGGCCAATCATGAGCAGCATGTGAACGCTCAGGGCTTGTGAACACAACTTCTTCTCATGCATAGCTAAATAGGATTGGAAGCACATAACCCTGAACGAGAAAATGAAAAAAAGCAAAACCAGCAGCGGCAACAACACTCCAAAACCACAGGCACAAACTCAAGAGCGTGGTCTGAGAGAGCACTTGAGTTTAAGTTATACATACGTAGAGCCCTATCTCGCACCCGGCACAGCGCGGCACAAAGCCCGACGCAAAGTGTCTTTGCTATTTTAAGACTGTCCAACGCCCACATCGTTTAAATAACAAATGCTACTACACCCATCTGTGCGCCCACGGGCGGGCTGGTCTGAGAGGGAGGTGTGTTCAGGTGCATTCTGGGCGTACTGCTATCTCGAGGCAGCGGGAGGTGATCGCGCCATTGATCAATGAGCAATGTGCCAAAGTGCAAAGGCGCCTGGCTTTTAAAGGGAACTGGAGATGACCCCTGACTGGTTGATTGCATGTTACACCCAGAACACACCTTGACATGAGTAATGAAGACACTTGGTCCACTTGGCTGGTTACAGATCTACAAGTCCCACATCAAGTCCCTAAACACCAACAAGCGAAGGTCATGTCATACTGTACCTGCTTCTAGTTTTGACTTGATTACTGCAGCTCCTTGTATTCCTGCCACATTCAGAAGCCACTTTCATGCCTACAACTGGTTCAGATTATTTTTCCTGCTGCCAGGCTTTTAATGGGCATTAACAATTTAGAATCAATTCAGTGATTTCATTACTTACTTTTAAAGCACGTTTAAAAGTAAGTAACGTTGAGTGGGCCCAGAGTATATAATAGACCTCCTGACACCCTATGAGCCTGAATGCAATCCAAGATCATCTAGTCAGCTACTTCTTGATCCTGGGTCCAATTTTGTGACTAGAGGCGATCAAGCTTGCATTTCCTGTGATATGTTCATCTCCGTCCATATCTGCTTTTAAAAACACATTTTTATGGGTTGGCATTTTTATAAGTTCCCAAAGTTGAAGCTATAATGCGTAGTTTCTGTCGCCCCTCGTGAAGAATTTTAAGTAACAACAACAACACTGTCGATGCACACCCACATGACACAAGCCTTCCGTGATCGTGCAGAGCCCCCTCCCCCCAAGAGGTCATTATCTTCACTGGAGTTTCTGGGAAAGTCACCGGACGCCACAATCTTCTGAACATAGTCATACTGAGAAATCCAGACAGAGTTGTGTGGAGCTGATAGTCTTAATTAGCTCTGTAGCAACTCATTTGGAAATGGCTTGAATTTAATGTAATGGACGTCCATTAACATCAAAAGTTACACACTAAAGCTTGAAGTGTCTGTATGTGTGGGTTCTACACATGCCAGCTTTGTGTGTGTGTGTGTGTGTGTGTTTTTATATGTCTTGTTATTTACTTTATGCTCTACACATTAAAATATCTGTTATGCAAAAGAAAAAGAAAAAAACATTCAACACTCTGAACTCAACAGCAGAAATATGAAGGACGAGGAGCTGGAGCTGCTCTGAATGCACAGCCATGAGTGCAGAGTGATGAGCGGCGTCTCCGTACCTATGCAGTCCTGATTGTCAACATAGTGGACCTCGTTGACTCCGAGCCCCTCCCTCTGGTACAGCTCTTGCTCCTGGAATGCAAAAGAGACATTTATAATGAGAATGCATAACGATATTCGCAGTTTGTGTGCCATCCGTCTAATAAGGGCGACGACGACGCCGTGGTTCTGCCCGCACGGCGTTCCAGCTCCCAGAAAAATGTCATTTAGACAAGGCTTTCTGCTATTACTCTTTCATGCAAAATGAGCATCTTGAGGTTACGGCTTTCACGCTGGATGTTGCCAACAGATATTTGCGTGCAAAACATCTTAAAGTATGTTAATGTTAAGGTCACATTTGAGGGAAAAAAGGTAATGATTGCTACACGATGATCAAAACGAAAAACACAATCCAAAATATAATTCAAGTTTTAATGATGCTTCATTGTTAAGAAGTTCAAAGTTGAAACAGATATGACTTCAAGAATGCTGATATGATTTTGTTAATGATGTACACGTTGGTTTCTGCAATTGACACAGAAACAACAGTAAGATGTCTTTCCCTTATTATTTAATCATGAACTGCACAAATGCTTGCCAAGGCCAACGACTGTTTAAGCACTTGGTTATGTGATGACCCTGGGGGGGTCCAAACGCATCCTATAAACACACTGCCTGGTCTCAGGGTGAAAAAATTCGAAAACACCACCCTTGCGTCTTTGTTTGGACGGCAAAGCCACATACTTGCGTATTGATGATGTCATTGCCACACCCCTCGACCTCTAGCCTTCGACGTCTTATTCCGCAACAACGTCTCATAACAACAACGGACTACATGCTTGTGTTCCTGTTAGAGAAGATATTGAGCCTAAAAGGGTTACTTGGGCAGAATATATTGTCTGTTTGTATACAGCGTGCAAGCCTCATGCGCATGCTCCGCCTCTTCTTCTCCATTTTTTGGTGAATTTCTGTAGCCGGAACAGCGCCACCTATAGGCCTTGAATCCGTACAAATGGATCCGTTGGGATGCAAATATTCTTGACATGATGCCAGGGAAGACGGGGGAAAGATTGTTTTGGTATGTGGACGTGGCCTGAATGACAAAGAAAAATTGTATACTGAGCCTCATTATTTTCTATAACAGAGATGTGGAACATTGTAGACTTGGACAGTGTCGGTTTTCATGTTGCCAATGGTTGTTTTGGGTGCTTAAAATTTTTTTATAAAAAATGTAAGATACAAAGTTTACCTACAGCATGTTTCTGCAACTGTGTCTTATCTAAAATGTATTTCTTTTTAGGTAAACACCTTCACAAAAAAAAAAACAGTAAACATAACGCATACTTTCAAAAGGGAAAAATCATGTTTTGGAATTGACCTCTCCTTTAAAAAGTGATCAAAGTTTCTGTTTTTCTGTTTTTAAATGTCAAATTAAATTAATACTTCAGTTCAAAAATGCAACACCCAAGACACATACTCTTATAAAATAAGTGCTTACAATAAAAAAAAAAGCACTTATCAACTTATAAATGAAAAGTCCTGAGTCATTCTGAGACGTTTGCTTTGATATGCCGGTGTTTGGAAGTGCTGGCTGATGGCTCTGAGTTTGATTTTATGGATTTTTTTTTTTCTCCCATGAATGGACACGAGGTGACTGAAAGACTCTCACCTCTTTCAGTATCCGCTCATTGAAGAACTGCTGCAGTTTCTCGTTACAGTAGTTGATGCAGAACTGCTCGAAGCTGTTGTGTTCGAAGTACTCTGCAGAAGATTAACGGAGACACAGTTAAAGATGCTGCGCCAGGTCACAATCAAAGGAAATCTGTCAAGTTGCACTACTTTAGGAAATCATGCACAGTGCCGAGACACTCTTTTGATGCCAGTATAATGTGTGCCAGTACAAGACAAACGTCTCTGATACAGACTGATAAACGTGTTAATGTTCAAATAATCTCTGCCAAAAAACAATAAAGAAATGTTTAATGCTCTGAGATCTACGGGCATTTTCACATATCTTCTTAAATTTATCTTTTAGGGTATTTCCATATAACTGACCCCTGTGGGTTTCATTTGAAATTGTTCAGAACAAACTCAGCTTTCCGTATAGTGACAACCAAAACAAACCTTTACTTTTTATGTGATGTACAGTATGAATTGTTTCTGTGCATGATATGAATTTACCAAAGTCTCTATATATGATTGAAATAGTTTGAAATTAAATTTTGTAACATGGCTTTTGGAGTGGGAGTTTGGTCAAACATCGTTTGGACGCGCCGGTGTTGCTTTCGTCCTCAAAGGGTTAACTGGTAGAGTGAGACTCCTGAAAAGATCGTGAAGCTGCTTAATTTTAGCAGATACCAATCCTTTAAAATATGCCCGCACTAGCCTAGCAGGTTTTTAAAGATACCAACCGAAGCCAGCGATGTCCAGAACGCCGATGAAGTTGGCCGAGGAGTCGAAGGGGAAGCACTGGTTGACCCTGGTCACCACATGGTCGAAAAGGCGGCTGTACACGGCCTTCGCCAGGGCGTCCCGAGCGTTGTTAGCCTGCTCCACTTTAAGTGGCACCCTGGAGACACACAGGGACAAAAGAGTTCAGGGTCAATGTCTAGAAAGTCTATATCGATCGCTCCCCAAGGCTATTTTCATGAGAGAGTGATAAAGTCTATTTCATATTTTTATTACTGCTTGTGATTGCTGTGATTGGGTTGCATGAACGTGTCCTGATGCTTGCTTGGCTTCTTATATTAACTGGAGCTCCTGTTGATGTGTAATCTCTGCTAGTGTCCTGTTGCTTTGTGCAGCTCAGCATGGCGTACTACAAAAAAAAAAAATGCTTATATTTCTGCTCTAGCTCTATGGTGTCTTTTTGATTACTGTGTGTATATTTTAACCTGTATGAATGTTTTTATTGTTGCTTCCTGCTGTCAAGCTTTAACATCATCTGGCCAAAGGACTACGGTTGAAAATTAGCCGACTGGCTAACACTGGGACATTTACAGACATGTTGATTAATGCTTGGTACTTAGCGACGCCCAAAACAATTGTGATTGGTAAAAAGAAATGCCAATAAACCAGAGCATGTTTTTCTCCCATCCCAGAATGCTGTGTGGACTAGCCAGACTACCCAGAATGCCGTGTGGACTAACCAGACTCCGCAGCAGAGTCTTGTATCTAGATGAATGAAAGACCACCATTTCTTTAAGGCAATCCATCACAAAGTTGTTGAAATTTTTCCCTCAAAACAACAAGTGTCAACCTTATTGAAGTCTCAGAGGAAAAAGCTGATCCTAGTCAATCCGTAAAGGTGTAACAATTAGGGCTGTGACTTAAATAGCGGTTCCTAAACGTTTGTATATTAATTTTATAAAACAAAACCAAATTACAACATTATAGCACAGATCTTTTAATGTATTTTTTAGCTCCTACTACGTGAGCCCCGTTTCTGGGTAACAGAGTATTTTCTGAGTGTCTCTACAGCGCCTTTATTTTGTTTTTGTTTGTTTTTCATTTAAATGTCTGGAAGAGCTAAGTAATAAAAATGTTTTTGTGTGAGTTTATATACAGTACATGTAACCGATTCGATCGCAGGCCTCTGAATTGAATCAAACTCATAATTTGGCAAACTTTGAGATTTCAAGCAAATATGTCCAAAGCATCAAAATAATATAATGTGTTAAAACTTGTTATGTACACCTCTGTCAACCATTATGTCATTATAAGCCCCTAAAACCACTTGAAGGGAAACTACCGGACCTACTTACTACTGGACCCTATTATCCTAAGTGTTTGTGTGTAAGTGACTGATAGGAACAACAATCTTTGAAATTGGTCCAGTATTAAGCGTGAAGCCACATACAAGGCTGCAATGTAACTGCAAATGTTCACCGCCAGTAAGCGTCCACTAAAAGTGCTCATTTGCCTCTGACAGGCTAAGATTATTATTCTAATTGTCTGACAACATTATGGAAAGGATCCCTACGGAGACAGACCTTTAAAACCTCTGAGAACTTCCTGTTCCAGAAACAGCTCTAAAGTCGCTAGCACTAAACCAACCAGACTTCATTTAAAAAAACAATATCTTTAGCAAGTATAGAGCAAACATATTTTCACATGTGAATCAGTACACTATGAGTTTATTTCAACCAAAACTAGAGCTATGATGGTTAGAAAAGTGGAAAGATGACCCAAAATGGCTTTTATTTTGTTTCTGTCGACTTTGAATGAAGTCTATTTTACGATGCTAAAATTACAGTTTTTTTTTTTTTTTTTACATTGAGTCTGGTGGGGTTAGCAAATGTTTAAAAAAAAAAAGCATCTTACTCTTTAACAGAAAGGTCGACCTCCTTAGAAATCCTTTCCATAATGTTGTCTGACATTTAGAATATTAATCTGAGCCTGTCAGTGGAGAAATTAGCACTTTAGTGAAGGTAAATACAAGCTGGACAATGGCCTACTAATTTACATTTTAGCTTGTTTTCTCCACTGCCGACTGCAGCAATCTCGCTTAATACTGGACCAATGTCAAGGACTGTTGTTCCCATCAATCACTTAGACACAAAAACATGGGGGTTACGCTTTAACTTTAGAATTTATCTATTCTACAGTTTAACACTTTGAGCTAATTGACTAAAATATTAATAAATGTCAACATGAACCTGTCCTTGGGGATGAAGTGAGTCTACTTATTCAACATCATTCGGTTTAACACACAGCATCTTCCAAGCAGATAATTGCGCTATTGACAGCCACAGAGAAAAGAGACATTGGGAGTGAGAGGCAGCGGCTTTAAAGAGGTGGCAGACACCATAACAGGCAGCAAACTCTGTGGAGCTATTGTAATTGCTTCTGACTGTGTGTGAGTGTACGGTTCAATAGCGGCAGAGAAAAGGAGTGACCCGATCGCAGGGGCCAGATAAAATATAACCGCAATAATCTGCTGCGAGGCGCCAACTTTCTACTTGGGGCGTTACCTCTGGACTTACTTTGCCTCAGCTGCAGACTGCAGTGCACTCAAGGACACACATACATTCATACATTCAACTTCCATATTTCAGATCACTGAGGGGCGACCCTCATTTACAATGTCATCGAGTCAAATTTACAAAGACAAAAACAGAACAACAATACAGTAACGAAGCAACACCATCATAATAAAAATAGAAAGACAATAAAACTGTGCAATGGAAAAAGGATTTGATATATAACGGCATTTTTCCATTAATGGTACCTGCTCAACCGCAGTGCCCCGTCCTCCTTTTTCCATTGCAGATTAGTACCGCCTCATGTGTGAGGCGAGCCGTGGCTGGGCGTCATAGCAGGACACTGTAGTGACCTAATGCGACACACACACACACACACAACGTCGAAGGTGTGTTGTTTTTTATTCTAGGCGTGTTGCCACAGCCAGAAGGCAAATTAGTTTCTGATGAACTTGGAGGCAGCAAAGAAAAAAATAAAAATAAATAAAAAATAAATAAATAAAAAAACACGCCGGATAAACTATTTACCGGTTAACATGGCGAGTTTGTTCAGGACATCCCCCACCCCCAACTGTCGCTAGCAATGATGACGCAGTGATTAGTGACAATTCTCTCCGACCAATCAGTAGTCTGCAAGTTCTCACGTCACTTTTTGGTATCGCCTCAGCTCGCTTGGAATGGCACTAGGATAATAAGGATGCAAAAGAAAATACAATGTAAAGCAAGTAGAAGTTTCCAGGTCTAAAACCAGATTTCTAAATTGTCTGAAAGGCACAAGTATGATGTTTTTAAAGAAGTGCAGTTCTAGGAGCCGGGTTCACTGAAGTTAAAAGCAGTGGAACTCTAAAAGCTCAGAATAATGACTTCCAAAAACCCACCTCTTTCTCTCTCTCTCTCTCTCTCGGCGGCAAATTATCTCCTCATAGCACATACCTTTTTAAGCCACATGCAACATCCCGGGGAACACTGAGGCCTGATCCCTGCAGGTGCCTCCGTGGTATTTCTCACAACACATTATGCTGTGATAGGATGACCTGCTGCGCGACGGCCGGGCCGACCCACTAGAGCTGCAATCTGTGATTCACTCTGCACCTGCTCGCTGGTGCAATCCCATCACAATCCAACATGTTGTATATATTCATAAACATCTCCTATTTTTATTTCTAAACAGCCATGTTTACCTGCCGCATACTTCCAGCCCGATACATTTCAGAGCTCAGTCAAATGGATCATCAGGCAAATTGACACAAGTGTTCATCTTTTGTTGCTATTTGTTGTACTTTACGAAGAACGAAGAAACAATTCTTAGATGCAGGTGCATTGGGAAACATCACATCAGACTCTGCTTTTCTTCAGAATCAGCCACTCTGGACCTTTCTCAAAAGTTTTTTCAACACTATTTTAATACTTTGTTACTTTGAAATGTTATCTTCAATAAATTGTGATGCTGATCAAAAGCAGAGTGCGGGATCATCGTTTTTCAAGTCTGATGCCTTTATTTTACAAGAGTTGCATTCATGTAGCATGTTGTTTTCCCAAAGGTGACATTGTTTTCATGTCTTTTTTTTTTTTATTTATTACAAAGCAGGTTGAGGTGTCAAAGTATCAAAATGTTCAACCCACAGAGAAAAGCACACAGCCCGCATTCACAAACCTTTAAACGAGCCGTCAGGACTTCTGTATAGTTGTGATGGCACAACTATACTGCATATAGGTAGAAAGTGCTGCTATAGTGCAGTTACAGTCATTCCCCAGCGGCAATGACTTGGAGAGCACAGATGCATTAGGCTTGGAAACGGTGACCAATCAGAGCAGAATGGGCTTTTTCAGTTGGGGGTCTTAAAGAGACAGATGCTAACATGGAGCATTTCAGACAGAGAGTGAATACAGGTACATTCAGATGGACAGTATGAGAAAAAATAAAGTGTTTTTGAACATTAAAGCATGTTAACATGTTTCGAATAGAAACCCAAACTACAAGTAAGAATTTGAAAATAAGCATGACATGGGGGACTTTTAAACAAACGTGAAGGAGTTTTGGCCTACAATCAAACAATGTAACAAAACATACTAAAGGGAGGACCAGAAAACTAAAAAAGCATTAGCTAGTGTTGCGTTCAGCTCATTACAAATGGGTGCAAAATCAAAAATGTTGCAGCAATTTTGTTCAGTGTAGTTTATAAATGAAGACCCTTTTAAAATATTACATTTATGATGTTGAAATAGCAAAGACTAAATGTAAATATGAAGTTGCTCTGTGCAGTTGGAGAGAGTCAAAAGCCACAGAGCGGACCATAAACCTTGACAACTCTCCCAGCAAGACATCCCACACATCCTCACCTTCACCCCTGCTCTCTCTCTCCACTCATCGCCATATTTAATTCATGCCGCCGGCTCCTCCGAGCTGGAGAGCTGCCGCCACAGGTTTTAATGTTGCGGCGAGGCCCTCTCATTTAAAAACCAAGAGGTCTAAAATGCCAGGGCAGCATACTTATTCAGGACACTAATAGTCCAAGTAGCTTAATATGTATTCCCTATGAGCGCGAGTGTTTTTCTCTCCTGCACGCTGTAATTACTGCTGTCGCCCTGTGTAGAAACTGTGCTCTCTGAAGACGCCTGCAGCTGCTCTCTGACTACGTCCTCGAAGACACCACATGGGAGAAAAATGATTTTGAGGAATAAGATAAGATCAACTAAGATAAGCTAAGATAGACTTTATTAATCCCACACTGGGGAAATTCCCTTGTAACAGCCGCTCAAAAGAAAACACACATCAGAATAAAACAAATACAAATTATAATAATAGACACAGAAAAGATGTACAAAACATCTGCTCTTGTTGTCTTGTTGTGCTGTTTAATGTTGTGGTGTGTTCAGTGTTTTACTAGAGGACCACAAAGGGAATAAGCCTTTGGACTGCACTGTGTTTTTATCCTCTGTGATTTGTGATGTCGGCCTACATAATTACTGCCGTGAAGGGTCTTTTGTCTTTTTTTTAATCATCAAATCAATCAAAACAAAGATTGTGTTCTTTAATTTATTTTAGACATGCAGGAAGTAATTAAACACAATTATGTTCTGCAGAAAAATAGGCTTTACTACTTTTCTGTTCCGTTAATTATCTCACTCATCTCGGATATCTTTTTAAATTTGATGTCTTTATTGTCTTATTATGATGATCCGTTTTTAAGTTCAATCAATCAAGCACTTTGTGTTGCATTTTATGTATGAATTGTGCTGTATAAATAAAGTTTATCAATTTATTATTATTATTATTATTATTATTATTATTATTATTATTGGAGAAGTCCAGGCTCGCAGGTTGGAGATAGATTGATGTTTAGAAATAGCTTTACGGTAGAAAAGGATCCAAACGTCCAAATTAAATAAAGGTAGAGAAGTATTGGGTGAAATGTAGAGAGATGTGCTGAGCCCACAGAAGTTACTGCGACTTTGTTTAATGGCACGTCTGGCTGCTGGGTTGACGGACTAATCCCACCGAGTCTCACAAGCTGCTAACCACTGACCCAACCCGCTGGAGTCGCCTTGATTGGCATCTTCCATTTTCTATGTTCCTTCCCATTAAGTCTCCCCCACTTACCGTTCCCCACGCTCTGTTGGAATTACACTCACGTTAAGCCCAGTTCAGACCAAAGATTCAAGACAAAACTGTTTCAGAACGTTGCAGAGAAAAGTTGCAGCGGTCTGAACCGGCCCGCCTCAGCTCAACTCTAACCAGCTGATGGTGTCGCTGCGACCCAGCTGTTCAAGTCTCCGGAGGCTGGTTTTAGAACTTAAGGAATGTCTCCTATTTCAACAGCCAATAGAGAAGTCAGCAGGTAAAGTCAGCTATAAAGTACAGAAATAAAATTATCCATAATCTGTTTTACGCCCAAAAAGCACGGCAACGTTATATGGTGGAGAGAGATAGAGAGAGACTGAAGAGAGAGAGTGCCCAGCAGCGTTAGCAAAAAGCAGAGAATCAGAGAAATAAAATGTGTTTTCGCCGTTTCATCACTAGAAATGTAACTGTAGCAAGCGTCTCAGTATCACTAACTATCTGAACTGGGCTTAGATGTTTCCTATTTTGAGTTTAAGTATCGTAAAACCCTACCTGCTAACTATTCCATCTTTTTAGCTTGTTGATCACCAGCCAACATGGCTAGTAGATTTTTAAAGTTACCAGCCAATCAGATTTGTTCCCTAGCTTTAGTTTAATTTCATCTCCTCTGGTTTGTTTGGCTCCTTTTCTGTTCGTCTTCTCCATCTTCAGCCTAGCTCGTAATCGCTAGACACGTAGCCAAGAGCTGTCTGACACGTCACGACTTAGTGTCCACGGCAAACGTAGGATGAGTACCACAAGCAGTGATGTCAGATTAAGATTACGTTTCCGAGGCAAAAACACACTAAACTGCCCAAATTTCGTCGCATCGTTTCTGCACCCGGACGATTCAAGTAGACGCTTTGCTTCATTCATCGCCGACCTTTAAAACAGAGACCTTCAACAGGGGGCCCGGGGCCCCTTGGGGGTCCTCACACTTATTTTTTAAAGTTTAAATACAAAAAATGAAAATGAATGTCTTAACATGACTCCAACATATTATTAGCAAATATCAATCAGCCTAATGGTGAAAAATATATGTAAGGTAGTACTAGTCACTAAAGTAGCCACCACAGATACAGATTCATCCTAAGGATTTCCTGTGTCACATTTGTTTTTTAACATTAAAAAACAATTTTTGAAAAAATGTTAATTTGAAAAAACATGTCAATTATTATTTAATAGCTTAGTAATAGCAATATTTTGTACACTAAAAATGTATAAATGTATAAAGGCTTCAGGCCTCCCATACATTATTGTAGGCACAGTTTAATATGCAACTCAATTTTATAATATATATGTATACACAATATATGTAGTAGGGGGTCCCTGCTTCATATCTCCTTCAGTTAAGGGGTCCTTGCTTTAAAAAACGTTGAAGACCCCTGCTTTAAAATGTTACCCACCAGAGATCATTTTTACCTGAGTGTGTCGTTAACAACCGCCCGAACACAAACAGCGCAACCTCGTATGGGTTTGTCTGCCACAGAAGAAAAATCATCTTCTTAACTCAACTCTCCTCTGACTTCTGAGTCTCTTCTAAAGGTTCCAGACAGCGGCAGTGATTTCGTTTGTTGACTCGTAATTAGGTGACTCAGGTTAATCAAAGTGCTTTTAAAGTGGTAAATGTGCATTTAGTAACAATTCTGTTTGAACTAGCCCGAAATTTGTCATCTTGCAAATATATTCTTTTATCCTGAGTCATGTCGACCTGACACGACTGCTCGACTACGAAAGGAGACACTTTCAGTCATTAGGGAAACCATCTGAATAATAAGTGCTTTTGTATGTGTGGGAGACAGAGTTTGAGAGTGGCAGACCAACAGGATGTTGTTGTGATCAATGAGGAGTTGAGTGAGGTGTATGTCTTGGAGGTTGCATGCACCTTTGATTATAGCATGGAGGAAGCTTTTTTTGACCCAGGTTATTAAATTCCAATCCTTCCTAAATACCACCACTGAGCTAGGCTATAGGTGCCGACTATTTGTTTTCATATTTGTCAACTTAGGACACACACACAATGGTTGTAAGAGAGCTAGGGATGCCCTAAAAGAGGGCTAAATGATTAGCAAAGCACTGTCCTCTGTCGACAATCATAGGCATCCGCCATCAATGGCGAAGACGCTGTTACTTATTCCCATGAGAACGGAGGGATGTGCTAAATATAATGAAGACCTGATGTATGCCAGTGGCCCATGACTTTGTATATGTATTTAATTGCATCTATAATATTTATGGCCCTGTAAATTATTTCCTTCGACTGGACTTAAAATGTGGCAGATCAACAGGAAGTGAAAGTGAGTTATATCACGCTCTTTTTCAGGTTCATCCTTGTATTTTAGGTTTCTACTAGAACATGTCTACATGCCTTTATGTTCAAAAACACTCATACTAAATATACCTGTATTTTGCCATCTGTCTGAAACACTGTTTTAGCGCCTGGCTCTGCACTGTAGCGCCACTTTCTAGCTATGTATAGTATAGTATAGTTGTGACATCACAAACGTACAAGATGTCCTGACGGCTTGTTTAAAGGCAGTTTCTACGTACTGTATGTTCTGCATTTTTATTTTATTTTATTTTTTATACAAAATGGGACCTTTAATGGTGGAAAGTTTTCTAAACCCGACAAGATGTTACTGCCCCACAACTACCATTAACAGAAGGGCCTATACCAAAGTGCACTAAAATAAATCAGTAATGCGATGACACAATGTCCTTTTTTTGACACAAACATTGTTCCAACTTAATTTTTTAAAATTTAACTTAATTTTTATTTTAACTTTTCCATGTTGATCTTGTCAATTAATTTTAACTATGCCCAAAACAAAAGGAGCAGAAGTAGTCTAGCTGCTAATTTGTGGAACAAAAGAAAATTTAAAATTCTAGGATAAATGCAGAGAAACTCTTTAAACAAGTTTTTATCTGACGTTAATAAACCTTCAAGAATCAAATTGAATCAAATCTGTTCTAGGCACTCGTTCGATAACGTCAGACTCTTCTCAGCATCATTCCCACCCCGTATTCTCCTTCAAAACCGGAGGTTGTTATATCTCTCGACGCAGGAAAGGCATTTGATAGGGTGGACTGGGCCTACCTGTTCTCCTCCCTTCAACAGTTTGGTTTTGGGCATGTTTCATTTTGTTACTCGGTTGTTAACTACTCCTCCCCATGCGCATCAGTTTGTAATAACACCCAGCGCTCTGGGTCCTTTCTTCTCTTCCCCGTGACTCGACAGGGATGTCCACTTTCTCCACTCTTACTTGCGGCCTACTGAGTCACTTTCGATTACTTTGAAGGCAGAGGAGGGAATCAAGGGGATTCAGCAATGGGGCACAGACCACAAGGTCTCGTTATACGCCGACGACCCCCTTTGTAAATCCGTGACCTTCAGTCCAGCATCCCACATGCTCTCTCGGTTCTGAAAACCTTGAGCGAGTTCTCGACTTATAAATGAAACATCTCGAAAAGTGAGTGCTATGCTATTAACCAATTAGCTGTGGAGCTACCACCGTCTTCAGTCTCCTTTAGACTATCTAATTCAGGATTCAATTATTTAGGCACTGCAATCACAAGATGAGTCCGGGCATTACAAGAGCAGAACTTTTACTGCTTTAATGACAACAGTCAAGTCCGATTTGCAAAGGTGGAGCCGTCTACCACTATACCTGGCCTGGTACAGACTGTTAAGATGAATTAAAATATCTGTTAAGATATCTGTTAAGATATTTCCTAGATAACTACATAGGATTCAGTTTAGCAAGGCCAGGTTTGCCAAGATTTATCCAGGTGGCCTGGACGAGGGATGCAATTGATGTTCTCAGACCCCTTGTGATTTGACCCATATGTTCTGGTCATGCCCCAAACTGTTCAACTTCTGGCAGCTATATTTTGACGCAATCTCGAAGGTTTTGGAGTTGAGGATCTGTCCCTCTCCCCATGTAGCGGTTTTTGGCAGACCTCCGTACGGACTCAAATTGACAACAACTCAAGTTAATGTTATTGCTTTTACATCTCTAATTGCTTGTTGGAAAATTCTGACTCTATGGAAGTCACCCTTACCACCGTTGGTTAAAGCGTGGCTATGTGACACATTGTCTTTCTTAAAACTTGAGAATATAAAGTTTACTCTCAGAGGCTCTACTGATAAATTTTATTCTCATTGGAAATGACTGATTGACTATTTGAACAAGCTTTCCGTTAAGGAAATGTCACTGTAGTGGCATATTTAGTATTTGTCTGCATAGGTTTCTACCTCGCTGCCTCACTGGCAGTTTCAGTTTCTTACACCTCTCCCTCTGTTACACTCTTTCTCAATTAACTGTGTCCTCCTTCAGCGTCTCCTCTTCCTCACCTCCATTCTCCTTTAATGAGCATTTTAAGATGCACATGAAACAAACTAATTTACGTGGAAGATTCAGTTTACTCTTCGTTTCATTTTGGAGAATCCAGGTTAATTTGTTTTAATGTGCTTTACTGTCATGGCACATGATTAGATTTCTGTTTCCCAAAGTATATGGAGCAAAAAATAACACACAAATAAAAGAAACAAAAAGAAAACTATCCTTAATTCTCTCTCTGTCTAAATCCAATCTCCCTCCCACTCTTTATCCGCCTCCCCTCTATCAGTCACACACACACAGAGCCGTCTGCACTCCCGCTTACATAACCCAGACAAATAACCAGCGCAGGTAATGCAGCCAGCTGGTGGGAGTCCAACCAGCAGCCTTTTAAATTCACCTACGGGTCTCACTTTATCCCCTTTACCAAATCAAACCACAAATCCATGAACTCATCATTTTAATAAGCTATGGTATAGACTTGGCTGTGTTGCCACTTGCTCTTTAACATCTGCTTTAACATCTGCTGCTCTACATACTTGAGGTCTGGTTGCTCTTACGTTGGACAAGCTGACACAGAAAATAATGACTTTTGGAATTTAAAACACAGTTTAACACAAGCAGCGGCAGCCACCATACTGAAGGTGGTGACACGTAGACAACACGGCCGCCTACACACCATATCACAGTGATCATGACAGCAATGAATGCTTCCCCATCATGTATCGTAAAGACCGAAGTTACAAGTAGAAAAAAACATAATTTCTATGTGTAGAGTAGCATTAATCTTAATTAGTCTCCGGAGGTAGCTGTGTAAAGCCTGATAGAAAAAAAAGTATATGATTAAGTGATGTCATGATGGTGGTGGTCTCACTACCACTGCGTCAAAAAGCCACTTGGTAAGGTGCCTTTGTTATTGTAGCAAAAAGTCTCCTTTAGAGTCACATTTAGACACGCTTGGTCGGGACTCTTGGTGTCACTTTATGACGATCTGGACGTAGGTTTGACATGCGGCACAAGAAGAGTTACAGAATGTACGTTTCAAGACCAGGCCGCAAACCCCCGATCTCCTGGGGGAAATTCCTGTGTTGTCGGCCTTTCATACTTACTCTCTACCGTTGTCTCTCTTAATACTAAGTCATCTTACAGCACCGCGGTCGAGCTGCTGCTCTTCCCTGTGCGTTCCATACAGACGCTAAACTGTGATTTTTGTGTCTGTATGAAATGCTGTGTGACATTGACCAAGCTTCAGTATTTTACCAGTTGGGAGTACGGGTTGGTTGAAGACTACAAGTTAAAAGTAAAATGCTAGCACAACACACCAGTATATCTGACCATCAACGTGGGTAGGGTTAGGCATCGAAAACCCATTTCAACTTGGGATGGTTTCGAAAGTTAATTCTTTGTAATTGTTATTAGCCTTTTCTTCTTATCTGTGAAATAGGCATGTGACCCATTTCAACTTCACCCCTCAAAGAATCACAATCGAGAAGTACCAGAATCGAGAAGGCACGAATCGGAATTGGAAACAGAATTGTTAAAATCTAATCCCCAGATTATGACATAGAAGATTGTGTGGAATTTGGATTCTGCTGCATCAAATTTATAAATATATTGCATCAGTCTTACTTTTATAACATGTTTCTATCGACAGTTGGAAAAGTGATCTGTACAGTTTGTACCAAATGACATCAACTATTACCAATACAATTGATGTGCCAGAAAATTAAGGCTGTATGTCCCATAAAACTCAATAGTTTTATTGTGCAGCTTCCCATCAGCACTCCTCCTCCCTAAAGGATTTTTCCATCTCTTCAACCATCTGCCGTCGCCAGAAAGCCTGCCACTTCCTTCTGCAAAGATGATCTCTTGCTTTCTCAGTCAAAAGGTTTTTCTTTTTGACTGTTATGGAGAGAATAAACATGTTGGAAGTGAATTTTCCCATCAGATTTTTTCATTCCTCCCACCATCTGCCACCAGCAGAAGCTCTGAAAGGGGTTTGCTCTGGAAGAACAGCGCTCTCTTCCGTACTAAAACACACTTCACCGGCAGATCTTACACATCCAACCTGCTGGACATGCATAAAATTCAGAATGGGGGATTTCAGTAAGGAGATTTCCAACCGTTTTTCTTGTTTCTGTGTTGGCAATAACACAAAAAGAGTTCACCTATTAGTAATCCAACATCCAGAGGAGATAAAACTGCACTCAATCTTTATTTAGGCTTCTATTCACAGTGCAGAAGCTGGTACAGGCTGACAGTTTGACTCCATAATTATACCAAATGATCGCGACATTCTTCAGAAACTGAATAGACGCAGTAAGTATCTATTCAGGGATAAAGTGTCGCCAGGATCTGTCCGACACATGTCCGTTTACAGAGAGTCTAACTGACAGGCAGGTTGGCGTCAACCGACACTCAAGAGAAACAGACAAAGAAATGGAGCAGCTTTTAATCCATCTGCCTCGGCTCGTCTCTCCACAGATAAAAGAGGAGAAATCAACATTAGCGTAGGAGGGGTTTGAAATTAAGGCGAGAGGCTTGGCATTCAGATGGAGTGTGCCGAGGCTGAGCTGCCAGCAGAACAATCGCAGGCTTCAGAGCAACAGGGTTCAGGCTTAACGCAGACAGAGACTTGGCTTGAGGGGGCTGTCACTCTGTCTGCCTGTTTGTTTCGGTCTTCACGTCTCTATATCTGACTTTTTGTCTGTGGCATCTTGACATTTTGCATGTTATTGTTATGGGATCAAACAAGAAAAGGGATATGTATTTATACTTATTAACAAGTAGAAAAAAACATTTATAATTGAAACGGATTAAAAAAATGTAATAAATGAAAAGGAAGTTCAGTGTGTAAACGGAGAATATGAATTTTTAGGGCAATAACCAATGATTATTAATTTAATTATAATTTATTGAGCTATAAGTCTATAAAATGTGAGAACATTGAAATAAAACACCAGGTACAATTTCCCAGAATTCGTCTTTAAATGGTTTGTTGTGTCCGACCAAAACAACAAAACCCAAAGCTTTTCCATTAACTGTGACTTAAAGGTCCCATATCATGCAGATTGTCTGGTTCATGCTTTCATATTTTGTGTTTCTACCAGAACATGTTTACATGTTTTAATGTTAAAAAAAAACATTATTTTTGGCATACTGTCCATCTGAATGTATCTGTATTTACCCTTTGTCCGAAATGCTCCGTTTTAGCGCCTGTCACTTTAAGACCCCTCTAGTCTATTCTGATTGGTCTGTATTTTTCCAGGCTCTCGGAGTCTGAACCGTCATTGCAGCCAGTGAATGACCGTAACGGCACTATAGCAACACTTTTTACATATATTATTATTTCCTTCTTCATAAAGTACATAAAATAGCAACAAAAGATGAGCACACCTGTTGATTGCCTGTTTATTTATTCAAATAATGATTTTAGACTGAGCTCTGAAATGTAATGTATCGGGCTGATAGTATGCCGCAGGTAAACATGGTTGTTTAGGAATATACTGTAAATGGGAGACATGTGTATGAATATACGCAGCCTCCACAAGCGAGCAGGTGCAGAAGTGAATCACAGCAGGTCGTCCTATCACAGCATAATGTGTTAGAGAAATACTGCGGAGGCACCTGCAGGGATCAGGCCTCAGTGTTCCCCAGGATGTTGCATGTGGCTTAAAAAATGTGCAGAGGACATAATTTGCCACCGAGAGAGAGGGGGGGAGTTGGGTTTTTGGAAGCTTTTCGGAGCTTTGAGCAGAGCTGGGCAATATTTAGATAGTCTCAGATCATGATTGGGACTAGATATCGTCTTAGATTTTGGATATCGTAATATCCTAATATTGCATAAGTAATGTCTTTTCCTGGTTTTAAAGGATGCATTACAGTAAAGTGATGTCATTTTCTGATCTTACCAGCCTGTTGTAACTGTTCTATTATTTGCTTTTACCCACTTAGTCATGATAATCACATTACTGATGATTATTTATCAAAAATCTCATTGTGGAAATATTTTGTGAAAGCACCAATAGTCAACACTACCATATTGTTGCAGTATTGATAGAGATATTTGGTCAAAAATATCATGATATATTTTCTCCATATCGCCCAGCCCTACTTGAGAGTTATCGACCTGAGCCTTGACTTGCAATAAAAAAAGAATTTAAAAAACATCTAACGTTGCACAATATGGACTCGTCATAACAAGCTAGAAACAAAGACTGTTTGGCATTCATACGTTTGCATTCATTCTTTTCTGCCGTTGTTATAGTCAAATAATCAAGCAATTGTGTAACCTCTATACATGTTTTTAACCTGGTTTAAAATGTAGACCGAGGTAAAACTGAAATATTCTGAAGTTTGTTGTAAGACATTTGTGGTGTCAAATAAATGCTGAATTGCTGATTTAAGAATTTGATTTTTATCCTAATAAAGACAAGCTGCTGCTTATTTTTCTCATTAAAAAGAGCTTTAACACAATACCGAACAGCAGCGTTTCCCTTCTCTCTCTGGTTGAAGGTTTCTAGCCTGTGTCACCTCTGACTACAGCCAGCATCGCTGACAGATGTGTCGCTCTGTCACATCTGTAACCTACACACTCCATCACTGCAGAAAGGTGAGAAGGTAAAACACAAGAGGTCAGCTAACAACCAAGATTGTCTGCTGGGGAAATGTTGCTCGCTAAGCAGCACAGCGATGTCACAAAAATCAGCTGAAGTGCTGTACATTATATGGTTTTAATATGATCACTTTCATTCTTCAGCTTTGTATTCTGATTGCAACTTTCAAACCACATCAGTTGTATTGTCAAGTATTGCTACACTTTAGTTTTTTTTACTTTTAGTTTCTAAACTGATTATGAATATGTCTTGTATTTCTGGTGGATCCCAGAAAGGACTGAGGCACAACGCTTATTTGTTTTTGTATTTATACGTATCATGTCATTGCTACAGGTACTATTGTTCTGTGCATATGATACTGTCATGTAATTAGCTCTTTGTTTTTTGGCTCTTATAGTATAACACAGAGATCTTCAAACGGGGGTCTGGGACCCCTAGGGGAGGCCTCACAGTTAGGGAGTTTTTGTCAAAAATGAAAATGTCTTAACACGAATCCAACATATAATTAGCAAATATAATCAGCCTTTTGTGGGAAATACACATTACTGATAGGCTTACTGCCTTATAGGTAACCAAGGTAGCCATCCACAGAAGTTTGCAGATTATCTGTATCATTGTTTTATTAGCCTGATAACCAATGAAGTGAATGCATTTTTTTTACTCTAAATGCATATCGGTTCCGAATATTGGTTTTATTAAAGCTATGGTGCGTAGTTTCTGTCTCCCCCATGAAGAATTCTAAGTAATGACGAGAACACTGTGGCGCATCCACATGATACAAGTCTTCCGTGATTCCTGATTTCTGCTGCCAAATATAAAAGTCACAAAATGTTAAGTTTTAATAAAACAACGATTTGACCAAGTTGTCCCAAGACACCAAAAAAACAGAAACATACCTCACTGGAGCTGCAAAGATGACGAGATTAATTGGGTATTTGTCAGCTATTAAATTAACCGGCGACTATTTTGACAATGGATTAATCAGTTGGAGCAAGGGCGTAGGTTTTCATACACATTATAACCTGGGGCTCTGGGGATCCTCCCACAGAAAGATTTGAGCGTCAAACACTTGATTTGCTACACTCAAAGAAAGAAATCTGTAAATTAACAAAAAGGTTCTGGCAGCTCATTACAGAAATTTTGAGAGTGTCATAGGGGTGTAACGGTGCACACAAGTGACGGTTCGGTTCAAACATCACAGTTTGGTACATTGGAGGGAAAAGCAAAACAAAAATGCAGAAGGCAATTTTTTTTTTATTGTGTATGGCTCAGGCTGTACCGCCTAGTGTCATACAGCCTCTCCCCTGAGTGTGTAAAGTAAGAGGTAAACAGTAAAGTACCCCACATCATCTCCAGACTCCATCTGGAACTTGGAAACAAAATAAGACAATCAGCTATAAAACAGAGCATACAGCATCTCTTATTTATGAAAGTGCAAGTTACATAGAATAATAACAAAAGAATTCTACTTAGGTAAGACCTTTCCCCACAAAAGATAAAATAAAGTATTCTTGCTATTAAGTGCGACAGGCATACCTTTCTAGTTTTCACTCTGCCACAACCTCCTGTAGCTTCTCAGCTAGGTGAGTGCTTGTGTGCTGCTCATACAGAGGCGCTGTACAACTGACGCTTTCATTTCCCAATAAAATGAGCAGACACCGTGAGATAGCGCTCCGTAACACGAAGAGAAGTCCAACCATCAGACAGTTTTTCTTGTCTCGTTCTAGTGATTGGCACATCAGGGTGATGGCATCGGATATGCGTTGGCATGTTAGATGTATTTGCACTCACATACACGACAACAACGCCGACACACCGTCCTCGTCTTTCTCTCGCCTGTACTACTGGAACTGGCTGGTAAATCCCAAACTTGTGATCTTCAAGAGGCCGGTGGGTCCTTTAATTCTTGTGGGTTGCCACCACTCGTCATAGGCTAGGCTTCTCGTTCATATTAGCTAATAAGTCACTCACGGAGGCAGAGCTCGCCTAGCGTCTACATAGCTTCAGAGCTAAGGTGGGGCTACAGATTAGGTGTCCCTAAGAAAACATGTATCTAACAGTAGTTCCCCATTACATAAATTAATTTGTACGCTAGTTTTATTTATTTTTATGCCATGTATTCTGTGTTAACTCATGTACCAAACCAAGACAGCTGTATCGTTTCGGTTCCACACGAATACATGTGCTGCTCCACCCCTAGTGTAGCTACAGTAAAATACAGAACGTTTTCTGTCATACAAAGCTGCTCAGTTAGTAAACTTTGTAAAATGTAGACAAGAACTACAGTAATGTCACACAAAAAAGCAGCAAACTTTTAAAAAGAAGAAACAATAACATTGAAAAAATTTATCAGAAAAGGTTGAATAAAAGCGAGGAAAAAAATACAAAAATATCGTAAAAATCAACAAATGGACTTAATCACTGAAAACCAATCACATTTTTTGCAGGGTGACAAATCTCTGTCTTCTTAGTATTGGATGGGACAGATACCCTGCAAGGCCCCCACCAAAAAAAAAAACATGAATTCTCTAGTATTGGAGGGGACAGATACCCTGCCAAATAAATACCAATATTTTCTATGGTTCTTATATTCAGTCTGGATAAATTGTGTATTCTGTCACTCAGAGATGTCCTCAGCTGAACTAGTCTGGCGGGTCGAACTTAAGTGTGCAGACAGGTCGCTGGGTACGCCTCGCGGAGATTATTTTCTCATCACTGCCTGGCTGTGTCTCTGCCCTCCCGTCTCATCATCTTCATCACTCTGAGGATCAGGTTATTAGCTGCACTGAAGCCTTCATGAAGGAGCGGCGCGGTCTGGCCGGGGGGGTAGGTATCTTTCTAGCCCAAGGTTTTTAGTTGTTGTTTTTTTTTTTATTAATACCTGAAGCTCTCCCTCGGCGATGAGCACTGAGCTGTAAAAAATGCTATAATAATCAGCTCAACTCCTCTTCCCCTGAAACGCTTCGCAGGTTCACATTTATCATGTTAAGCTGGAGCCGGTGGGTGAAAGCTGTGAATGGTCCGAGCTGCCTGTCTGCCTGCAGACGCTTAATTTTTGCAAGTTTGTTTCAGTCTTTACCCGTCATAGTCCACTGTTGTCCGCCTGCTTTAAAGTGAGTCCCTTCACCCCTTTGTCATCGCTTGTAACTTAAAAATGTATCCCTGATCTTTCAATTACAGACACTCAATAAAAGTGGTGGAAATTCCTAAATCAACGTTTTTTTGTATTGTAATGCTGCATTTTCACGGTAAAATATCTTGTACTGTAAGGCAGGGAGTAGTGGAGAGAGCGTGTGTGTGTGACGTAAGTATGCAAACTTCACACTGCCGTGCTTACAGACCATCAATTCCTCTTGCCTGGATAAATTGTGCTTTTATTTTACCTCGCCTTTCTTAATAGGATCCATTAATAATATTAGAGGAGGATGCTTTCTATTTGCATAATTTGTGATTCCATTTGTGATTCCTTCCATAACGGTCACCTTTAGTGAGGGAGTCTGCAAAAAGTAACCCCCACCCAACCCCCTAGAGGTGCTGAGGTGGATCAAATGCAAATGTGACACAAACATTCGTTGGTATTTTTGACTTCCTGTAATATGATTTTGTTTCATGCAAAAAAAAAAAAAAAGAGTTGATTAGAGAGAGTTGAGGTACAAAGTCTATTCTGCAGCACTGTTTAAAATACAGGTACAGGTGAAAGTGTTACCAAGATGTTCAAAGGTCATATGACATGTTTTTTTGGATGGGTCTCCCCATGTCTTTTCACAGTGGTTAAAATGAATGTTTTACCCAGGATTAATTTTGTGAGCTCTATATTACCTCTCTTCCCAGCTGCTGGCTATTGGTGTAAATTACAATCAGTAGTATCTAAATTCATCTGGAAAGGCAAGCGGCCGCGACTCAAGATGTCTACTTTACAGAGGAGGAAAGAGGATAGTGACCTCTGAGTTCCCAACTTCAAACACTATTTCTGGTCCTTCGTATGGAGGCCCTTCCTCACCTGGTTTAATCCAGATACATCTGTCTGCTGGCATACCTTAGAAGATGCCATGACAGAGCCTTGGTCACTCTATGACATTCTTTTGCCAATGTTTCTAATAAACAGTGCCAACTATACTTTGGCCCCATTATCTCACATCTTATCAAGACTTGGAGATTAGCTAAAACATACTGCCGGGTAGCTTGTAACTGGCACACTTTTTCCTCTACATTCAATAATGATTCAATCCTGATTGGTGGGATACCGATAACACCCCCACAATGGGAACAAAGGGAAGTTTGTTGTCTAAAAGACATCTTTAGCGAAGTTGGCTTCTTACCATTCTCTGACTTGCAGAACGCATTCAATCTACCACGTTCCTCTTTTTTCTTTTATCTGCAGTTAAGGTTGCCACTCAAGGCACACGGTGTCCCCTGGCAGAGGCCCATCCATCCTATTAAGTTATTTACTGTGCAGCCTAAAAACTGTGGTATGGTGTACAGGCTTTATCAGTTCTTGGTGGTATCTGGCCGTACTGGCCTTCCTACTGAGAGGATCTGGGTATGTGATTGCCCACGCCTGACTATCGATCTCGCCTGGCATGATGTATGGTCTAACATTCCAGAAGTATCTCACAATCCAGACCATCAGCAGACTTACAACAATTTCATTCATAGGACATATCTCATCACCATGAAAATGCATCACATGAAAATAATTAACAGCCCTTTATGCACTTTCTGCCCAATTAAAGCACAAGGCACATATCTACACATGTCCTGGGAGTGTTGGAAGTTGGTCAGTTCTGGAACAGTATTGCATCCAAAATCTCCGCCTTATTTAATGTTACTGTGACCAGTCAGCTTTTCAGCTCTTTGGGACTCGAAAACGTGCTGTGTTTGCTGGACTTACAGCTGCAAAGAGGATGATTGCCACCCGTTGGAAAACACCACACAACCTGTCTATCAGCACGTGGACCATTTCCTACCTGGATGTGGTGTATTTGGAAGTGTCCACGGCGCGGATAAATGGTGCCCCAGGGAAGACTCTGGATACGTGGCGGTGCATCGCTGACTCTGTGAGGTCACCTACAGACCTCTAACTTACGCAGGTGTTTGGTCCCTTGTCTTGTGCCTGTCTGTGTGTGTATCTGTTTCTACGTGTGTTGTTTTGTCTCCCTCCCTCCTGTCTTTCCTCTGTTTAATTATGATTTGTAAAAATGTTGTTATATATATTTATTTTTTTTTGGGTGGGGGGGGGCCCTGGGATGCATTCTAGTTTCAGTGTATTGTTTGTAATTATCACTGTAATTATCAAAAATTGTCCATTAACAGGTTTGGTCCCTCAGAATCAAAAGTTTCTTCCTTGAGACGTCATTTTCTCCTGTTTGACTGTCGTACTGAGAAAAATGTGTCAACTGAGGATGTCACAAAGCCTTCTGGGAAACATAGGAAGCTACCAACTGAAGTAAAAGTGCCCGAGGCAAAAAAATAAGACAAATTACCCCTATGAACTTTTCAAATCAAACAACTTCCAGCATCCAGACGCTTCCCTGAAAGTCCAGATGGCTGATCACTTAATTCAGAATAAATGTTGGATGAAAACATGTAAATTTGCTCTGGAGTTTATCTGCGATCACGTTTCTGGACGATAGGACGAGGAGGCAAGACAGCCAGCTGTTCTGACGCTGCTAACCAGCTCCTCTGAGCCTCCTTTCACTCTACTGTACGTTATGATGTACACTGAAGAGATTAAGTGTTTGCTCATCTCTCCGGACAATGATAACAAGACAAGCAATACATCTGCGTGCGTGCGTGCATACTCATGCCTACTGTATATGCATCCCTGTGGATCAGACCGACTAAGCCATCAAGAGCTAATGAGTCAATGTGTTATGGGTTTGTGTGCAGTGGTTTTTAACCTGGGGGGGTCGGGGCTCCTCCGAGTGACAGCTAAAGAACAGAGTAATTTACCAGTTTGGGATTCATTCAATTTCCATCTATCTATCCATACTTTATACCTTTTTAACAGACCTTTTTTGTTGAATACAAATTTTATCTAGGATTATTGCACACCTTATTTCCCATGAACCACAATTTAACCTTCTTTTAAAATGTGTGTGTGTGTGTGTGTGTGTGTGTGTGTGTGTGTGTCTTACTTAATGACTGTTCCTTTGGCGCCCCCTGCTGACGTGAGCATGACCCTGGAGGTGAGGCTAACTCTCAGGTCTTCCTCCTCCAGGCCCAGCAACTCGGCACAGTGCTCCAGCGTCTGACTCGACTGGTTCTTGATGGCGCAGCCACCTGGAAGACATGCAGAAGGGTAAACATCAGCCCAGCACGCCATTAGGACAAAAAGGGCATGGGCATTTACACTGAAGCTTACAGAAAAAAAAGATATTCTTGACTACATCCCTTAAATAAAAACAGGTGGACCTTTATTATAGGGTAGCAGCTAAAGAAAGGTTATTTTTATTGTTGATTATTGTTCTTGAGTAATCTAGTAGTTGTTTTAGTCTAAAGTGTCAGAAAATGGTGAAAAATGTGAATCAGTGTTTCCCAAAAAGCCCAAGATGACGTCTTCAAATGCCTTGTTTTTTCCACAACACAAAGAGGAGAGAAAATATATATATATATATATATATATATATATATATATATATATCTTTTTATTCACATTTAACAACCTGGAATCAGATAAGGTTTTACTTATTTTCATAAAAAAATTGTCAAATTGATTAATCAATTATCAAAATAGTTGGCAATTAATTTAATAGTTACTGAAAGCTTTATGGGCGTAGCAGTTATTAGTAAAATTTGCTTTTTTTTTTTTTTTTTATATATATTTTTTATTGGAAATGTGCACTACAATACTTACAGTCACAAATACAGTTTACCTTTTTTTTTTTTTTTTTTTGAACATATATGCATATGTACACGGACACATACACACATAATAAAATAAAAATACTCTGATAAGAATGTAGGAGAAAATTTTTAAGTTAAATCAGAGTAAAATTTGCTTTTTTATTGGACTTGTCGTAACATCACAGTGAGTAGGGCTGCACGATTATGGAAAAATAATAATCATGATTATTTTGGTCAATATTGAAATCACAAGTATTTAACACGATTAATTATTAATCTTTGAATTGACTTATTGACTTATTTCAGCATAAATATTTCTCTATTTTTATTCTTTAAGAAAAAGAAGAAACATATCGACCCTGGCTTACTAGCAACGGCAGCTAACTATAGCCAAGCAATAACCATAACTAGCTCTAGTTATACGCTAATATACAGGACTTAATGATTAGATTCTGGAGTAACTGTACACTGTCTGAGTATAACTGATGTTAATATGCATAAACTATGATGTACAGTACATGAACAGCTTTGGGCATATAAACCTTATGCTTGTGAAACACTTCACAGTATCAAAAATACTTCTCTGATCAATGCCAACAGTCAATCGCCCCTTAAAGCACAGCTCAACTCGTATTGAATCGATGTCTGAAATGAATGAAAACCCTGTGGAAGCTGAGAATGGAGCCAAGTACTCAAACCTAATTCCCAGTTAATTAAGCGTCATTATTTCCAGCCTCCCCCAATAGATTACTCACTTTACTTTGAAATAAATTGACTTCTGACTGTCATCATCTCCCAAGTGTCCAAAGGTAAAAGGATTTATGAGGAACGATTTTGACAATGAACTGAAAGTGCTCATATTATACTAATTTTCAGGTTCATAATTGTATTTAGAGGTTATATCAGAATAAGTTTACATGAAAAAAAACCATATTTTTGTTGTACTGCAGATTGCTGCAGATCCTGTTTTCATCCTGTGTGTTGAGCTCTCTGTTTTAGCTACAGAGTGAGGCATCCCATCTTTGTTGGGAGCAGGCCTGCACGATATTGGAAAAATCTGACATTGCAATATTTTTTTCCAAGAACAATTAAATCAGTGTAAATGATGTTAGATCAGACACAGACTTCTGTAGTAGATTAGGGTTACGTTTCCAGTGTCACGGCTGCCTGGCTGGTAGCAGCTTTCTGCTTGTTTCTTTAGGCTAACTATATTAGCTTTAGCCTGGCTGGTAGCAGCTTTCTGCGGGGGAATGGCCGGGAGACGTTGTGATTATGTTGCATTAATCAGGCGATTTAGTTCGTATTTGCAGCAAACATAAAACACAGACTACTGTAGCTTCACTGACTACCCATCAAAACAATGCGCATCACTGTGTCAGCGGCAGCTGCTGCTTGCGGTATTTTTTTTTTACACACGGAGAGCCTCGCTTCCCATAACAATAACCCCCGTCCAACTAACGTCACATACACATGTTGCCCACATGGCTACCTGTCTTAAAGGAGAAGGGTCGGATGGTAATAATCATGTAAAAGGAGAACGGTGAAAGTTTACTTTTCTATCAAGCAGCAAAAAAGGATGAGCGTCAACATCGCAGGACGTTACGATGTTGACGCTCATCCTTGCTAAAACACAATATCGTTCAGCCCTAGTTGGGAGTCGCACATGCGCATGCCCTGACAGTACCTAGGTAAGGACTACTAGCCAGTCAGAAGCAAAGTATGAGGGCGTGCCATGCGAGCAGCTGTACGAGCATTGTAACATGTGTTACAAAGTGACGCACGTTCATCACAGAAGTAAAGGCCGGACTACAACAGAGCTGTGTGGATCAGGTTGTGAACAGCGTGTTCTGTTGGAGATGGTAACTCCCTTTGGGGGGGGACTTTGGTTCTTTATAAACCTGTGACGTGCACAAAAAGATGTATAATACAATAAAAGGAAAGGGAAATAGCCAAAAAGCAAAAAAATGGGCACTTCAAGACAGTACAATCAGATCAGTTTGACCTCCCAGTCCAGTTTGCTGAGTAGGAGCAAGATTTTCATAACATCCAAAAATACTGCAATGCACAGAACGCATGCAGAGATGATCTGCTAATCAAACTGTTCAGAATATTGGCAAAAGAACAGAGTTGCTAAAAAGGATTCTGCTGAGCCAGACAATGCTTTCGCCACAGGATTTGGGGGCAGAAATCTTTACGCCCCCGCCAACCAGTGGACCGGGCTTTGAAGCAAATTAAACACAGCAACCAAACACTGGAGTTGTCACCTTATGCCCTCTGGCCCAATAGGTCTTTTTGCCATAGACTTTTATGGCATAAAAAGACATCTGTAAATCAGTGGATATATTTAGTAACCCCCGCAGAATGAAGTTTCACGATCAGAATTTGATCCATCCGGTCCGATAAAACATTTGGAAAGTTTAGAAGAGACACACGATTAAATCATTTAATCCCCGTTCAAGTGAGCGGAGAGCTAAACCGGAAGTCGTTGGCACAGCCGGCGGGGGTCTCTAGTGCCCCTGTTCTATGGGCCGCACAGTGCGGAAGCAGCAGCAATCATCCAGGTCATTTCATACAGGGTTTCAGACCCATGATGGCTTCATGCGCCACTGAGCAGCTTTAATAGGAAAAAACGGCGCTCTGCCTCCAACACTGTGTATACATGATATACATGCTGCCGACCCATCAGCTGGCCAATCATTACAAACCATACATACAAGCTTCATTCAAATGCTCTGAACTCAGAATATAAGTTTGAGGCAGGTCCTCTTCCCTAGTTCAATACTTTATAGGCGCCAACCGAATTGCTTCCGAAGAATCGAGTACCAAAAATTGTAAATCTCATCAGCGTCAGTGAGCCAATCAGCACGCAGCATGCTCCTACCAATATCTTATAATGTCTGTGATTGGCTGTCTAACGTTACATGTTGTAGAGACACGCAAGAAATACTCTGAGACGCAGAGACGGCTCACATAGTAGCAGCTGAAAAATACATTAAAAGATTTGTAACGTAATGTTTTAATTTCTTTTTGTTTTATAAAATTTGTGTCGTTTAGGGACCGGATCAAAGTCCCGGTATTGGCACTGAATGTTTTTCAACGATATCTAGCCCTGTTTGCGACTTGCACAGATGTGACGCTATCCCATTGACAGAATCTGTCACACACACACACACACACAGTATGAGACCTGTATGTGAACGCAGAATGGCATTGTTGTTAAAAAACTATTCCAAAGCCAGACAGGAAGAAATCAAACCTTCCCTGACCTCTGACTAAATACAAACATCTCAAAAGAAAAATGTAAACAAAACAAAAACAAATCCTGTCCTTGAAATAAGTAATTCCCGTCTTCGTTGAGCCACGGACGATTCTCTGCTCAAACATTTGCTAAATATCTTCTGCAGAGGTTTCTAGACCTCCTCCCTCTTCTTGCTCTCTCTCCGTCTTCTCTATCTGATCACGTCTCCCACTGTGTCATGACTGATTCTCTGCCACAGGTCAGTTGGTGTTTCTGACGAGTGCAGCCATGAATGCTGTAATATTCTCCAAAAAGCAGCTTTTAATAGAAGCTCTATACTTTCAAGTCTGTGCTCTGTAAAATAGGACTCCGCTTGACATCGCAGAGAGATGGGCTTATCTTCGCTTGCGGCCTGAACTTATTTGACTTCTCCCGAGACAATCTCTTCTGGCCAAATAGGAATAAATATCCTTTAAAAGCTCCCTTAAAATCCAGAGACCCATATCCAAACTGTGAGCCCGCCTCGGAAACTAGATGATTGCCTCCTCTGACTGAACACACTCTCCTTACTCGCTGTAAAACACGCTTTGCAATCGCCCCCCGCTGTGAGAAGCAATCCATTTAATAGGCTCTCCCGCAGAGGGAGGAAACGATGGGGAGGAAACGAAAAGCTGAGGAACTCTTGGTGAAGTTCAAAGCATCTGTGGATTTTTATGGATGCTGGAGGGGTTCAGTGTGAACCGCTGTGGGAAAATGAGGCGTGAGATGGGATGGAGCGAGAGACCACGCAGCAATACCCCACTTGAAATGTAGAGAACATAAACTTGAAAAGATATCTCGGGGAATTATTGTTCTATTGTGTAACTGTCATGTATGTTTTTTCAAGTTCATAATTGTATTTTGAGGTTGTACCAGAATAGATTTACATGGTTTCATTTTCAAAAATCACCATATTTTTGTTGTACTGCACACTGCAGCAGATCCTGTTTTCACCCTGTGTGTTTAAGAGAACTAGTGGGTGTTGAAGCAGTGTTTTGCCATTAAGAATGAGCTTGCATGCTAGCGCTAGCATGTGCTGCGGTTAGCCTAGTCTCAGCTAGTGACATAAAAAGCCGTGCAGATTTTGAACAGCTCAACCGGAGACTGAAGGCAGAGGACATTCAGAAACCGTATCTCAAAACAGCATGGATTTTTTTTTTCAAATTTGAATGCGTGTGGAAGCACCACAGATACAAAATAACATACAAATCCCAGAAAAAAAGTGATTTTATTCATAATATGGGCACTTTAATCCTTGGATCAAATTTGAGCCACTTTCTAAGTTTTTTTATATCAGAAATATGGGTTTCTTTCAACCAAACTGTGCAGAAATAACAGATGCATGCATGTACGTTCTTGTAACAAATACCACTTCTTCGCAGGTAAAAGTAATGACTAATTTCATTGAATTGTGGGTGTTTCATTGAATTTCATGGCATTTTAAGTTGTTTTTTTTATTGGTTTTTAAGGTATAGTGCGTAGTTTCTGTCACCCCCATGAGGAATTATAAGTTATGACAACAACACTGTCGATATGATACAAGTCTTAGGTCATTGTCTCTACTCATGTTTCTGGGTGGGAAAGTCACCGGACGCCACAATCTTCTGAACATAGTAATACTGAGAAATCCAGAGAGAGCTGTGTGGAGCTGATAGTCTTAATTAGCTTTGTAGCAACTCATTTGGCGATGGCTTGAATGTAACCGACGTTTATTAATATCAAAAAGTTACACACTTGTCTCTCTAACTCCCAGCTTTCCTCTCTGTGCTTTTTGGCTCTGGGATGCATTCCATGTCTCAGTGTATTGTTCGTTATTGTATGTATCCTTTAATTTCTGAAAAAAAGGTTACGCAATTAAGAACAGTACGTGCTTTGAAACAGTGTCCTGACATGGTCGTCATTGCCTTATCCAATGCAAGGTCCTTCATAAATTCTACTACAAAATGCAAAAATATACTCCACTGTCCGGGAAGCCTGTAATAGGTGTAACCAGTCTCCTGCCAACCACAATCATATGTTCTGGTCTTGCCCTAAATGAGCATTTTTGACACCATGAGCAGATGATCAGATATTGCATTAAAGAGGTGCTCTACAATTTGAAGCTTGAGAAGCTGAGATCTTCTCCTAAAGGCTCTATCTCGACTCTAGAGACATGGAACTCTTTCCTAGAACAAGTTCATTCCCTCAGCTTACCCGCTGACTTGGAGGAGGACTGAGTTTTTTCTCGATTGCTCCACTCGACGTCAGCCATATTTGATCCATATTTAGGGACTAAAAGTCAGGATATCTTGGCCTCTACTTCCATTCTGACTCTTCCTGTTTTATTCTTGCATTTAAAACCCTTTCAAGAACTTAAAATAAAATCAGCAGGACCATTGCGTCCTCATTCTCAGTTATGTGTCACCTGAAGTGCTCCCGGCCTCCTCGAAGTCGATGTTGCCGAGGTGCAGCACGCCAGCCACCACCCGGAAAAGGTCCAGCTTCTCCGTGTCGTCCAGGCCGATCTTCTTCATGGCCACGGACATCCGGTTGAAGTCGCCCTGGTCGTCCAGCAGCGGGTCCTTCAGAGGGCCCGACTTGGCGTGCTGAAGAACAAGAGCACAGGCGGTTATGGACCATTAGAGCTGTAAAGATTAACCCATTAGTTGTCAACTATTAAATCAATCACCCCACTATTTTGATAATTGATTAATCGTTGGATTCACGGTTTAACCCTCTGAGTTCTAAGGGCATTTTCACATCTTATTAAATGTACCTTTTTAAGGTATTTGCATATAATTGATCTGTGTGTTATATATCATATTGTTCAGAACAAACTCAGCTGTCCATACAGGATGCCCACATTTTTTCTAGAGAAATGTATAAAGACATAATTTGGCGCTAAAGCTGAAACGTTGATATTGGCTTTTTGAAAGTCCTCAAATCTCTTTTGGAAATAAACCTTAACTTATGATGTAATGTATGAATTGTTTCGGTGCTTGAAATGAGATTACCAAAGTCTTAGGTCATATATGATTGAAAGAGAAAAATGTCTGAAATTAAATTTTGTAATATGGCTTTTTAAATCTGAGTTTTGCTGGTGTGTCTTTTGTCGTCAGAGCGTTAAGAAAGACAAGTTAAACTTCTCTGATTGCGGCTTGTTAACTGTGTCTTCTAGTTTATTCTGTCTGTCACAGTAAACTGAATTTCTTTGAGTTGATGATAAAACAAGACATTTGAGGACGTCATCTTGGACTTTGGGGAACACTGATCCAAATTTTTCACCATTTTTTGACACTTTAGAGACCAAACAACTCATCCATTAATCCAGAAAATAATCCACAGATTAATGGACAATGAAAATAGTTATTTGCAGCCCTACTGACTGCTGCTACCTTCATAGCATTAGATAATCAACTTATTAATTCAGCCTACTTTCCTTCTAACATACCAGATTTCCATTTTCTCACACACTCTCAGCTCATTTGCATTTATTCTGGCTTTTCAACTTGACCTTTATCCTTCATTTCTTCACCTTCTACAAAACTATTGACCTTCCTGGCTATGTACCTGCCTCTCTTCTTTGTGTTCTTCCTTTCTCTGTGGCAGACGGGTCAATACAAAAACATGTTTGTGTGATGTAAAGCAGAAGCACGGCCATGTTAAACCGCCCTTTTATTGCGCTGCGATAACATGTGTGGGGCAGCGGTTTATACACTGTCCCATACTAGCAGCCAGAAATCTGCTATTTTTTTATCTGCTTTTATATGTTTGGCTGTTTTTAATTGCTCTTTAATGTTCAATTTTTTATACTGCAATGTAACTTTTTCTTTAACGTTTTTAACTGCTCTTTAATGTTTGATTTCTTGTACTGCGCTGTGCAATAAAGCTGCCTTGCCTTTTAAAAATTGAAGCATATCAGCATAAGCTTCCAATCACCCTTTCCTTTTATTTCCAACTAATCTTTTGTTGTTTTTATTTTTGCAGTAGCCCAAGAGCTTTCTTCTTTTTCTTTGAATATAAACTTCACAGAGTAAGCAGTGCATGACATGTCTGAATTTGCAGCAGAAAAAAGGCAAAGATAAGGACGCAGGAAACACACACACACACACACACACACACACACACACGCACACGCACACACGCACACACACACACACCGGAATAACCCACTCATGAATGTCACAGTCTGATGACAACCGGCGGTTGAATTAGATGCCGACCACTCCATGTCCCCTGTGAGAGATTTAAATAGAAACTGAAATCTTCTGCTTAGTTGCGTCCACTACTAGAAGGTGTTGTCATTGGATTTTCATTCAGTGTTGTTGTATTGAGACTCGTGAGGTCGAGTAAAGTGAAAAGTTTTGGTGAATCTGTGTTGTGGCTCCTAAGTTAACCAAACACAAGCTGTAGATATAGATATTAATTATGTTTAGGTTTTGGTCAGGGAAGAATGCCATTAAAACCTAGCTGTTGGGTTTGTTTGGGACACGTCAAACTAATGTTTTCCCAAAGATGGTTTCTGTTATTTTAGGTAGTTCTGATCACGCTGATGTTAGTTCAATTGTTCATTTTTCGGACCAGTTTTTATTAGTCATTTGATTTATTTAAACGCAGTGAAACGTCGTGATTGGCAACTTGGGATTGACTTGTGATTGGTCTGGCCGGTGTTTGGGCGGGACGTTGATACCGCGGCTCCAATGCTCGATCACAACTGTGCAGACTCTGGCTCCACTGTGACATTCAAGCAACTGTGACACAAAAGCAACCAAAAGAGATTTCAGTTGGATTGAAAGGCTCTACATCGTCTACACAGCAGAGGAAAGCTGGAAAAAGCAGAAATATTAAAACCCAGCATGCTTTAAACTGGAGATGTTCCAATACCATTCTTTGCTTCCTGATACCGATTCCAATACCTGAACATGCGTATCAGCAGGGGCATAACTTTGGGTTCAACATGGGGGGGTTGAGATCTCCATTTTTCAGCAAATTTTGAGCATAGCAAACACTTCACTTCCTGGATTTTGATGAATTTTTCTGCAAACAGTTATGGTACGAATGTCTTTATTTATGTAAAGGAAATTATTATTAGATTTTGGGGGGCTGTTGCACTGGCCAGTTTTGGCCCTAAGCATATCGGCCAATAACGATGTACCTATCCGTTACCAGTGTCATGTATATTATTACTACTATCCCTGTATGGATGTGATATAATTGCTATCTTTTTTGTTAAACTCTTTGTGAAACATGAACAAACAAACAATAAACCCCAAAGAACTTGCTTTTACCATCCAGTTGGACAGTTAGTCAAAATGGATAAACAACATGAATAAACTAGAGAGTGCAACTTCTGAAGAAACGCGGTGTGAATGCTGTATGTTGAAAGGCTGACGCTACCCAAAATGGATGAAAGAGGTGGAACACGTTAGAGTCCGAATGGTCGTTCTTGGTGAATGTATAACTATACTGCCAGTACTGGTATCGGAACATCTCTACTTTAAACCCCTAGACCCTCAGAGAAGACGTGAAGCCAGCGAGGGCTGAGACTTCACATCACTATCAAGTGGTCAAAGAGAGCGTTAGAATCAAGGCGGAAGAACACCCAATCACCTTGTCCTCCTGTGTGACACGAGACGGAGCAGTAAGGAGACACACAGCACATCATTTATCAGTGATTACCGTACATCACCTGCAAATAATCCTGTTGTGCATTTATTTTAATGCAGCCCTAGGCCGGGGGAGGGGGGGGACTCCGTCTTTTATCCTGTATTGAAAACTTTACATCCACACACTTGTTTCCCTATATAGTATTCTGATATTATATTACCTGAATGTCAGGCTACTTTAAAGTGAATGTAACTTCTCTCTTATTCTGGATTTAATGGGTTTTATCTGCGCTGACCTGGTTCGAGTTGAGTTAAATCACAAAGCGGAGGCTTGCAAATAGTATTTCACACGGGTCTCTGCAAACTTGTGACCCAAATGTAAAACCAAATGTCTCTAAGGCCATTTCCCAGGACAAAACTCATCCTTTTAATCTGTAATTGTGTGCTCCCTCGGTACAAACCATTCAAACTCGATCGGGTAATTGGGTCGCACAGGTGGTATCAATTTGTTGCCGTTGACCCGCCGACTGTTTGCTATTTCTTTGTTTTTCATTACTGTATTTCCTTTGACTTCTTTGTTGCTTTCTGAACATCTCCACAGTTAAACGCCTTGTCACCTCTAGAGTGTTTTTAATGAATCAAGTATTATCTTTTTCTCCATGGTTTTAGTTTCCTTACCAAGAAAATAACATTACATGCATTCATTCTGAAGACAACAGTTGAAGTACAAATGTCTCAGCAAATTGTTTGTTTTATTTATCTCTGAAAGTTTGGTTTAGATTGTAGAAAGTCAGGCTGTCCACCACTAAAGAAAGAAAAACACTCATATGAACCTGTTGACTAATTGATTAGATGATTTAATCGACATGTCTATAAAACTGAGTTTCTCCACTAAGTATCATGCTCAGAAGTGCTAAAACGTTTCTTGAAAATAAGTCATTCAGTATAAAAGAGCAAAAAAAAAATGACTGAACGAAGAAAATCTTAGACAAAAGAATCAGGTAGACAGTTTTATAGACAGCACTGATATTTGCCATTGAGGACATTAAATAGCTCTGACACATTTGATTAAGTTCATAATCAAATCTAAAACAACTTCTAAAAATAGGAAAGCAAAATGTATTTGGAATCGTTGCAGCTGTACAGTTTCTTTCTCCGTTACATCACTGCAGTCAAAGATAACTGGCCGTGACTGTAAAAATTACCGCCAAATTTGACCTGATGGAGTTCGATGTTAAGACTATTTCAAAAGGTAACTGGGCTGTGGAGAGGCCAGTAAACTCTTCTCAGGCTCCCATTTCAATCTGCTGCACCATCACGCTGATATCTGCTCCTTAAACTTTACAGCTACTACTAAAAAAAGCAGATTTCCACTTCTTCAGTCATTACAGCTTCTCTTCATAGTTGTCAGATTCATCTACCAACCCTTATAAAACTGGCTCGGGTTAGCTCTTAGTCATGTTGCTATAGTTTTAGACTGCCGGGGGACTTCCTTAGAGACACTCTTCTCTCTTTCCATCTGTGTGCATTCATGTCTCAGTAATGCTTGTTACTAACTTATCTCTGGGGAGCTTATTCCCTGCAGTCCTCTCTGTTTTTCTTGGATTGTGGCGGCACCTGGATCGTGGCTGCAACTGCTGCGGTGGTCCTGCTGTACACCCTGCTACCCTCTGCACTGCTATTTTTATGTCTCATCACAGTTCTATTGTCTTTATTTTTACTATAATTGCCATTGTTCATCATACCAACTGCTGTAATTATTAGAATTCATATTTCTCTATACCTGCGGCAGATGGCTGGCCACCAAGACTCAGGTTCTGTCCGAGGTGTCTGCCTAAAAGGAAGATTTTCTTTGCCACTGTTGCATTAATTGCACTACATTTGAATTAAAGGTCCCATGGCAAGAAAATGTCACTTTGTGAGGTTTTTTAACATTAATATGAGTTCCTCCAGCCTGCCTGTGGTCCCCCAGTGGCTAGAAATGGTGATAGGTGGAAGCCAAGCCCTGGGTATCCTGCTCTGCCTTTGAGAAAATTAAATCTCAGATGGGCCGATCTGGAATCTTGCCCCTTATGAGGTCATGAGGGGACAAGGTTACCTCCCCTTTCTCTGCTTTGCCCACCCAGAGAATTTGGCCCGCCCATGAGAGAGAGACATCATGGCTTTCATACGAGCAAAGTGGCAGTTGGTCAAGGTCAACTTCTTAACTGTCACAGCTGTTGGTGAAGCTGAGATATGCTGAGTCATGAAAAATGGGAGACAACTTTTTCATCGTGTTGAAAATCGTGTTTTCAGAAACCTCAGATATATTTGAGGACAATAAGAAATATATTGTTGTGCGGGAAAGACGAATTATGTCAGAGGAATGTGTACTTTCAGTAAGGATTGTTTTTGTTAACTACAAACATTACTTTGTCTTTTTACGTGGGACATTTTTACATGTTAGCTATTGTAACAGTGAATTACGGTCTATGTCTTGAATGTTGCTTTTTATTTTAATAACAAAAAAGAAAGACAAGTGTGCAGTTTTAGCTGAGACTTCCAGAAGAAATCCTGCAGTAACAGATAGAAGACGAAAAAAAACGATGCTATCAGAAACATATTAAATAATCAAGGATACAGATATGCTAAATCTGTGTGGAAATTGTGATAAATTATTAAAAGATATGACAAACATGCAGCGACCTGTAGAGTGAATCCTTTATATTTCACGGAAAGTAGCTAATTTAATTATGAATCTATACCATTCGATTTATGAGTCTCGGTGGAAGATCCTTTCATTCATCCGCCAACTTCAGCAGAACAGGAATCTTGTGTTCCTTTTTTAATGGATATGATAATTAATAACGCTGCACTGCGGGGAAAGCCATGTACAGCCGCTGTATTGGAATACTTTTGCATAATTAATCAAAAGGCTGAGGGCAAAGGATAGAGTTCATTTCACATGGTGAGCTTTTATTATAAATGCGGCACATTAGAGGTCTTTGTGCGGCGCCGAGGCTCTCAGCCGGGCGGCTAATTAAAGAGTTTGCCGTTTGGAAAAAAGGAATTTATTCTGAAAATCATCAGAGTGTGTAAGAATAACCAACACCAACAAGACCAATGAAATATCTTAGAGCAGAGGTATTCAACAGGGGATCCGTGAGAAATCAATATGAATCCAACACATTGATAGCAAAGTAAAATTGGCCTATTTGTGAAAGGAAAAAATGAAAAAACAAATTGGCAGATTTTCCCTTGAAGCTTTAGTGCGTAACTTTTTGATATTAATGAACGTCCGTTACATTCAAATGTCAAATGATTTGCTACAAAGCTAATTCAGACTATCATCTCCACACACCTCTCTCTGGATTTCTCAGTGTGACTGTGTTCAGAAGATTGTGGCGAACGGAGACTTTTAGCGCAGAAACTTTATTTTTATTTTGTTTAGCTGTCTTTACAGTAAGTTAAATTTACCAGACAAACTGGGGATAAGGCACCAAAAGGACTAATACTAATGGTAATTTAAAGATGTGGTGGGATTGGATCTGGACGGGAAGGATAACTCTGGGATTTGGAAGGGGCGTGTCGTGATTCTGCCTTCTCACTCCGCGAGGCAGGTTTGTGGAGCTGAGTGTCGCGATTTTGGTTTTATTTTGCATGTCGTTACAGCCCTAGCTAACACTAGCAGTAGCTAGCTAGCTTAGTTAAATTTCCTGAACATATCTTGTTGTAATCTTGCGATATGTGACCCTGCAAGAGCCCCAGTCTTTACATATTAACATTAGATATGAGATGACTGTCTTTGTGACATCAGACATTAGTCTTTTCAAAGTGTGTTCAAAGTCTTCTAGTGTCTAGTAGGCATTGTGGACTCGGAGGGGGCAGCCCTAGATAAATCTGTTGAGCAGAGGAGATGAGAGGAGGATGCTGAGAAAACAGGGGCGTGACAGAGAAGGACAAGGAGAATGAAAAGAGTGAACAGATACAGTGAGCAGGGATATACCAGAGAAGGTGACTGGGTGTAAATGAAAGCTGCAAACTGTCCCGCACGCAGAGAGAAAAAAGCTGTGAGCCAGAGGCTGTAAATCTACATTGAATCTGCTGAGTAAGATTAAAGGAGGCGCTAATAGGAGTTTGCAAATCAATCGTTTCCTTTTGTTACGGCTCACAGGGCGGCGAGAAGGGGGTTCACTTTTCTCTGCTCTTGAGTTTGCATGAGCTCCTAACTTAGACATGAACTCACTGCAGCTGCACAAGGAAAAAAACAACCTTAAAGCCAAATGAATGTTTTTTAGGCAAAGGACCCCTTAGCGGAAAGAAAGACAGAGCAAAGATTCCCTATTACATATATTGTATACAAATTTAGTTGGGGGGGTGAGATCTCCACTTTTCCTCACTGTAAATCACACCTATGGGACCAGATGGATGAGAATGGATATGCATATATTGTGTATACATCATGTTGTAACATACATGTGGAAGGCAAAGTCCTTAAGCTTTGAGGAACATGTGTCAAACTCACGCCCCGAGGGCCAAATCTGGCCCCTCGCAAACTTTGATCCAGCCCGCACATCAATTTAGGTTCACAATACAGTTTGGCCCTCCTATAGTTTGTGGCGCTTTTTTGGACATTTTGCCACGACTTTTTGACATTTTGGGGGCTTTCTTTTAAATGTTATTTTTAGGTGTTTTTGTGATTTTTTAAAAATATTTTTTATCTGCCATTATAAATGCCGATACCAATAATTCGGGAAATGCCTAATATCGACCCGCCGATAAATCAGTTGGGGTCTAATGGCATCCATTGCAATAAGCGTATCATCAATGCTGTGTAAATTAAATGTTTTTTTTTCTCGAATAATACAATGATTCCATTCAATGTATTTTTCCAGACATATTTTAATTTCTGAAGAAGTAAAAAACTTTCTAGTAATATATAACAAAAAGTAATTTGGCTTCCCCCTTGCAGTAACTCTGAGGACCCCCTGTTGAACAGCTCGTTATTCTGTATAAAAAAAACCTTTGGGGGTTTTGAATGAGCTCCTTCATTGGTTACATGTGTGGAATAGGATTCAGAAAAAGAAATTGAGTCATACTGTACCTCTGTGCTCTTGCGATTCTGCAGGATCTGTTTGTCTGTATCTTTGGAGGCAAAGTAGCGAGTGCATCCTCTGTTCAGGTACTGCAACACAAACAGAAAGACAAAGAAATGAGCAAAGCTTCAGAGAACAAAGCAATGATTCGCACACTTGATTTGAAGCATGCAGAGAATTTAAGTTTGCCTGGTCCTATCTGGATCTAATAAAATCCAGGACTTAGCTTCGGATTCAGCTGAATATTGGGCTTTTTGACGGCCGAACCCTACGCTTGTACTAGTCGTGCTACACTGGTCAACGTAATGACGCCGCCGTTGATTACTGGAAGGTGTTTACGTAGGTGGACCGTAAGTGAAAATGGAACTCATGAGAAGAAAAAGTGATGTTTGGCAGTACTTTCAGTCAAAAGAAGGCCATGCAAGTCGAGCTACATGTTCAATTTGCAATGACGGTTTGTCTTGTGGCGGCGAGGACCCTAAACAATACACAACATCGCCACGGTTACAACATTTGGTATGAAACCTTGGAAAGAATACGAGTTGTGCATGAGGGAATCTACAGACAGCAGCCAACATGCAGCAACTTCAGTTACAGCAAAGGAAGGACAGTCACAGCACAGGACGTTGTCTACTACATTAATGTGGTTACTGTGGTAACGGACTGAGGATGGGAGGAGGATTCGGCAGAATCTTAACCAGTGGATTCGATATTTGGCCAACCCCAAAAATCTAAAGTCTGTGTATCCCTAAAAGAAACCCAAATTCTTGATATAGACATTTTTTGACCCAGAGATAACAGCAGGGTTAAAACTTTGGTTTATTGTAATGACTGGTTTCTGTGTTCAAATTTACGAGTTTTACGTTTGAGAAGAAGAGGAGTGATTTGTATCAATTATCTTCAAGGATCAAATATTATTTATTATTTATTGCTTGTCAATCTGTTTGAAAGAATTCAGTCCTTTAAAGACATGGAACATCTGTGTTTTGTTATTATGTGTTAATAACAAATTATTGTTCCAATTATGTTGATATTTAATTCTTCTCTTTTCATGTCTGTTTTCTGTGCTTCTCTTAAATCTCCCTCAACATCACTATGGCTTAATTTAATAAAAGTTTAGCTGTTAATCTGTACTAGAGAGAAAAGAAAAGTTTGGTTTTAGGTACTTGGAAACCATCTACTCTCTGGACTTAAAAGCTTTGCTCTTCTCTCAGAGCATTTCACACAGATTCAATTAAAGAGCTCTGCCAAAGATCAATACTTCTTTTATTTGAGCAGCAGCAGAAATAAAAGAGCCATTATCAGTGCATCACCCACTTCCACTGCAGCCATTTTCTCTCTAAGTAACTTTAAAAATGTATGTTCCACGGGAAACAAACCTGATGATAAACGCGGCCGTTTGCTCCTCCTCGGCTCTCTTTACACAATGAAGCAGTAATAAACACGGTGCAGAGTGTGACGGGCAGATGGGCTCCGCTGTGATGAAGATCTGTTGCCGGGCTCAGAGATGGCTCAGTGCTGCCCTCTGCTGACTCAACCCGTGTATTCCCTCTATGAGGAGTTTAATTCCCCCTCAGCCACCCTGAATGTATGCTCATTAGGGTTGGGTACCATTCACATTTTCACCACTACCAGTACTGAGACGGGCAGGAGCGGACTGGGACAATAATTCAGCCCTAGCCTGCTAAAAACACTGGTTTCATTTCAGTTCAGTACAGAGTGTGGACTGGTAGCTGGAGAGATGCCAGTTCACCTCCTGGGCGCTGCCAGGTGCTCTTGAGCAAGGTATCAAACCCAACTGCTCAGCATTGGCAGCCCACTCACTCTGACATCTCTCCATTTGTGCATAAATAGGTCCAGAGAGAGAGAGAGAGAGAGAGAGAGTTTGTGTGTTTATTTCAGGCCTGTGTGTAATGATTTCAAACAAAACTTAATAATACTAAAACTTAATAGTAATTTACACAATTACAATTAATAATATAATAATAATAATAATGTATACTTTTTACTTTTTTAATCCCACAAGGAGAAATTATAATTTACACTTTGTTGTTATTACACACAGGCCTGACTTACACACATGCTCAGTACCTATACATGCACTAATGGAGAGATGTCAGAGTGAGGGGGCTGCCCATGGAAAGGCACCTCGAGCAGTTGGGGGTTCGGTGCTTTGCTCAAGAGCACCTTGGCCGTACCCAGGAAGTGAACTGGCACCTCTCCAGCTACCAGTCCAGGACAGAGCTGTATTTATAATTTAATAAACAGTATTAAATTAAATTTCGACGCAGAAAAAAAAAGTAGATTTTGTCTTTCATGTGGCTCAAAAAACAGTGCTCGCGCAAATTTTGACTCGTTAGAGTTTTTTCATTGCAAGAGTACGTCCACACTTAGTTGCAGTTCTTCAACATAAGAGCATTTCCGGATGCTCTCCACAGTATAATACAATGAGTATTTCTGACAGCAGGACGGTGTGTGAAGGATTGTGTGTGATCTGTGTGTGTGTTTGATCTGTGTGTGTGTGTGTGTGTGTGTGTGTGTGTGTGTGTGTGTGTGTGTGTGTGTGTGTGTACAAGGAACATATGTGTGGCTCATTGATGTGTTTATATGGTAGAGAGGGCGAAGATAGAGGGTCTTCTACTTGATGGAGGGAGTCTCTGACATGATCTGATGTGTTAATCCATCACTTTTTTTTCCATCTATATTTAAATCTCTGCTGTGTCTGTTTGACTGAATTATGTCTGTACGTGTCTGTACTTTAATAAAAACAGCTGGACTGTTGTTATAAAAAACGTGTAAGAGTGACGTGTCCGTACCCTGAACGTGTCCGGGGAGCTGAGGTGAAACTTCTGCCGGATGTCCTCGGTGGCTCCGGCACACAGCCGGTAGAAGATGTGGTAGTTCCTCTCCTCTTTGCTCTGTCGGCAGATCCTTGACTTCTCCAGCAGGTAGTGCGACACGAAGCCGCCCACCACGGCATTCTGAGCACACAGAAACACACATTTGAATCTCCGAAACACCGACTGACTGCATGTGTAGCTCTCACGGGGCTGTTACTGCATATTTCACAGTTACCGTTTTCCGCCAGATTGTTTATAGATGATGAGATGTCCCATGGGATGAAAATGTCACTTTTAACATTAATATGCGTTCACCCAGCCTGCCTGTGGTCCCCCAGTGGCTAGAAATGGTGATAGGTGTACACCAAGCCCTGGGTATCCTGCTCTGCCTTTGAGAAAATGAAAGCTCCCCTTACTCTGCTTTGCCCGCTCAGAGAATTTGGCCTGCTCATGAGAGCCGGTCAAGGCCACACCCCCAGCCTCCACCTTGCCCCCCTTCTTTTTCTGGACTTACTTAGAAATCTGCATTTAAACCTGCAAACTTCTACTTGTAATTGCTTTACATAATTGTACTTTATTTTCAACCACTATCCCAAGTTATTCATCAAATCAGTTTTCCAATTCAGTAAGTTTTAGTGTCTTCTTTTCTGTGTTGAGGGCCGACCCTCAATCATTTCTCGAACATGAATAAAGTTTGAATGAATAACATCTGTCCGGGGCATGTCATCCTCATATCCTTTTACTTCTATTCTTAAAATGTGACGTATTTTGGATGGAAACAGAAATGCCAATAAAATAGCAGGAATGTCACATTTCACGCCAGTTTACATGGAAGAAAACTGCAGTTAATAATGTGTGTCATCAACCAAAAATAACAGGTCCCCATGTGTGTATAAGAACTATATGGAAATAGACTAATTTATTGCATCTATGCAGGTCTGCAACAAAGAGAAGAAGACAGTAAAACATGATAATAACTGCAGAAGCCAAGGCCTTGTTAGGGTTTAGGGATGCGTAAGCATCTGCAATGATTCAGGGAATATTGGGTTTATTCATGAATGCAAAGATATTCATTAAGGGCATATGAAAATTAATATAAACAGTTGATGCAAAACAACCAAAGCTATTAGGCATCACATATAATATACTTCATAGCTTTTCAGTGTTTGTGAAACATTCATCTTGTGGGCACTTAGGAGGCAAACAAAGCAGATTAAAGTTATTATTATTCTTTGTTAATGCTGTATATATATATACACACAAAGTACCTTCTCGTTAAAGTGGATTTCCACAAACTTTCCGAAGCGACTGCTGTTGTTGTTCCGGACGGTTTTTGCGTTTCCAAAAGCCTCCAGCAACGGGTTCGCTGCAACGTTACAAAGGGGAAAACACAAACTCACACAGAGGAAACACTTCAACTTTAACAGAACTTAGAGGGTAGCTTTACAACCTGGACCCTATGTTCCTGTGTTTTTGAGTCTATGTGACTGATGGGAACAACAATCTTTGACATTGGTCTAGTATTAAGCGATATCTCTGCAGTCGCCAGCGGAGAAACAAGCTACAATATAAGTTAATAGGACAATTGTCCAGCTGGTATTTACCTTCACAAAAGTGTTGTTTTGCCGCAGGCTGAGATTTATATTCTAAATGTCTGACAACATAATGGAAAGGATTTCCTTTATTTAGACATAAAAAACAAGCGCAAAATTACATTTGCTAAAGCCACCAGACTCCATGTAAATTACAGTTGTGCTCATAAGTTTACATACCCTGGCAGAATATATGATTTCTCAGCCATTTTTCAGAGAATATGAATGATAACACAAAAACTTTTCTTTCACTCATGGTTAGTGGTTGGGTGAAGCAATTTTATTGTCAAACAACTGTGTTTACTCTTTTTAAATCATAATGACAACAGAAACTACCCAAATGACCCTGATCAAAAGTTTACATACCCTTTTGATTTTGGCCTGATAATATGCACACAAGTTGACACAAATGGGTTTGAATGGCTACTAAAGGTAACCATCTTCACCTGTGATCTGTTTGCTTGTAATCAGTGTGTGTGTATAAAAGGTCAGTGAGTTTCTGGGCTCCTGAGAGACCCTTGCATCTTTTATCCAGTGCTGCACTGACATTTCTGGATTCTGAGTCATGGGGAAAGCAAAAGAATTGTCAAAGGATCTGCGGAAAATGTAATTGAACTGTATAAAACAGGAAAGGGACATAAAAGATATCCAAGGAATTGAGAATGTCAATCAGCAGTGTTCAAACTCTATTTAAGAAGTGGAAATTGAGGGATTCTGTTGAAACCAAACCACGGTCAGGTAGACCAACAAAATTACAGCCACAATTGTCAGGAAAATTGTTTGGGATGCAAAGAAAAACCCAAAAAATAACTTCAGCTGAAATACAGGACTCTCTGAAAAAATGTGGTGTGGCTGTTTCAAGATGGACAATAAGAAAGCACTTGAACAAAGATGGGCTGCATGGTTGAGTCGCCAGAAGAAAGCCATCACTACACAAATACCACAAAGTATCCCATTTACAATACACCAAACAGCACAGAAACAAGCCTCAAAACTTCTGGAACAAAATCATTTGGAGTGATGAGACCAAAATTGAACTTTTTGGCCACAACCACAAACATTACATTTGGAGAGGAATCAACAAGGCCTATGATGAAAGGTACATCATTCCTACTGTGAAACACGGAGGTGGTTTGCTAATGTTTTGGGGATGTGTGAGCTACAAAGGCACAGGAAACTTGGTCAAAATTAATGTCAAAATAAATGCAGCATGGTGTCAGAAAAAACTGGAGGAAAATTTGCACTCAACAGCCCGGAAGCTGCGCATGGGACGTACTTGGACATTCTAACATGACAACGATCCAAAACACAAGGCCAAGTCGACCTGTCATTGGCTACAGCAGAATAAAGTGAAGGTTCTGGGGTGGCCATCTCAGTCTCCTGACCTCAATATCATTGAGCCACTCTGGGGAGATCTCAAACGTGCAGTTCATGCAAGACAACCCAAGAATTAACAGGAACTGGAGGCTTTTTGCCAGTAAGAATGGGCAGCTTTACCATCTGAGAAATTAAAGAGCCTCATCTACAACTACCACAAAAGACTTCAAGCTGTCATTGATGTTAAAGGGGGCAATACACGGTATTAAGAACTGGGGTATGTACACTTTTGATCAGGGTCATTTGGGTAGTTTCTGTTGTAATTATGATTTAAAAAGAGTAAACACAGTTGTTTGACAGTAAATTGCTTCACCCAACCACTAACCTTGAGTGAAAGAAATGTTTTTGTGTTATCATTCATATTCTCTAAAAAATGGCCAAGAAATCATAAATTCTGCCAGGGTATGTAAACTTATGATCACAACTGTAACTGTAATTTTAGCATTGTAAAATGCACTTCATTCCAAGTCGACAGAAACTAAATAAAACTATGAAAAGCCATATTAGGTCATCTTTCCACTTTTTCGACTGCCACAACTCTAGTTTTGGTTGAATAAACACACAGTTGATCAATTTACATGTGAAAACATGTTGGCTCTTTTAAATGGAGTCTGGTGGGTTTAGTGCCAGTGACTTCAGAGCTGTTTCTGGCTAAACAAAAAGGATCTTACTCTTTTAACAACAAGGTCTATCTCTGAAGGGATCCTTTCCATAATGTTGTCAGACACTTAGAATAACAATCAGACGATGCACATTTGCCCCATAGGGTTACATTGCAGCTTGGTCTGTGGCTGCCGTTTACATTGTTTAATACTAGACCAATGTCAAAGAATTGTTGTTCCCATCAGTCACCTACACACAAAAACAGAGTAAAACAGGGTCCAGGTTTAAAAGAAAAATGACTCTTTAGACTTATGAAACAAATATGAAGTGGAGGAGGGAGTCTTACCTTCCACTATTCTCTCGTCAATGTCCTGACCCGTTCCATATGAGGTTGTCAAGTATCTGTCAGGAGAAAACATGCAGTACAGTTAAGAGTTATCTGGTGTAATACCACAGCCCTGAAACTACAACTACAAATAACTACAGTACTTCTTTGTAAGCCTCAGTCACTCTCTCTGTTTTCTCTCAATAGCAACTTCAAAGTAATTTCACAAATGTGGTCCAACACAGTTATGAAAAATATCCTGCAAGCTTTGTAAAGATTGGACAAACAGTCCACTTTGTTTAAAATGCCTACAACTGATTAGTCAATTAAATTCAAACTTGTAATAAGCTTGATCCATCCATGATTCACGGAAAATTTGGTGGCAACTGGAGCTACGGTGTAGGAGGAAATCGCAAACGTGTGTTTTTCAAAAAATTCAAAATGGCGGAAAGGTTTTCTATGCGGACCTTAATGGTCCTTGAGGCTTTTCTGTAGAGCACATTAAGCTGCAGCTGTTTGAGAAATTTCAAGTCAATCAAAGTTTGCATTTTGAAGCCTTAATTACAGCGCCACCATGTGGCCGATTGGGTTCACATTTCTATAGAACCACATGCACACTATTTCCAGTTATTCACCCAAGTTTCATGTTTCTAGCTCATTCCAGCTCACGGGGATTTGAGCCGGAGCAGCAGAACCCTAAAAATAACAACCCTAAAAATTAGAACCCTAAAAATAAAAATTAGAACCCTAAAAATAAAAAATAAAGTAGAAGGATGTGATATCAAGTACATTTAAAAATAAATTCAAGTGAAGAGAAGTTGATTTGGGTACATTTTAAAAGTACTGTAAAGTAAAGTGATGTAAAATGAAGTGCATTTAAAAAAAAAAAAGTTGATTTAAGTAAACAAATCCAAATAAATAATATTCCCACAATGATTTAATTGATACAAATACTCTAATACGTGTAAATATGTATCTAAAAATAAGACATCCATTTCACCAGAACGTTGCAAGCTATAACCACATGACAGTTGAAACTTGTGACTCAGCATGTTTTGGTGTATAAAGATGCATCGTCATCCTTACTTGAGCACGAACTTGGTGTTTTCGGTCTTCCCGGCTCCGGACTCCCCCGAGACGATGATGGACTGGCTCATCTTCAGCACCTTCATGTCCCTGTACGCCTTATCAGCTGGCCGCCACACACACACACACACAAAGACAAGCGCGCGCACACACACACACACACACACCTGTTAGATCACAAACAACACACACCTCTGTCTGTCTGTCTGTCTGTCTGTCTGTCTGTCTGTCTGTGTGTGTATTCTGATGCAACCTGCGTTTCTTTCACATTTACTTTTTCTAGCTGCTAAGATGTTAACATGTATTTTATACTTTATCTCATATTTGTTTAACATTTCCACAACTCACTTTGAGCTGCATCACTTTACATTTGCGTGTGTGTGTGTGTTTTGTGCTGACTCACCGATGGCGTAGACGTGTGGCGGCAGCGTGCCCAGCGAGCGGCCCCGGTACTGGCTGATGGTCTCTGGCGAGTAAAGCTTTGGGATGTCATAGTACGGGTTCACCGCGATCAGGATGTTGGCTACAAACGTCTGGGTGAAGAAGAGGAGGAGGAAAATCAGCGAGGAACGAGAGAAAGAAAGACAGAAAGAGAGAGACACAGACAGACAGACAGACAGACAGACAGACAGACAGACAGACAGACAGACACTTTATTAATCCAGAAGGAAATAGCTTATCCACAACATACATACACATAGGCACACAGACATATGACATACATGAACACATACATAGTACAAAAATACAAAGGAAGATATCAATAGTGTGCCCTTACAGTGCCCTTTTCCAATGTGGCCCTTAGTGAAGTTGAGTTTGACACCCCAGCTTTAGTGCTTTCCTACATTTCCCAGAAACCCGGTGCAACAAACTGTGTCAAATTCCTGCTTGCAGTACTTACAGACAGTGAGAGCTATTGATTTGGATTTTTGTAATGTTTGTAAAAGTTCTACAGAGCATCTGTAAAATGTGTTTAACTAATGTAAATAAGCAATCAATAAATCTATAAAGATGACATATAAAAACCTGAAGTAGTACCTTCTTCAGCCATTAGATGTCAGCGTACACTGAGTCTGACTTACAGCTAACAGATCAGAAGCTCAAACACCTGAGATCACCAGTGAGTGAGTGAGTGTGAGTGTGTGTGTGTGTGTGTGTGTGTGTGTGTGTGTGTGTGTGTGTGTGTGTGTGTGTGTGTGTGTGTGTGTTAATGTGTGCTCTTGTACTTCTGTATTTTGAGGACCGATTTAAGTTACAAACCATGAGAATGTTTTCAGAAAGTTGAAACATTTTAGTAAAGTGAAGACATTTTTAGAAAGCCAGGACATTTGTGGAGGTTTTTCTCTTGAAGAGCTCTTGGGGACTCGGTAAATTATAGAGACGTGTCCTGACATAACCTCTGTTATGATCTAACAATTCAGTTTCATTTTCATGTGAGTGTTTGTGTGTGTTCACCATGTTGTTGTCTTTTTAATTCATTCATAATTCTATTCATCACTTTTATTTCTGTATTCTGACCCGACCGGCGTTGCTTTCACATCTCTCCTTTACTTTTTCTAGCCGCTAAGATGTTAACATGTATTTTATTCTATATGTTTTATTTGTTTAACATTTCTATAACTCACTTTAAGCTGCATCCCTTCACAGTGAAAGTCAAAGTTGAAATTATTAGAGTGATATTACGCAAAGTGTGTGTGAGACGGAGACGTGTGCCTGCAAGTGAAAGTGATAAAAGGTGAGTGTGCATTCAGGTGTTTGCATCATAGACTGTAAAAATAGGGTTTGCATGTAAGTACCTGTGTGTGTGTGAGTGTGTGTGTGTGTGTGTGTGTGTGTGTGTGTGTGTGTGTGGCGGCCAGCTGATAAGGCGTATAGGACATGAAGGTGCTGAAGATGTGCGTGCGTCCATTCTACTCAAAGGTGCCACAGGCCGGTTAAAAACATCTAGATATGTTGTCGTCTGATTGACAACATGTTTCCTTCGTTTGGGAATAACATGTTACATCACCTCGTTCTGAGTTTTGTGTGAGACGTTCACCAACGCAGAAAGCCTGTGTCTCCCATGTCATCACTGTTTCTGTGTGCATTCAGAGTTCTACTTGACTGTGCACCGCAGGGAATATTTTGTACCCACAGGATAAAAAGGGCTTAGGGGATTCTGGAAATCACTTTCAACCTTTGTCAAATATTCATTCATGGGTCTCAATCCTTTAATTCTATTTATTTTTCAACAGAAGCAGTTCTTTTGTCATAAATGGAAAGATGATGAGACATAAGATCCATCATGATTTCAAGTTTAGAAGCTTCAGCGACATTGAAAATATTCAGCTATAAATAACTAGCCTGGTCCTACCAGACTCTGGTCCATTAGACTCTGGTCCATTAGCCTGGTCTTACCAGACTCTGGTCCATTAGCCTGGTCCTACCAGACTCTGGTCCATTAGCCTGGTCCTACCAGACTCTGGTCCATTAGCCTGGTCCTACCAGACTCTGGTCCATTAGCCTGGTCCTCTGGCCACTCTGGATCTGCCATAACCAACCGCTAACGTTTGTTCAGGACGTTGGCTTAGCATTGCTAGCCTTAGCCAATTCCTTCACCACAACGGAGCAAGCTGGAAAATTAAACTTTTCCCGAACCCCGTGGGGAGGAGGGCCACAACATCATGGCCCCCAACAGAACTCAGCAAAGACTGTTCTTGCTCGGGCTTTAACTTCTGGATGTTCAGCAGCGTTGCCACAACGCTTGTATCTTTCTCCGCCGCCATTAGTACGGAACTCGCCGCAGGTTACCGAACCTCAACGTCATCATTCTCAGCCACTCCATCTGTCCGCTGATTGGACATTGAACAGTATACCGCAAACCCAAACGGTGTACAGAAAGAAAATGAAAATTGAGTGGAAGTCCGTAGGAGGTCTGAGCGAGGCTAATAAATATTAGCCTCCCTTATTAATGTCAATACTCACATAGATCTTGTCTTTGCTGTATCTCACGCGAACGTTGTTGAGCAGCGTGGCTTCGTTCAAGTACATCAGAGAACCTGAGAGACACAGAGAGGACGTTAAACATTAACGCCTCTTGAACAATAAAGGCTAGTAATTGTCTTTCGTGCGCAGAAATGAGGCAAAAACACCAAACTTACAGTTGTCCTCCACATGTTTGTTGACGTCATCCTCGGCGGGGAACACTTGGTTGATAGCAGCCAAAAATGTCTGCAAAAAAAAAGGGACAAAATAAAAAGGAAGGAAATGCAAAGATTTCTAAATATGCAGCCAAAAAGCTCACACAAGTGCAACAACACAAAAACAGAATTGAGTCTGTAATATTCTGGAATAAAGGCCAGTGTTTCCATGTTGATGTTGTAGTGACGGCCCGCCAGGGCAAGATTTCTGCCGCTACGGTATCAGAAATAGGGCGGACGCACAATGTAGCCTTTTTTTAAATGATCGTGCTGACATAATGCACCCCCGTTGGCTTCCGCTCACACAACAAGTAGAACTATTCAGAGATTATTGCGCCCGTTGGGTCCAGTTTAACTCCACATACTGTCGTGTTAATGGAGTTTATTGTCAAAACGTTCGCTTTGTTCCAACTCGACTATTAAACCAACAGCTCCACCAAAAACATCACCGCGGTGGGTCCGTTCTGATTGGACAACGGTCAACTTGGTCAAGTTCTGTCAGCTCATTCAATTCATTGATATCAAACATCAGGAAAAATTCAAACGGTAAGTGAGTCTGTGTAATAAAATATAATTTGGAAATAGTCTATAGATGTAGTCATTTGGGTTTTGGTTTCCCTGGTGGGGGGTTGTTGTTTGGACAGACCTTCCCCCATTAAAGGAAACACTGAAGTCCAATAACTACCCATGGATTTCATTAGTTATTAGGACGAGTCTATTTAGGGTTTATTTACAGACATACACTTTCTGAAAAAAGTATATACCGTAAACATACATTTGATTAAATCAAACCACAGCAGCAAAGGAAACATGAATGTTCGAGACTTTCTTATTGTATTTTGAGAAACAAAACCATGAAATTATACAGTTGTGACAATATTTAACACATCATTTGACATCTCTTTGATTCAACACTGGGTCAAAAAATTGCTCTGTGAAAAAACTTTCCTGCCATTGGATCGCACCTGACTGTTACCGATTATTTTTCTTAGTATCTTAGTTGTTTGTATATTTGTACTTTTCATACTTTGTTTTGCAACCGCTGCACAGCGATTTCACTCTGGATGAAAAAGCTTTTGTTGTGTTAGACAGTTGAATGATGAACTCATTTTGCAACACAATCACAGAAAGGTCTTGACTCTTCATTTCTCTCCAAGTTTTTGGCCACCCATGTCTTTTTGTTAATATATTCATCCACGGGGATAAATATAGCAGTTGAAAGCTTGATGAATAATTTGGAGGAAGGAGGTACTGTAACAAGAGACTGGACGGAGAGAGACAGTTGACCCTCATAAGGTATCAAAGTTGCTTTCACAAAATAAATCAACACAATGAAACTTTTGATAAATAATCACCAATAATGTGGATACAATGACTAAGGGGTTAAAGGCAGCTAGAACAGTCAGGTATGTTCAGAAAATGACATTTACTAGGGATAGACCGATTATCGGGTTGTTTTTTGGCAGTTTGCAGATTATCTGTATCTGCGTTTTATTTGCCTGATAACGGATAAAATGAATGAAATAAATGAAATATGAAATGAAATAAATAATGAAATAAATAGTACTACTTCAGCTCGCCTACAGCTCTGTGTCTGTCCCTTTGCTTTGGTTTTACTCACCACTGTGACTGACTTTTTTATATATATATATATATATATATATATATATATATATATATATATATATATATATATATATACACACACATATATACATACACACACACACACATACATACATATATATATATATATATATATATATATATACACACACACACACACACACACACACACATATATATATTACTGTCAGTATTACATATTGCATTTTTTTTTAATATTATATAATATATATATATATTTGTAAAAAGGTGCAATATGTAATACTGACAGCTAGTGTTACTGTAGTACAAATTCAAAATACAGTAGAGTGTCGTCTCCCCCGCCCCCTCCCACCCAGACTCAAAGTTTACGGAGGTTGCCAGGCTGAGACTGCAGCATCCATAACAATGTTGCTAGCCGCTCGTCTCACATAGCCAGACATTACATCCCAGCACAGCACTGAGGAGTAGCTAACGTTAGATGATGGCTATATGACAGTCATAAAAGCCGTGCTCATGCGGAGCTCTGTTCCCAACTAACAGACATACTTCCTTGGCTTAGAATTACAGTAGGAACCGCTAAAAACAACAACCTCGCCGTCCTTTTCCTCCTGACTTAAACACTTTATTGGCTTAGAATTACGGCAACAATCACTGATCACACTGTTAACTCACGGTCTTCTCATCCCGATTTACAGCCTCCCCTCTCTTGGCTTAAAATAACTCACCATTGTTAGCTACGGCCGCTGAAAAGGCTACACGGTGTAAACAGCTGTGGCCGCTGGCCTGTTATTGACTGGAGATTTAAATTTGACAATACAGTGTGGTACATTGCGAACAAAGGTCAGATATTATATTATCTGTCTATATTATCTATCTATCTATTATTATATTATATTATATAAAATGGCATAGCAACCTGGGCTTTAAAAAAACAAAAACGTGGATTTGGAGAATGGTGACGGCCCCTAATGCTAAAAGCATTACTACTGCAATGTGCCACCTAACCTGGTAGCAAAAAACATCTCTGTCTCCTTTATGCAAGTTACAAAAAACTTCTTTAATTCAGCGGTGATCCCTGGCATTACAAAGTCATACTTCATCAAATCACAAAGATTTCCCTTAAAGGTCGCATGCCATAAAAATTTCACTTTATGAGGTTTTTTAACATTAATATGAGTTTCCCCAGTCTGCCTCTGGTCCCCCAGGGGCTAGAAATGGTGATCGGTGTAAACCGAGCCCTGGGTATCCTGCTCTGCCTTTGAGAAAATGAAAGCTCAGATGAGCCAATCTGCAATCTCGACCCTTATGAGGTCATAAGGGGAAAGGTTAGGTCAGAGAATTTGGCCCACCCTTGAGAGAGAGAGAGACATCATGGCTTTCAAACGAGCAAAGTGGCAGTTGGTCAAAAAAGCAAAAGCATCCAAAAGAGCACATCATGGGACCTTTAAATGCCTGTAATACAATTCCTTCTACAAGTCTCTAAACTACAGATTACTTAGCATTTCCAGTGTACAGTAATAATAACTGAGCCTCCTCTCCTCACCAACACTGAGCAGATCAAACACACACTCCACAGGACAAAGAGTCATCCATTGTGACTGATGGTATGACAGCATATCATGCTCTCTGCCCTCTTCCTGACGTGCATCGCAGGAGGTCTGCCAGCAAGTGAACGCATCGTCAGACACTGGCACAAAGTGGCTGCAGCGGGACAGGCTGGGGCATTGTTCCCACTCTGTTACAGGCCTCAGAGTCGGCTGCAGCCCGGAAACTCTCGGACTCACAAATCCACGACAGATCTGAGGAGCGCAAGTGTCTGTGTTCCCAAAGCAATATGACACAGATCTGAGGTTTAAGAAGTGGAAACAAAAAGAAACCCTGTAACACAGGCAACGTACTGCATTCTAACTATAAAATGCTTCAGGTTAAAGACAGATGAAATTAGGGTTGAAGCGGCTTGAATTTTAACCTGGTAGACAGTTAACTGATTGTAATATTAACTTGTGAACACAATGTAAGGATGACAACTGGAGACAAGGCCAAATAAACCTGCACTTGATAAGATTTAAGTCAAAGGTTTAAGGCTCCTACAGCAACATGAACATTTGATTTATGTGTGCAAGGGTCAAGTTATTAACTTTGAAGCAGCATAAAATCTATTTTAACTGAATCAAAGCCGGGAGAACAAGCTACTGACTGATCACAGCAACCTTTCATGGCTACAGAGGAAGACCCCGTTTCACAGTCTGTTCAAGGAGGGAATGTTGCGCTGTTACTCTGCCTTGGCGTTTTCCAAACGGTACGAACAGTGAATGGTTTCCAGGTTAGGGTTCATTCAGACCAGACAAAGCGACGGTGGGAGTGTCTCTGAATGGTCTATTTGTGTGACTTCTTGCTATGTTATTTAACCCCCCAAAGTAGACTTTATATTTCACAGTTACTGTTTTCTGTCAGATCGTTTATAGATCTCAAGATACATAGTACGAGTTTTACCAACAAAAAGAGGAAAAACAGTTTAACTTTAAATGGTCCTAAAATGGACACCACATACGCACGTGCGCGTGCACACACACACACACACACACACACACACACACACACACACACACACACACACACACGTGTGTTCCCATTAAGCGCTGACCATCTTGTGTTTTATGGGCTGACAGCACACAGAATTAGCGAGAAGCCTCTCTCAAAGCACTCCATCACAGAGGCCTTGTGGGAAAAAGATTACCGAGACGGAAACCAATCTTTATGTGTTATCATGGCGACGGGCTATTTAATTGACATTAAAAGCTTGGCTGGAAGGCAATATGGCACCTGATCCAGCCGAAAAGTGAATTAAGGGCGGACAGGGAGAAATCAAGGGTAGCCTGTTTGTCTTGCTGTGAAGAGCCACTTGACTTCAGATGATCTGAGACGATCTGATTTATTTTGCACTTGAGCACGTTCCACCTGCGGGCTTGTAAAGCAGCCGGGTCTGGGGATGAATCATTGAGTGAAAGATGCTTTATTGCGTCCAGAGCTGCGGCCCCTTCCATGTGAGATTAAGTGACATGTTTAATCATTAACACGCAAAGCATTCAGGAAACTAAAAGCTCTGAGAGATCCAGGAAAGATAAGTCTTTTTCCGGGGCTTTTAAGCTCTTCGATGCACTTCTGAAACCCTTGCATGATGGATATATTTAGATTTCCACCTTAAAAAGAGTACTTTTTAAAAAAGCATCTAAATCAAAGCAGCGATAGTCTTTTGTTAACCCAACACATTCTTCTTCAATGTCAAAAACCTATACCCACATTACCCACAATGCAACTGACTGCCAGAAGGGGTTTTGCAAACAGTTTAAAGGTGCCCTGACACAATGCTCTTTGGACGCTTTTATATAGGCCTTAGTGGTCCCCTAATACTGTATCTGAAGTCTCTTATATAGACCTTAGTGGTCCCCTAATCCTATATCTGAAGTCTCTTTTATATAGACCTTAGTGGTCCCCTAATCCTATATCTGATGTCTCTTTTATATAGGCCTTAGTGGTCCCCTAGTACTGTATCTGAAGTCTCTTTTATATAGACCTTAGTGGTCCCCTAATACTGTATATGAAGTCTCTTTTCTATGGGCCCATTCTGATTCAAGACAAACCCTGCTCATTGCGGTTGATTTTGGATTTAAAATTCGGCATTGTAATGCCAACGTAGCAAAGTGTCAGACAAAATGCCAGTAGTCAGGTATGAAGCTGAAACATTTGTTAAAAAGGCCAAAACACATGTGGGAAAAGTTTGAGAAATGTGTGTAATGGGACCGTCTGTTTCCGTTGGTCCAGAGCTGGCTCACCTTTCCTTTCTGTTTGAGAGGTTCGATGGTGAGGCTGTCGGATCCGATGTCTACTATAGTTCCCAGCTGGAACCCGTCCGCTGGGTGGGGCGCCCACACCGGCTTCCCGTCCTCCATCGCACCGCTCTGAGCACTCTGGAAAACATGACATGCACAACAGTCAGACGTGGTCTTTCTCCTGCCTGTAACCTACAATGTTTCTTTATTCTACATTAAAGGTCAGATGGTTGTTCATGAGTTGTACTTAACAGCATTTAAGGTGCACTATGAGTTCCTGCATTATTTCAGAAAGATTTCATATTTTTCTCAAATCATAGGCATTTTCTCCTTGACCCGCTAGCTGCCTGTCCCCTGCATACACTGTGAAAAAGGCCCGGTCTCGGGACACAACACAGGGGTCGTAAACGCCAAACACTAGAGGCACAGGATAGGCATCAAAATCACAGACACAGCCAATCACTGACAAGATGGTTGGGGCAAGGGGTGGGGGTTAGTGACAGTCATGACAGTTATGGAAACACGGGGGCGAGCTTGCTCTATTTTGTTTGAAATTCACTTGGAACATCACCAGAAATGGCGTCATGCAGAAACTCATAGTGCACCTTTAATGAATAGAAGTCCTCTCACAAATCACAAAATAGATGAGGCCAACTACAACGAAGGTTAAGAAGCATTTCTGTCTACTAACATTTATATTGTCCTCTGCAAACGGGCTGCACCGACAATACTCATAAACACACAAGCACTTCTGTTATGGCAATAGTAAGCATTAGCAAACCCAGCAAACCTCTATATATGTGCACATGCTCTACCAACTGAGCTAACTCCGGCCACCTAAAGATGTTTTAATGTTGGTTAAACTTGCCTATGTGTGTAACAGCTGCAGTAGCAAGTGTGTTATGTGCAAAGATGTATAGTAACTAAGTAGAACTACTTCACTACTGTACTAAAAGGCTGTATCAGTTCTCTACTGGACTATTATATTTGTCTCCTACTTCCACTTTTACTTCAGTACATATTTTCGATAAGTGTAATATTTTTACTCCGATACATGTTTTAATGCGCTGCATCGTTACAACCAATCACCTTGAATTTGGTGCAACTCGCAAGCCCCATGTACGTCGTCAAATTCATTTCCTTGTTTCTGCTATGAAGACGAGATGTGGGTGTCTCGAACATCACACATTTAACAACAAAACGTACAGCGGTGCAAAGCATGTCAGACGTCCTGCCAACCTGTATATATTTTAATATCAGTGTGTGCTGTAACGTTTTTTCACTCTGATGTCGCTGAAGCAGCTGCTGTTTCAATCCTGTTGGCTCTCTGCAGCGGGCGGTGCTGCTGCTCAGTTCCCCCCACGACTGGCGCGCGCGCACGCTTTGACTGCTTTCTTTAATAACTGCATAACAATACTTGTACTTTTACTTTCAATACTTGAGTAGTAGATTTTAAAATAAATTACTTGCAATACTTAAGTTAAAAAAATGTTGACTACTTCAGTACTTCCACTTAAGTGTGGTGCTTAAAGAGCACTTCAACTCAAGTCACTTTTTTGATAGAGCACGTGTACTCGTTCTTACTCAAGTCTAGGTCTCTAGTACTTTATACATGTCTAGTTATGTGGTTGCTTTCTTTTGCAGATAAATTATTGGAAATCTGAAAACAGGAGCAGTAGTTAAACTGTGGACTGAACAAAAACTGCATCGACTCAAACACACGTGTACTGTTTGAGCTGTCTGGGGCTTTGTGGCGGCCAACAAACGAATTACAGTGTTATTGAGTCAAACCAGCAGCTGATCGTGTTACTGTGGCAGCCGTTTCCCCCGGGGACTACCCCTGATACTCACAGCCCAGGCTGATGTAAAAAACAGTTCAGGTCACGCACCCCAGCTGTGTTGTTCTCCCATTAACTCAAGAGCAAAACTGTAAATTAAATTAATTAAGTTGTGGAAAAGTGGTAGGTAGATGAACCATGTAACAACGTATTTCTTGCATTAGGGGACCACTAAGGTCTATATAAAAGCATCCAAAGAGCACCACGTCATGGGACCTTTAAGGCATTTTTACAGTCACGGCATCCAACCTGGCGCATGCCAATGTAACGTCAAAATGATGTAGCTCTCGCAGTCGCGCCAGGATTTTGAATAAGCGACCAGAGGTCGAGCACCACTAGATTTTTTTTTCCATCGGCACGCAACAAAGCGGAACCAGTCATCTTTTTACCTACTTATTGGGATGGTATACTAAAAACCAGACTCTAAACATACAGTATGTGTTAAATGTAACCAGAGTAGCTGACTGTAGCTTTATTACTTCCCACAAGCCTAAACAGAAGCAGCCGTAGGGACAGCTGACCACAAACTACCACCATATGTGTGAAAAACGGGAAAAACAAGCAACCAAACCCCCCCTGAACTGAACCCTGTGTGTTTACATGCACACAGCTTAGAGATCGTCCTTTGTTCAGGATGAACTGTGAGGGGAAATTAGTGTGCCGGATGATTCAGAGTCCTCATATAATGATCATCAATCCCAGGAGACACACATTCAGTGCTGTTAACAGTGTTACATTAGTGTCTAAAGTATTGGTGATCTGTCGTTAAGAGAGAGCTTTAAGAATCAATCCAAGGCCAAAGAAACAAGTTCAATGCCAGCTGGGAGCATCCTGACACTTTTCATATAATTATTTTAATTTGTTGTTAGGAAAAAACCCTCGAGATGTATCATCTCACTTGCGAATGAGCCAAAGTCATTAAGATGTGATAGACAGCCAAGTTGTGTCTAACTGTTTCCATCCAGGACTCTCTCAGTTGGTGGCTTACTGCCAAACTGCAAACTTCATAACAGCACAGAGTTTTCTATGGGAACCTAAAATGATTACCCCTCACTTAAGCGCCACACTGAGAGGCTCAGTTGGGGATGTGAGACCATAACCATCACGTTTACCAGTGCAGCCTGATGAGTACTGTAACTGAAGGAAAACAGGTTTCCTTTGGGTGTTCTTCACTCTCTCTGTTTTCAACCTAATACGCAAAGTGGTTTTACGTCCTGGCCGGTAGTCTAGACGGTAACAGCATGTTAAGGGGGCTGCAAGCAAAAACTTTCGAAGTCAGGTACAAGAGTGCAATCTTTTGAATACACAACTCCAGCGTCCCCGTGTAAACTAGCAAAACTGGTCTCTGAGGAGCCAGAGCCAGACTGGAGACTACGTCACATTCAACGTTATGTTGGGTAACTTAAAAAAAAAAAGTAACATCTGATTCAGAACCAACATCCTTTTCTAAACTTAGAGTAGTTTTGGTGCCTGAACCTAGTCTCGCTTTGCCAGACCCTCCCCCAGCTCGCTTTGGGTCCACGTAGTATTCCGGGATGGGAGAAAAACGTGCTCTGGTTTACCGGCATTTCTTTAAAGCAATCACAATCGTCTTGGGTGGCGCTAAGCACCGAAGAAAAGCCGTGGTGCCGCTGCAAAATAGCCTTGGGGAGGAACTTGTTTTGGTGAAACATGTGTACGTTCAAAGTTGATTTAGTTGTCAACAGAAAACTCAAATTGGACAGATAGTCTAGCTAGCTGTCTGGATTTACCCTGCAGAGATCTGAGGACCAGGTCACCATAGTCCTCAGAAATCCACCGGAGTTTAAAATGCCAACATAAAGGAAGTCCAAGGCAACGGATATGCGGCCTAAATGAGCGAAATCCGGCGGATTTTCCAGCGGCAACAAAGCAATCCCGGAAGTGGAACGTCGAGGATATAGACTAGCCTGACCCTAACCAAACTGGTTTAGATTTGAAGAAAGAAACGCTCCTGTGGGTCGTATTAGAAGGGAGGAACAAACAACCCATACCGTTGAATGGTTTGAAGGACTTGTTGCTTCATACAGACCACATACTCTGCCTTGTGCCGACATTTTGACTTCTACAGATTCTTCATATCATTGCAACCAGACACAACCAAAGTGTCTAAGTAAAAATAAAAACACCCAGGTGGGAAAAAAGTGCTTTGATCCACACACAGCCTACAAAAGTTAAACATGGGCAGTGATTGATTGTCCAACCAATGCAAATTTGGTTGGACATGAGCATATTGACCAACCAACCAGAAGTGTCAGCCCTACAACTATCATTAAAAACCTTATTGCCAAACAGAGTGTTAAAGGTGCCTTGCCGCATGTATTTCATTACTTTGTGGTAATGTCTGAAGTTCTACCATGGACTCTGTAACTTGGTTACCTTGTTTCAAGCCATTGTAGCCATGAATCCTTCTTGAACAGGGAACAGTGTGCAGCTTCAGCCTGAATCAGGACATCTGAGGCCTGAACGTAAGGACGACTAAATGTGGATCAAAGGTTGCTGGTAACTCATTGTCAGGGCTGTAACATTTCCCCAGCGATCAAAGCACCAGACTGCGTTTCACTTTGTGATGTAAAAAGAGGCCATTTAGGAGAACACTGCTTCCGCTGCAACACAAACTGCTCCGGGTACAGAATAAAGTCAAGACTGACTACAACATCACAGTTTGTAGGAAGTTCTCAGTGCTGACGACAGGACTCTAAGATGTTATGGAGGTCCGACTTGGACAAATGGACGGTGATGAGACTGTCCTCCCGGACATCATTTATTACAACCTATATTCACGTTTATAGTGGCAGCACCATTTAGTGGCCCTGTTACTCATGACGGAAGCAAACCAGGTTGTAAGGTGACAAAGTATAATGGCGTTTTTCCATTACACAGTACCTGCTTGACTCAGCCGCGGCGCCCAGTCCTCCTTTCTCCATTTCAGATTAGTACCGCCTCGTGTGTGAGGCGAGCGTGGCTGGTCGTCACAGCAGGAAACTGCCGTGACCTAACACGACACACACACTCAGTACAACATTCAAGGTGTTTTTGCATCTTGGCATGGAGCAGTCTGCCATAAGACAAATCAGTTTCTAATGAACCTGGAGGCAGCAAAAAACAAAAAAAAAGGCCAGGGCACAATCTAAACACTGTTGCTAAATTCAACCCCACAAAAGTCAATCCAGATGGTCTGAAGCAGCTAATTTAGAAACAGCTAACAAAGAAGCCTTGACTCCTCATCACATTGTTTTTTTATAAACTCCATTTGCAGCCAACGCCCTATATATTAAAACCCTACTTCACAGCTAACGCGTATCGTGCTGTTAGCATTATTTCCATTAGCATCCTCAGTCAGGTGAGAAATTAAAGATGCAGACAGAGCTGAGAAGTGAATATCTGAGTGTTGCTGGTCCAGTAGACACAGAAGCTTTGTGCTAAATTGGGTTTTTTTGGCGTTAATCTGAGGAAGAAAATGCAAATAAATTGGGTTGGAAAAGTTCTTCTTCCTTTTAAAAACAGGCAAGTGCATTTGAAATAACAAGAGGAGGGAGCTTTATTTAACCTTTTTCACTTCAACAGAGGGCTACTTATTGTTCATTACTCTATCAGCCCTTGGAGGCCCGCCTCTCCCGCCTTTAATTTACTAACACTCAAATTAAATAACAAATGAGAGCACATAATTACACGTCACATCAGGAGATTACAGGTTTTGGTGTGTACACAATTTTCTGAAGCCTATAAATTGAGATCTTCAAATGTCATCATCAATGTGACCAACAGTCAAAACCCATAAATGATCAATTTATTATCACATAAGACAAAAAAAAAAAAAACAGCAAATCCTCACAACCGAGAAGCTGGAAATATAGAATAATTGGTATTTCTGCTTGGCTCTAATAAATACTCAACATTTTTACATTTTAAAAGGTCCCATGGCATGAAAGCGTTCCCCCAGCCTGCCTATGGCCCCCCCAGTGGCTAGAAATGGCGATAGGTGTAAACCGAGCCCTGGGTATCCTGCTCTGCCTTTTGAGAAAATCAAAGCTCAGATGGGCTGATCTGGAATCTTGCTCCTTATGAGGTCACAAGGGGCAAGATTACCTCCCCTTTCTCTACTTTCCCGGCCCAGAGAATTTGGCACACCCATGAAAGGAGCAAACGAGCAAAGGCCTCCACCTTGTACAAAAATACAAACTTAAGATATGAAACTTAAATTCCTTTGAACAAAAACACTAAAAAAAAATAAAAAATAAATAAAGTGTGTAGAGCGCCCTCAGGTGGTCTTATTAGTCATTAGAAATGATTCTGATGAATGAATATTTATTATATATATATTTTTTATATATATATATATATATATAATATATATATATATATATATATATATATATATATATAGTTGTCGATCATTATTAATGCCAATATGATAGATCGGGAAATACCTAATATTGGCGGATATCATCAGCCCGCCGATATATGGGTTGTGCTCTACTCACAAGTCCTTTATAAGGTTAGTTATAACCACAAAGGACAACAAGTATTGGACTGTCTTGACTTGATTTAAGAAATTCTTGGCTTTGATGTTTAAAATCTGTGGACATGCTCCTTTAAAGGATGATCCAGTTTGAGAGTTTAGAGAGAAAATCCTTTGAAAGCAGAGGACGTATTAAAGCTGAGAACATAATGAAAACAAACTGTGTTCGGTCGAGATGCGAGAGCTGCAGCAGCTGTTACTTTGTGTGTGTTTGAGAGGACGACACATTTTGCGGCCGCAGAGGAAGTTGCCCCTTGCATTGGCCTGCGGGTTCTGTGTGTGCCGAGCCGTGCCCTTCCCACTCTCTCTCCGCTGACAGACAGACGGCCGATTGTTGGAGCTGTGTCGTTGCTCACTGAGAGCTCGCTGTCACGGGCGCTCGCTCGGACTCACGTGGCCAACAGAGAGCCTCTGATGTGTTCAGGGACACAAACCCCTGAGGGCAGATGGACAATAACCAAGTTCACTGAGACAAGAGTCTGAAAGCCTGTCCTAAAATTAAACTGCATGGGTTACTTTTAATTTTGAGACCTTTTGTTTCTACATTAGAACAACAAGTTGTGAAAAATTCATCCGACTAGAACTTGCCAAATATTCTAGTTGGTCTCAACCGAATCCAGCACTATATGGTTTTGTTTGAAAGTAACTTCCTCCTTCAAAACAAAACCATTGATGAAGCGCGCTTGTTCAGAAAACAGGTATAAGTTTAATTCAAAAGTTTTACTTCATTGTCTAAAAAGAAAGTCTACTACTACAAAAAAATACAAACACAAAAGACTCAAAGATAAAACACCATGTGTAATTAGGGCTGAACAATATATCGTTTTTTATTGTTTTTTATTATCACAATATCTGCTGATTTTTTGTTAGTTGTGTTTTATAATCAATTTGTTCATTAAAAGAATGGTGGAAATGATTTCCTTTCATCTGTTTTAAATTCAACAAGAAATTTGTTAAATAAACAGTTTAATCAGTTCTGCTGCTTTCGGTATTCATTTCTGCTAAAAAAATAAATAAAGAAAAAGCGGTTTATTTACCTTAAGTAATATCATTATCACGATATTCAACAATGTTATCGAGATCGCATATTTTCCTCATATCGTGCAGCCCTATGTGTCATAAACTGACACCAGCCTGTTCACACATGCCTTTACACATATCTGATCTGAAGTCATGCCACGTCATTAGATATCTGACTCTTCCAGCTTGTGTCACATTATCTGCCTTGCTGGAGGATAATGAACACGCTGCTTGGTATTTATCATTTATTCTCTAATTATGCAGATCATTCTGTCTCATCTGTGCCTCGGATGGGGCTGATGAACTTTGTACAGCTGATGTTGGTTATCTTTAAACAAGCCGTGATGTGATGATGATGGTGTTTTCTGTTAACGAGCCTCATGCTTCCTCCTTCTGCTCCCACACAACGGCGCCGTGACATTTCAGGAAAAGGCAAAGTGGGGGTAGAGAAAAGGAGCAAAATCCAAATGTGTAGCGTAGTCTCAAACATGTCAAAATCCTCTCCTAAATCAGGATGTTGGGTCATAAAACACAGCGCTTTCAGGCCGCGAAACAGTTTGCTTCCCGGGGAAAACAAATGACTTTCACCCAGGAAACGCATGTTCATTCTTTTTCCTAAACTTACCCAGTCTTATCCTGTCTATACTTGTATATCAGATTGCACTTTTCTCTTTTTGCACTTCTGCCTGGAAACAAACTGCATTTCATTGTCTTTGTACTTCTGCACAATGACAGTAAAGTTGAATCTAATCCTTTTGGTGCCTAAACTTAACGGTCCTTGCCGCATGACGCTAGGGTTAGGTACCGAACTTAGATTATTTTGAGTAGAGATGGTCAGATACCATTTTTTGTTTCTCGATATCAATTCTGATACCTGAACTTGCGTATCAGCCAATCCCGAGTACCGATCTGATACCAGTGTGTCACATATTTTATTATGTTTTAACAGCTGTGTACTACCATCCCTGTATGGATGTGATATGATTTCTATCATTCTTGTACGCCTTGGCTTGGGTTTAACTTTTTGTAAAACATGTACAAACGAAAGTAATGAACACCATTTCTTATATTATCCTGTTTGACCGTCAGTCATAACGGTAAAAAAAAATAAAAAAACACTTTAAAGTACGTTTTCTTCAGGGCAAAATTACTGTGCGTGTCATCAAATCGGTGGATAAACTCCAGTACTTTCCAAAACGTATATATCGGAACATCTTTACTTTTAGACACCGATCAAAATTGCCTCCAAAAGTATTGAGCATCGGAAAATGCCTCGTCATTCAATACCAATTTTCAAAAGCTAAGTTATAAAATCGCAATCTCGATTCACCCTGTTCACGATTTAATTTTTAAATGCATTCGATTTTTTTTTTAAATACTATATATACACAGTATATATATATATATATATTTTAATGACTTTGATTCTCCTTTAAATTTACATTTGAACATAGACTATAAAATGAGGTATTAATGGTCTCCCTTCTCTTCAGTGAAGCCACTATGTTTACAGACTTGTGGTGATGCACAACGTGCTAAAGGTGCTGTAGGTGTTCTTTGTTTGGTACTGCCAATTTGTTTTGTCATGGTCAAAGAAGTAGTGGCAAAGAATCGTGATATCAATTCTAAGCAAAAAAAATTGATGATTCATATTTTTCCCCGAATTGTGCAGGCCTACTAATGAGTTTATCCAACCAGCATCAGTGAGCCAATAAGCACGCAGCATGCTTCCACCAAGATCTAATAATGTCTGTGATTGGCCAAACCCAAACAAATGATTTTTTTTCTTTTCATCTCTTAGGTTCGTGGTTACTTTAAAAACCTCTCTGCAATGTCAGGACTCTTGAATGAATGTTCCCAGATTCTTTGAAGCGGTTCACCGGCTGCTGTTACTGCTGCAGCCGCCCCACCCACAGCAAAGACTCACCACAACAGGGTGTGTTAAAGGATCAGAAGATTAGCAGGTGATTCCTTTCAATGAGGTAGAAATCATTCTTACTCACCCAACACACACACACACACACACACAAGCAAACACACACGCCACAACAGGGTGTGTAAAAGGATCAGAAGATTAGCAGGTGATTCCTTTCAATGAGGCAGAAATCATTCTTACTCACCCAATACACACACACACACACACACACACACTATTAAAAACAGTTCAAACAGATATTTGCCCCCACAAAGTTTAAAAGAGTTTTAGAGTTATTGATTTGTTGACCGTTCAAAATGCCAATCAATCAATTGTGAAATCATCTTCTTTGGAATAAATTATGTCTTTCATAACCGATGTCAACCTCAAAGATCTACACATCTTTGGTCTCTCAATCCACAGCTTCATTCATTTCTGATGATTTCAGCAAAGCTGTGGAATCTGCTGGAAGTGCTGATGTTTTAGAAACCCGTAGTAATCGAGTTTAAAGATTGACAAGAGTCATCCTCCTAGAGGCGAAGTCTAACACTAATAAAAGTGGGTCATAAGCAGCTAAAAAGAGTTGTACATTACACAAAGAGTCCTAAATCATCGAAGTCCGCGGCGTATATAGGATTTGGAATAAAGTCGCGAGGAAGTGATAAAGTGTCAGATAAATCCCTGAGTGTGGGGGGGGTCAAAAGTCCCAGTTTAAGTCTGAGAAACTGACAATAAAACACAAGTCATGCATTTCCTCCAGTGGTCAGATTACTGGGCAGGTTTCCAGTATCTCACCTGCAGCAGGCTGCTGGGGGCGTCAAGAAGAAAGTCAATAATAAAAACAGTATATAAACTGGTTCTCAGTGGGTGGAAGAAGCAGTTAGATCATATAATGAAGTAAGAAAAGTAAAAGGAGCTATACCACAAATTTAAAATAATCTATTACAGGGTTTTCACTGCCACTGTAAGATTTAACCAAATGGGACTAAATGTCTTCTCTCAAATCTAATGGTTGTAGTTGAACTTGTTTAGCAAGTTTTGTCTTTGTGTTTTATTGCGTGTTAGCTATTTATTCTCTGCCCTAGCTTTTCCAACGTTTTAAACACAGATACTGGGATAATAATGTTCCGAAGTAAGACTGGGCGATATGGAGAAACTCAAATATCACGATATTTTTGACCAAATAACTCGATATCAATGCCGCAACGATATTGCAGTGTTGACTAATTGTGCTTTCATAAAATCTTCACACAATGAGATTTTCAGTAATGTGGATATAGTGACTAACTGTGCGGTAAGTTCTGGAAATTACATCACTTTACTGTTGCAGCCTTTAAAACCAGGAAAAGACAACACTCATGCAATATTAGGATATTACCATATCCAAAATCTAAGACGGTATCTTGTCACATATCACGGAATTGATATAATATCAATATATATGGCACATCTCTACTCCAGGGATGTGAAATTGCATTTTATTAATATTAGAAAACGTCACATTGTATGAAAGAATGTCCTCTAAATCCCCTCCCCCAAACACATGTACTTAAGTCTTTCCACAAACCTAGGGCAAACACTGTATTACAAGTACAGGAAAACCAGAAAAACCAAAGACTTGTGATGCGGCCAACCAGGATGCATCGGCTAAGGGTAAACAAAAGTGGATTTGGATTACGAGACATGTCAAATAGCAAGTGTCAGGTTGGATAGCTGGGTCAGTTCTACTTGGGGCTGTCAACAAATATTCTAAATGTATATTCAGACTTTTAAATATTAAATTAATATTCATATTTTATTGTGTGTGTGTGGGGGGGCAGCACTATCGCATAAGGCGCTGACACACCAACCCGATAATCGGCCATCAGACAGTCTGGCGAGGTCGGTGACTTGAGTCTGGTGTGTTCTGTGCCGTCGTCAGTCGGAGGACACGTCGGCTTTCATTTGAGCCAATTTGACTGACTCGGAAGGCGGGCAGTCGGACTCAATGACCAATCTGATTGGTGGAGTGTTAGCCCAGAAATGACGAGTGAGACATGCGGGATGAGCGTGACTAGAGTCTCTCAAAATCTGACAAATCTGTTAAACTGACCTTTGTCAATCTGAAAAGAACAGATTCAGCAGCTGCACCGCCTATTTCTCGCTTAAAATGTTTTCAGAAACACGTTTCCACAAACTATTTTAGTAAAATACGAGATGGTGTTAAGAACAAGCCGCCATTATGGAGAGGAGGAGAAGCCAGACCCACGTGACGCGTTCAAGTGAATCGTCTGCGTAAGACACTGGAGCCTATGGCTTTTTTTGTTTTTTAACCTTTTTCAAAAGTTGGTTCAAGCACCGTTTAGGCAATGCCACCATTTTAAAAGTATCACTTTAGTACCCGTATCGGGAAAAAAATACCCACAATATCCAACCCTAAATGGAAGTGGAAGACTTTACAGCATCTGGAGTTTCCTTTCTCTTCCTGAAATCAATTTGACAAGTGAAACACTCAAAGTGGCTCCTGCATTTCAGAAGCTAAATATAGTGATAGTGAAAATCTCCTCTGACTCTCATGTTTTCTCACGAGGTCACTTCCTTGCAGCACATTATCAAACTGCCCTGACAGACAGGGACATTATGCAGACGGCCTCAAAAAGAAAGACAGGAAGCGTCCAGGCGTCGGTTGCTCTGAGACATTGACGCGCCAGACAGACACAGCGAGGATCAAAAGGACCAAAGCATGCAGCAATTTATCCTGCCAGAAGCATACACACATGCTGTCTTTGCATGCTGCAAAGCTAATCAACCTGATTTCTCCTGAACATGTCCAGTGTGGCAGACAGTGTGCAGTTGCGTAACAAATCTCATAGCAACCGAGTGTGGAGAGCGGGCTGTTCACGAATACCTACTCAATATAACAAGCAGGAAAGGAAAGGGAGATATCAGAAGGAACAGCCTGCTGTGATGTGATGGTCTGGACAAACATCCACCATATTATATGGCCAATTCCAAGGTTGTGCCTAGAAGGGATTCAGCCACGTTGACGAAATATCGTAGTTTGGAAGAAAACACTAGAGTGTTCTTACGGGTAAAGGTCCTTGCGCACTGAGTCTGAAATTTTTTCGTATCTCTTTTCCTACAAATATGTCACTCACCGAAACCTTGCAAACAGAATCCGATGCGTATTGGTCTGTACCCGCGGACTTTCAACTTCCGGGATTGCTCAGGTGCTGCAGGAAATTCCACCGAATGTCCGTCTTTTTAGCGATATGAGTCCCCTTCCTCTTCCTTTGTGTTGACGTTCAACCTCCGGTGGATTTCTGAGGACTATGGTTAACTGCTCCTCAGATCTCTGCAGGGTAAATCCAGACAGCTAGCTAGACCATCTGTCCAATCTGAGTTTTCTGTTGACGACTAAAACAACTTTTGAACGTACCAAAACAAGTTCCTTCCCGAGGCTATTTAGTAGCGGCTCCGTGTGGAGCTCACCGCCGCTCAAGATGATTGTGATTGGTTTAAAGAAATGCCAATAAACCAGAGCCTGGGAAGCTCACCTGGTGGAGCACGCACCCAGAGGTTTTCTTCTCGACGCAGCGGCTGCGGGTTCAACTCTGACCTGCGGCAAGGACCTTAAGGGTTCCGATTACATAAGATTACATTTAGCAAGATTTTGCACAACTTCCGGCCGTAGCTGTATCCCTTCTAGCCCCAACCCAATTCATAGGTGTAAAAATAAACCCCAATATGGCCACCAAAAGGTGTGTGGGGCCGTCTAAAGAGACGACTAATTACCAAAAACCACCCACTCACAAAGCGTGTCCAGTAGAGAACATTATGAGCCACAAAGTAAAGTGTGTAAAAAAATAAGCTTATGCCTATTTTTTTTTATATTTTTGTACCTATTTTCAGTGTTGTAGCTTGTAGACGGTCCCTAAGCACTAGTCTTGCTGTCTCAACACCAGAATTAACAGAGCTGAATTCATAAGAAATTACTTAACATGGGTAGGACTCTTAATTAACATGGGTAGGACTTTTAATTAATCAATGTGGGTTCTCTGTTGGCCCATGCTACACCCTTCCACCTAAAAGGGTGTAGCATGGGCCAGTTCATGAAAATAAAATAAAAATCGGACCAGTTATATTTCCGTAGTCCTGCTGACTGACAGACAGACAGACAGACAAAAAAATACCTTCCTTGGCCGGGGGATATAACCAGTAAAGTACACTTCAGGAAGTTTTTTGCTCACAATTGTGAAAGCACTCAACAGTTGTAGCTATAGTGTGTGTACACTACATTTAAATTTAGCCACAGTACCACAGTTTGAAGATCTGTGAAACCCTGGCAACAGCAAAAAACAAATATTCCTGTTTCATTTGAATATTTAAGAGAAGAGCCGGATTAACTCTGGTCAAAGTCCTCTCTGAGTGGAGCTGCAGAAACAAACCAGGGTGAGGAAACACCATCAGAGGAGGGAATAATGTCTTTACGTCAACATCGGTAGTTTCTGTAGCTGGAGGCAAAGGAACAATGGGCTCAGTTTTTGTTTTTTTACAATCCACCACTCTCATCATCTCCTGTTTCATCTAAATCATATTCACATGAATATAAGCAAGAACCAACCTCCAGGGCTCCTCCGAAAATATTACCCAGCATTAATTCAGTTGAGGCTGCACTCCGTACCAGGAGGCCTTGTGTTTCAAAGGTCGGGAGCACGTGATCCAGCCGGGATCAGCAGCAGCAGGACGAATGGCTGCTGCCATCTTCCTGGTTGCAACAATTACAGCCCTTTGCCACCATAATGATGGGTTGGGTTAATTTGCATGATGACGTGACACAGAGATTAAGTCACACATGACAAGCACACTGAGGGGGGAAAAGTGTTTGAGAAAATACAGGTCTAAACTACTGATTATAGGAGCACACTAAAACTTCTGCTGCTAAAAATAGGCTAAACATCACGTTTCCAAAGCTTAAGATTAAAAATAAGTTTCACCTCCTGACACACAGAAACATGCATTTTTTTCCCTCTCGGTCTGTGGAAGACTTACGTGCAAGTACTGTCTTTGTCTGAGGGTTTAGGGATCCTCCCTCGAGAAAATGTTACGTTTTTCAATAAATCAAAAAAAATCAAAAAAAAAAATCAACTTGACAAAGTTTTGGAACATCACATAATCTTTGCTTAAAGGGTAAATGTTTTCAACCTATGTTCCTATGTTTTTGTGTCTAAGTGACTGATGGAAACAGCAATTTTTGACATCGGTCAAGTATGAAGCGAGATCGCTGAAGATTAATATTATTAATATTAAGTGTCTGACAACATTATTGAAAGGATCCCTTCAGAAATATACTTGTGTGTGTGTGAGGGGGGGGGCAAAAAAAATAAAAATAAATAATTCTCGCAAGAGGAGTGAGTTTGACAATGACGAGAGACGTCACATAATTCACATAAAACACAAGAGATCAGCCTCATATATTCCGCATTTAGCGCAGAGCATAGACAGATCTACTGTGTGTATTCAATGTTTAATGAACAGCTCCTCTGATGTCCACAGTGTTCACAGAAATAGATCTAGGTTGCCTGTTCCTAAGATAGAACTTTATTCATCCCGAGGGAAACGGTTGTGCAGCAGTTCAAAGTCGGAAAAAAAATCTACAAATCCAAAATAAAAGCAATGTTAAAAACGTAAGGGGTAGAGTTGTCTTGGGGAGAGAATCTTCCTCTAATATACCATTCAAATTCCATTTTTTTTTGTAATTCGAATAGTAATATTTTAGTTAATGCTCAATTGCAGCCTGTTAAATAATATGTACTACACTACGCAGGCGTAGGGGTGTCAAGATACCAAAACTTGGTGGCATCCCTACTCAGGCTTATGCATCGTCAATGCCACTACAAGCATGTGGTTGTTGTTGGACGTTCTGTCCACTACAGGGACTTCTTACATCAGCCCGGCCTTGAGGGGACCTGCACGCAAATTTGTTTCCATTAGTTTTTCTACCACGAGCTCACAGCGACGAACACAAATCAACAGAGAACTCTGTAATGAAACATTATCTAACACGTGTAGCGAAGCGGCTCTGTTGTAAAGGTTAGCACAATGACATCATGTTAGAAAGCACAGCTGAAACAATTTGTCATAACCTAGCTAGCTAAGTAACAAACAATGCTAACTGCCTTAATAACCAAGCCAAACGGTGCTGCCACTACTATTTTTGTGATTTATAGGCAACCTGTGTCTTGCAGATAGACACGTTACTGAGAATACAGCTTTTAGAAGGTAATATATGAAGTGGAAGCTAACTCTGACAGCTGTAGGGCAGCTAACGTTAACTTTAGCTTTGCCCATGAAGCTCCCAGTTAAGCTAACGTTACTATAACTCGCGACGCAGTTAGAAAACAAGAACAAGTCAACTTATGATAACATAAGCAATTTGGCTCGGTGAATGTCGATTTTAAAGTCATGTTAAAACTATTTCCCATCCTTCCTCCGATTTCCAGCCGCAGCCTGTCACTCCCCCTTGTACTAACGTTGCTCGGTACCAGTGGTGGAGGAAGTACTGAATCTCAGTACTTAGGTAAAAGTACAAACAACCAGAGACATATTTACCTCAGTAAAAATAGAAGTACCACAATGACAACCCTACTTGCGTAAAAGTAAAAAGTACCTGCTTTTAAATGTACTTTAAGTATTAAAAGTAAAAGGACAAAAAAAAAAACAGTATGGGCTGTGGCATTTTAATGAAGTTAGTTTTAGGTTAATGTAACTGTGCTTACCATCTGTGGCCCAGTTTACCTTCTGACTTACAATCCTGGTTATCTATCAGGTGATCTGCATGGAGCTCGACTTTGCATTATTTCCCACAGTACAATGAATGCTGCACGCATTGATCTAGTGAGAACACACAGGCTTGGACAACAAGTACGTGGCTTCACAGCTGAGGAGGCCCGGGAGTGTTTTTAATATTTTTTAATAAATATAAGGGTTGTATATTAACCCTATGTGAGTCTACGCTGTAGAAATGTAGAGGAGATAATTGCTGCAAAATGTAACAAAGTAAAAGTCAAAAGTATGCACTATTAATTCTACTTAAGTAAAGTACAGATACGTAAAAATGTACTTTTGGGACAAGAAGGAAACCTTACTGAAAGAGACAGATGTTGACATCTCATAGCCAGCAGTTCCTCAGGGTTACAAAAACTTTTACAAAGTTACAAATAGAGGCAATACCGATATTATATTGATATCGTGATTTGAGACTAGATATCGTCTTACATTTTGGATATGTGTTGTCATTTCCTGGTTTTAAAGGCTGCATTAGAGTAAAGTGATGTCATTTCCTGAACTTAGACTGTTTTAGCTGTTCTATTATTGGCCTTTACCCACTTAGTCATTATTTCCACACATCAACACTGAATAAATATTGTGTGAAAGCACCAACAGTCAACACTACAATATTGTTTTATTGGTATTGATAGAGGTATTTGGTCAAAAATATTGTGATATTTGATTTTCTCCATATCGCCCAGTCCTAGTTACAAAGCAGACGCAGTTAAGATGATGTGATTGGAAGGTCTTGATACACATATAAAAATGACAGTGAAGCATCATTGGGTGAAGTTAAACGTTACAGAGGCTGGATTCACTTCTGTTGTCACTCTCACAGAACAGAAAACTCACAATAGCTGATCTACTTGAACGTCCACGTGACTTGTTGTTTACACACGCTGGTTCTCTCGTAAACCGGCAGTGTGCGTGAACCAAAACACGGCGACAGAGTCGAGTCCTTCCAGGATGTTCCAGCTCCCTCGGGTGAAAACATAAAACACCCCGGAGCGACAGCGGTGGTGGCCGGGCTCGCAGACGGAGTGTAAGTCAACACCCTTCATCACCATCAGCGAGAGACTGCGGTCTGCTCAGTGTGGCATGACTAATTGAGCTCACATTCCCCTAATTACAAAGGCTGACGGGTCAAGGGGGGGGTCGATATATTACTATACATGTGTTGGCCAGTTTGTCTGCTTGACAATCGCATTATGCAGCAACAAAATTAAAGTGAGATAAACAAACAGAGAAATGTTTCTTTTTAGATGAAACAGATGTTGACGAAGTTTCCTTTTGGGGACATCCTTTGAAATTGGTAATAAATAAAATAATAAAATTGTAATATATTGCAGAAAATCATACACCTAACATAGTATATGGAGGTGTACTGCCACTCCAACTTTCTGAATCATCAGCTTTCTCGGGTACACATGCTCATTAGAAGGGACGAGGACGCACATAAACTGCTTGTCCCGGATAAGACCCTCGGACACGAGTGGTTACCCAAGGAGCCGAGCAGCTTTCACGTCTCTGCAGCCAAAAAACAAGCACGCTCAGACGTCTTACTTACGCCAGGGACGGGTAACTTATTTTTTTTTTTTTTACTTTTTGCACACGGAAGTAACAGAAGAACAGATATTGTGTGATGTGAAATATAATGAGAGCAATTATCATTGTGTAGTTATCCTCATCAATTGTCTTCTATCCTACATTCAAAAGTTTATGGAGTGGAAAAAAAAAAAACTTCATGCTCGTCCCTTCAGCTTTGCACATGAGGACGGACAGTCCATTGAGCTGAGGTGGACGTGGACACATTAACGCTGCAGTGTTTACCAATGCACATTAGCCTAACAGCTAGCGGACTGTCCTTCTGCTTATAACTTAATCCCAACAGTACCACATAGTTGAGTTTCAGCTTGCATGCACGTTTGGTAGCCTACACCAGAGCGGCTTATATTGGTTATATTAGAGATAGCAACAAGTTAGCGGACTGCCGAGTCTCTGCCTGCTCAGCTGTTATGACCGCTGTGAGGCAGCATTTTTTCCTTCTTTTTATTATATTGACAATAGAGCTTTCTGAACGGTCTGTGGAATAGATCAACGGAGAGGAGAGGAAGCAGAGTGGCCGTATATGACAGCACAACACAGTAAAGACTCTCACATGGAGCTGAAATGGAAGCACTGTGCTAAGATTTAAGCTGTTTCACTTTACCGGCGGGACTGACAACAGATAAAACCACCGTGTCTCGAGAAGCTCTAACTCACTTTACATAAACTTTGCTATCACTAGCTAGGTTTCCATGTACACGTTTTCATCCGAATTAAGTCATCAAACATTCATAATCAAATGAAAAATGCCTCGTGGAAACAGTAAAGTTAGATTGAATTTCACGAATATCGACTCAAAGGAAATGCGTTCGGTCTCATCAGATTTTCTCTTGATCGATATACGGCTTATGCGATAAACATTGATGGAAACGTTATTTGCCAAATAAATAATGAACTGCGATTACGTTTTAGGTCATTTTATGGTTGCAACCCGCCACAAAACGAAGAAGAAGTTTTAGTTAATTTCCGCCCAGTATTTCCGCTCTGTCTGCACACATGGAGGCTGTCAACAAAGACAGATGTATAGGGCGCCCATATAGAGGGTTTGCTACTCGACGCAGCGGGCCTGGATTCAACTCCAACCTGCGGCCCATTGCTGCATGTCATCCCCCTCTCTCTCCCCTTTCACTTCTTCAGCTGTCCTGTTATTAAAGGCCTAAAATGCCCCAAAAAATATATATATATTATTTTTCACACCCAATTGAAGTACTCAAAGCTGTCACATGCATATCACTGTGGCAGCAAAGATCCCCATCCGACCAATCCAATAATCATGTGCTTATTCAGCATCATTTCCTGGAGAGAACTTTGATTCCTGAAGTCATCGAAACTCCCTTAACTCAAGGAAGGACAGCCTTGGTGTAATAAGTGCTATTGTGTTGTCATATAACTATATGTAGTAAAGAAGGATGTGGTCAGAAGGGAGCAAAAGTCAAAGTCCCTTCAGAAGTCAGGAGTTTGCTGATGGAGAGCGCTCCCCCTAGGGATGCAACTTTCACGATTATTTTCACTGTTGATTATTTTGGTGAAAATTGTGCATCAGTGCTTCCCAAAGTCCAACATGAGCCCAGTTCAGACCAAAGATTCCAGACGAGTTGAAACTTGCAACGTGTCGGTCTGCAGCGTTCTGAAACCTGCCAGTTCCACCAATGAGACAAGACGGTGAATCATCTGCATAGCAACGACTCTTTGTACTTTCTTCCTAACTTCCGACTTCCAGGCTTTTTGTAGCTGGATATTTCATTTGTTGAAATATGAATGTGGATCACGTTAGTGATAGTGAGATGCTTGCTTCAGTTACATTTCTAGTGATGAATCGGCAAAAACAAGTTTTATTTCTCTGATTCATGGCGCTGTCCGAGCACTCCCTCTCTTCAGTCACTCTCTAGCTCGCTCCACCGTACATACACGCGGGCGCATGTTGAGCCTCCGTCTATCTGCCATTTTGACCAGTTAACAGTTTTTAAGGTAGAAGTAGAATGGATTATGGGTCAGTCTCTTACGTTCTAAAACCAGCCTCTGGAGACTCGACCTGCTGACTCTCTATTGGCTGTTGAAACAGGAAATGTCTCTTCCTGTGAAGGTGTACATATATTTATATTATGTATGTAGGTTGCAAATGTTATTATTTCCTGTGTGTGTATGAGTGAGTATGTTTGTACTTGTAACTTTCTGCTGTAACAGTTATTTCCCTGTTTGGGATTAATAAAGTCCTCCTTTCTTTATATCTATCTATCATAGAACTATGGGAATAAATGAATTATGTTTACATAAAGATGCCACAAACTGCATGTAGGTCTGTAAAAAAAATATTAGTGACAATGTAAGACGTAATGAAAGAAAAACATAACTTTTGTGCTTTTTGTGTAAATCAGACAGATTTCAAGCAGCTTTATGAGAATAAAATCTCCATAATAGTGCTTCAGTATAAAAACAAGCTCAGGATGAACACAATAAGCACAGAGAGCTCTTATGTAATCACAGATAAAAACCCACAGCACTGGCTGAGCTTGTTCCCTACATCCAGACTTCTGAGGATGCCACATCCTCTTTTATCATCGCTCAGGCACTAATATCACAATGCACAAACCCACCACCCTCAGCTTTTCTTCTTATGCAAAGCATTTCCATTGACTCTTCTTCCCAGGCTCAGCAGCCAGCAGTGTGGGTGTGTGTAGCCTGTGTGTGTGTGTGTGTGTGTGTGTGTGTGCAGGCCGCAGCCATGCTTATATTGTGAGATGTGACATATTGGTGCTGCTGCTACTGCTGTACAACAACACAGACTCCCATGTCATGTACGCACCAATGAATTTCCCTCGGAGCTGCCAAGCTCTGTCCCTTCTGATGTAATGAGGCTTGTGCTAAATGCTCGTTATGTTCGATATGTGCCCCCACGCTCTAGCTATCGAGACACCGAGTCAGAGCCAAACCTGAATTAAAAAACCAAAGAATTTGGAATTGCGAAGCGTATTAGCCACATACATACGCTATGAACAATGAATCATGACTTTTTCCTGATTTAGGAGACAATTATCTTCAATTCGGCATGTATATAATCCAAAAACCTCCCCATTTGTCAAATAATCCAACTTTTAAATATTGTTTGCTGGTCATTTCCACTATGTTATTTTACGAGAACACACACTTTGGTTGCAATGGCAGCGACGTTGAGTATAGTGGAAAAAGTTGAAGCCCTACTAAAATCAAGGAAGGCATGGTGGATTCTTCAGTTGCCGATTTTAAGATTGTCTCATATTTTATCAAAATATATATTGGGCAATGTATTATTATATAAATTATTTTATTGATATAAAAAAAACTTTTAATTGCAAGATGTTTGGAGGAAGTCTGGCGCGGACTCAACAAAGCTAGACAAATGCAAGCACGACTTATGCTGTTCAAAAATTAAAAACAGATAAAAGAAATCCCACAATAATTATAAAGCAGCCTAGTCTCAGCCTAGTGGATGATTTGTGTCAGAGTTCTCAGCTGTGTGTTGACGGCTTTCCTCTTTGGAAAGCTCACAGTCTTCCCTGTGCTGCTGGCTGCTAGCACCGGGACACAGCTAGCTAACATCGCCGTCTTATTGCGATGAATTCTCCCCACCGGTGAATGCAAACGGCTGTCGGTGTTGCCTACCTCGTTTGTGCGTGAACTCCCGTGGCCTGTTTTATGGAAATTATGTTTGTTTTTGTTTTTTAAATCCCAGAAAGAAAGAAAGGAAGTGAAGCGCACGTCCCAAACACAGCCGTGCCGGTTGTCTCCAGATGATAGGTGTCCGCTCCGGTAGCCTGGGCCACACTCTCCCCGCCCTGCTGCCTCCGACTCCCGCAGCAATCCTAGGAAACTGGCCCCGTGACGTCACGAGATGGATAATAAAATGTCTCCCTCCAGGGGGCGCTGTCCAAATCACAAAGAGTTTTATTTTATTTATTTAATTTATCTTATTTTATTTAAAATAATTCAATTATTATTTTTCTTCTTCTTTTTTAATAATATTAATAGCGGCTCAATAGCGGTGGAGAGAGTAACTTAGTACATTTGCTCAAGTACTGTACATAAGATCAAATTTAGAGATACTTTACATGAGTATTTTCATTTCATGCTACTCTATTTACTTTACTATGTTCACCTCACAGAATCACACAAGTATATAGCATACAGTAAAAATCTAAAAGCTAAAAAAGAGAGAATATTGGACCGACATTCATCAAGTGGACACAAACACAGACTCCTGATGAATCATCATGTTTCTCTGTGGCTGGATGTGGATACAAGCAAGTGTTTGCCAACAAGTTTATAATTATATGTCGATGTTCATGACCTGTTTCTGCTGCAAACAAGTGGCCAAAACAATCAGCTGTTGCCGGTTTTAATGTTATGGGGTGGGTGGTAATGTCATTAGTTTTGCAGATATGTGAACATAAAGTATCAGACACATTCAAACATTGATCTGATGATGGTGCTAGATCAGGGATCTCCAACATGTAGCTTGGAGCAGGTTTCTAGTAGCTGGCAAAAATGTTTTTTTGAGAATAATTTTGAGACACAAAATTACAACAATATCTAAAGTGAGGTAGCTAACTTTGTGGGCCATAGAAATGTAAAGTGGTTATGTTTTCTTGGACCCTTACGGGAATATTTTCAGCAATAGGCCAAAAGAAGTGTAAAATAGTCATGAACCTTGGCAGGAAGTGAAGATTATTCATAAGCTCTGGGTATTGCAATTTCAGAGATTTACAAGCTTCATTTAGCTTATGTGTGTTACAGTGCTTGGCCTACGTGAATACACCCATGCTAAAAGTGACTAAAAAGAGGAATAAAAAAAAATCATCTTTCGAAAATTCATCTTAATGCCTTAATTTAAAAAAAATTAAAAAAATTGGAAATATTTAACCTTTAAGGACACCAATTTTCTTTGAGAATGATTAATGTATGGTAAATGAATATTCTTCCACAAAATACAGGGGGATAAGTATACACATCCCGTTGTTAATAACAAGAACACGTCCGTATGATATGGTACGAAAACGTATGCACGCCCATTCATGAGACAGAAGCAGTTAATTTACATTTTATATTTTTAAATTGAAAAGGCTCCGCTGAATGAGTTCATAAGTGGGACGACAAAACACGTTTCAAGAGTCATGAATGTTTCAGTGTTCGGTAACATAACACAGGGTGAAGAAGAAGAAGAGACAACACAGGACTGAAAGCTGAGAGCAGCATTTCATAACCAACAACCTGAGACAGCAGCACTCTGCAGTTTACTCATTTAACCCTTGTGTTGTCCTTGTGCCAAATTTGACCCTTTTACAAAGTTTTGTTATATCAGAAATATGGGTTTTCCCCCAAAATAACATTGATGCATGCATGTACGTTGTATAGAATCCATATAACATACGTTTACTGTACATCCATGCATCCATGTCCTTTGCAGGTAAGATTGTAGTGGTAGTAATTTTGAACATGTAAAAAAATATATAAACTGTATATACAGTATATCTTCCTTTTTTCCTATGCTGGTGTATCTAAGTGACAAGAACAACAAATCACACTTCTGTCCCATCTTTGTTGGGAGGCACATGCGGTGTGCCTTGACAGTAGCTAGGCAAGGACTACTAGCCAGTCAGAAGCAGAGTATGACAGTGTGGCCTGACAGTAGCTAGGCAAGGACTACTAGCCAGTCAGAAGCAGAGTATGACAGTGTGGCCTGACAGTAGCTAGGTAAGGACTACTAGCCAGTCAGAAGCAGAGTATGATGGCGTGCCCGACAGTAGCTAGGTAAGGACTACTAGCCAGTCAGAAGCAGAGTATGACGGCGTGCCCTGACAGTACCTAGGTAAGGACTACTAGCCAGTCAGAAACAATATGACGGCGTGCCATGCTAGCAACGAGGCAAGCCTTATAACGTGTTACAAAGTGACGCATGGTCATCGCGGAAGTAAAGGCTGGACTATAACGGAGCTGTTTGGAGCGGTTTGTGAACAGTGTTTTCTGTTGGGGATGGTAAGTTCCTGGGGGGGGGTCGTGATGGTGTGTCATGATGGATGTCATATTCTTGCTACCAATCTACCTACAGGTACAAATAAACTAAGCTTACCCATAAAACCAACATTGTGTTAGTCCATAAACCTTAAAAAAACCCACAGAGTTTTATTAGTAATTTCCTAAAACAGCTGATCACTGTAGTTTTTATCAACCAAACAGGAGAAACCAATGCTTTTGTTGGGGACTATTTTCAGCAGCGGATTAATCCACATTTGGTGCTCTAGTAACTACCTGGAGCAAAAATACTACTAAACTTTGTGTACTCTTCTTTCTTGTGAAGCATGTTGCCTTTGTCTTTTTATGGATGATCCCTTATGTTTATTTGTTTTGCATGCTTCCATTTTTAATCCCTATTAATATAAAATGAAAGTCACACACACACACACACACACACACACACACACACACACACACACAAAGGTAAGGCAGAGGAAGTGCTCTTGCATCCAGAGTTGCTTTTAATGCTGAAAATCCATCCACTCCACATCGAAGAGACACAACAAGCACTGAACTATGTGACTTGCCAACTTCCTGAAAACAAGTTTCTTTTTCCAGACGGGGTGGACTGTTAATAACTTACAAATAACAGCAACTTCCTCTAAGTGTTGTGTTTTTTTGTTTTTAATTGTTTTTGTCTTCCTCTACACAACTAGAAACCATAGAAAATAACGATGCAAGAGACCAACAGTATCTTCTGCACAGATCTTCCCGGAGAAGAACATCTATGAAAACATAAGTTAATGGGGCCACTTCATGACTGAGTCATAAAACGGTGAATTACAAAGGCAGCGGGAAAACCTCCAGCATAATTACAGTTCATGGTGTTTTATTTCATAGAAAATTCTGACGTTGTGTTTGAGGTCTGTGGAGGGAGCTGAATGATCGTTTTAGACACGTTGAAGTTAAACCAGCGTACAATCAGTCCCCCCCCCTCTCCATCCTCAGTGACGGGGAGAGGGTGCTTTCAGGGGCTGATGGGTAGGTGTGGCCGCCGGCCCAACAACTCAGAAGTCTCTTCGATCTCCGGCTCTTCAGGAGAGCCGGGCGGAGAGCCGAGCAGAGCCCCAAGCTGCTCCGCCTCTTTCTTTTCCAGTTCTTGTTGCTCTTGGATCTTTAGGATCAGCTCCTTGATTTCCTCGCGCTTCGTCTTCATCCGTTGCTGAGGAAACCAATCGGACAAGCTCACCGGCAGATGGAAGCTGGGAATCGGATTCTGTGTAAAGAGACGAAACCAAACCAATCAATCAAAGCAGAATGGTATGGAAAAACGACTGTGTATTTCCTGTAAGAACCAATAAAGAACTGGTACAACCCTGAGCCTCCGAGTCTTAGACAGCGGATGGAGATAATAAAGAAAAGCTATTCAATGGAAAGGATCACTTTTCTTTAAAGGGGAACTAAAAGGATGCTAAAAGGATGGTGATGATATATTTGTTTCTTATCATCTACAAAAGACGAAAACCAACAGTCAACATTTCTACTAACAAGTAGAGATGTTCCGATAATATCAGAAAAGCCTCCAATACTGCCTAAAATAGTACTGGAGTTTAAGCACCGATGCCCTGTTATTATCCCCAGAAGTAAAAAGTAGTGTATTGATGTTCTTTTTCCCCGTTATGACTGACTGTCAAACTGGATAATAAAATAAAGTTCTACAGCATACATTGTTTGTTAACTTTTCCACAAAGAGTTTAACAACAAAGATAGAAATCATATCACATCCCTACAGGGAGAGTAGTATGGAGTTGTTAAAACATAATAATATATGTGAAACACTGGTATCGGATCGGTACCTTGGTATATATGTAAGTTCAGGTATCAGGAAGCAATAAATGGTATAGGACAATAGTAACAAGTATTGTGTGTTTATCAAAGACTGACATCCTCTGTGCTATAGAGCTCCATATTTGTCCAAAAAAAAAAAAAGCATGTTATATGAATAAAATAGACTTTGATTCCTAAAGAAGTCAAGAGATATTTTGCTGATTTAAATCCAGCTCTGTGTCATCATTGTTTCAGCAGTCGCTTTCACATTGGCCATTTTACAGTGGCGTTTCAATATATAGTCCACAATTAAATACCCACAATGCACTGCCAATTTGAGTGCACATAAGACAGCCTACATTTTACTCCCATATTTCACAATGCAGCGCGTTTGCCCTTTGTTTCAGGGACGTATTTAAGTATTTTAGTTTGGGTTTGCTTACAGAAGCGAGGCGCGCCCGCCTCTGTCACACAAACAATGGGCGCATCTCCTGACGCAACATTCAGTGTAGTGTCCGAAATCGCGTTCAGCCATTCCCTCTATAGTTCACTATTAAACACTATACAGGGAATAGTGAGTGAGGGAATGGCGGTTTTCAACGGTTTTCCCCCTCACCTCAAAGAAGCTCTCCACATATTGCAGGATGTAAACTCCGCAGTCACTGAAGTTATCCTGCTGAGGCACACGTGGGCTGGAGCCCTTCATCACATCCTTCCCGAAACTCCGTTGAGTCCCTTTACGCACCTCCCACTCCACCTCCAGGTACCTAAAACAAACGCACACTCAGTCGCAGTCCCCAGCAGTGTTGCTTTTCCTTAAAAATGTTTTTTGTTAAACTCCCCATTTAGTCTGAGTAACATCAACAAATATGTATAGTACAATAAAAAGTGAACAATTCAATATTAACAATATTATAATGCTTTTTTTTTTGCTTGGGGGAAATCGTGCTCGACGTTTTGGAATTACATTCTCCATAATGTTTCGTGTGATGCAGACAGGAACTATAATGTTGCCAGGAAATAATGTATTTCTGGCAAATTGGCAGCAGTGTTTCCTCTATTTTGTAGTGGCGGCCCGCCATGGCAACGGTATCAGAAATACAGCAGACGCATAATGTAGTCGCGGTTGCCTTTTAATGATAATGATATCCTCGGGAAGTGTAAGTCAGTCTGAATCTAAAAAATGTGTGTACCGTGTCAGTGTTCATATTTGACTGAGTTATGACTATGAGAAGATTTGATCTCGGCTGCAGTTTACCAACACGATTATCACCTTCAACCCTCCGGTGTCTTCAACCTACCCTCTGCTCCATGCTGTGGGTCAGACCCTATAAAAGGTCGCCATTTAAATCTGAGGGGTCCTGAGACGAATAATGGGACGGCAATTTGAAAGAAGAATAAAAAATGTGTTTCTGCTGCACCAAACTAAGTATAATTTCAGCCCATTATTGCAATTTTCTTGTGAGAAACTTGATACTTGTTTCCCTTCAGGCAGACTTACTCCGGTTGGGAACCACTGCTCTATTACACCAGAAAAAAAAATAAACAAAACTATAATTGTTTTATTTGTAAATGCTATCAGGTGCGGCAGCCGACACTCACTCTCTCAAAGTTTTCACCACAGTCGACCTGGCCGGGCCACGCAGGGAGTCCATGATGAGGATACAAGGCCTGAAGCAGGAAATAAACGATAATAATAAAAAAACATGTTAGACCCATTAGAACAGATCTCATACAGGTTTTCTGCTGGTTTCAACAAGTCAAATTTAAGACTTTATAAGAACTTTTTAAGACCTTTATGAATGAAATTTAAGACTATTATCACAACATAATGAATGCATAGTCACACAAGAACTTACAAAGTAAATTAAATTATTTAATGGTCATGAGGCCCATGACAATTTTACTTTGATGTTTAACATTAATATGAGTTCCCCCAGCCTGCCTATGGTCCCCCAGTGGCTAGAAATGGGGATAGGGATACACCAAGCCCTGGGTATCCTGCTCTGCCTTTGAGAAAATGAAAGCTCAGATGGGCCGATCTGGAATCTTCCCCTTATGAGGTCATAAGGTCTCTGCTTTTCCCGCCCACAGAATTTGGCCCGCCCATGAGAAAGAGAGAGACATCATGGCTTGCAAAAGAGCAAAACATGGCAATTGGTCAAGACCTACCTACCTACCTACCTACCTACCTACCTACCTATCTTGGCCAAGGTTTATGTAAAAAGAGACTTCAGATACAGTATTAGGGGACCACTAAGGTCTACAGTATATAAAAGCATCCAATCATTTTTCAGAAAGGTAATTTCACTTGTACTTGACTAATATTTCATCAAAGTATTGGTACTTTTACTTGAGTCCAATGTTTTAGCTCTATCTCCACCTCTGCATATATCGTATCAACATTTTCACACGGCTCCCTCTGCTGTTGGTCCCAGCAGCAGAGCAGCGGTGCTGCCTGCAGGCGGACAGCCAGCAGTGCACCAACTTACTGTTTGCAGACGTTGAGTTTGGAGGCCACAGCCGAGGTGTCGGAGCTCAGAGTGTCTTCAGCCAAAGTCCCATCCTCGCTGCACTCATCCTGGAAGACACGAACAACACGGTAACTACAATTTTCAAAACTGCTTTGGCCATTCTTCCAATCAACTAATTAATGGAGACTAAATGAGACAAAGAGAGTAGAGAGTTTTTTGTTTTATTAATTATTTTTTGGGGCTTTTCCCTTTATTTTAGTAATAGAGGATAGGCATGAAATGGGGAGAGAAACCAGGGGGATGACACGCAGCAAAGGGCCGCAGGTCGGATTTGAACCCGGGCCTTAGCCAACACTGGACCAACACTCTTATTGGGTGAGCAAGAGGCCGCCCCAAAGTCTAAGAAGTAAAGATAGCTGAGTACCTGACAGGAGCTTTGGTCATCAGAGAAGGCAAAGGTGTCGTCCTCTCCTTTTCCTGAACCGTAGCAAACACTGATTCTGTGCAACTCACCTAAAAACAACCAAACACATCGAACACACATCATCACATACATCTGTTGCATGAAGTAAAAACCTGTGGGTTAATCTGCATGTCTAACGGGTCGGCAACATTGCATGCGTAACGCACGCGGAGCGGATGTTCCAACGCAAACCTTCCACTATAATCAGGGATGCACCAAATCCAGGAGTCTGCTTCGGCTGGATGTTGGGCTTTTTGACGGTGTTTGGTTTCTGCCAAACCTTGGAAGTTATTTCCACCGCAAAGTACTACGCTGCTCGACAAAATGACGTTGCCGTTAATTACGGGAAGGTGTTTACGTAGGTGGACTGTTTAATGCCGCAGACTGTGAGAAAGGGAAAATGGAACTCGTGAGCAGAGAAAGTGTTTTGGCAGTACTTTCAGTCAAAAGGAAGCCATCCAATTCCAGCTAAATGTTGAACTTGCAATGCTGATTTGTCTCGTGGTGGCGAGGACCCTAAACAATACACAACATCGCCACGGTTACAACATTTGGTACGAAACCTCTGAAAGAATACGAGTTGTGCATTAAGGAATCTACAGACAGTAGCCAACATGCAGCAACTTTAGGTACGTCAAAGGAAGGACAGTCCCAGCACAGGACGTTGTTTACTGCATTAATGAGGTTACTGTGGTAACCGACTGAGGATTTCCGCTTGCGGTATTAATAAAGTATTATTATTATTATTATTATTATTATTAATCAATGAAACTGGCGACAACAGGCAGAGAGCAGCACGTAAGGGGTGTGTATGCACTGCTGAGATCCACTCAACAATTGACAGTCTTCTATTTATAATTTTTACGTGAGGTGTGTGCAGTGTTTTTACACAGAAATGGATGTGTCTATATGTCTTTCAAATTAAACCACGTAATACAGGAACGACTTAATGACTGTCAATGAGCGCGTTGGCAGTTTGGTTTTGAGAGTTTCTTTGTATCCGTCCCCTGCGTCCTCTGATTACAGCTGACAGTAGACTGACGTTTCACAGCGCTGTGCCGGCTACCAAAAAAAACCTGAAGAAACACCACCAATCCCAGAGCAAAAGCTCTCCGTCTCGCCTGTGACCCCCCACACACACACACACACACACACACACACACACTAGTAGCCAAGGAGGACACAGAGGATTAAAAAAACGTGATGGGCTCTTCAGAAGAGGTTATTATCTTCACTCGAGCTTCTTTGCGGGAAAGTCATCGGACGCCACAATCTTGTGAACATAGTTCATACTATGAGTATGACTATGAGAGTTGTGTGGAGCTGATAGTCTTAATTAGCATTGTAGCAACTCATTTGGTGATGGCTTGAATGTAACGGACGTCCATTAATATAAAAAAAGTTAGGCACTAAAGTTTTTAGACCCTGTATAGAGATCCCCCTCCCAGCACTAAACCACGGTAGTTAAAGTCCTCAATACGGACGGTGACTCACTTCTGTAGTGTTGCTCTGAGTCGGCCTGGCCATTGCCCATTGCTGCCTTGGTGTTGGAAGGCTCCGGCCCCCCCTCCGCGCAGGTTGCGTTCTCCTCGTTCTGACCCTCTGTGGTTGCCTCAGGGACGCCGGGGGATGGGTCTTCCGAATAGCCGTCCAACCCGTCTCTGTCTGGCGACAGAGGGCGACAATGATCTGGGATGTTCTCCCCGGGCGGGGGGGCGGGAAAGGCGCTGTGGCACAGCGGGTTTGGCTCGTACACCGGAGCAGTGAGGCCCGGGAAGCAGATGACCGCCAAGTACCAGTGAGCTCTGACAAAACAAAGAGTTCAAACTAGTTAAAGTACTTTTATTTTAATTTTTTATATAGATTCAGGAACACGCAGTTAAACTAGACCTAGTGTTGTAGTCAGAGTACCAGGAGAGGACAGTCCTCTTACAGCACCCACTCTCTAAAAAATAAAAAATAAAGCGGTTCTGTGATTTGTCAAACTGAAGACTCACGACTCGTTGATGGGAACGAAAATGAAGTCCTTCTGGAACAGATCCACGTGCCGAGTCCACGTCTTTACCCTGTTGTGCTTCCTTTTCTGGACCCTGGAAAGATCAAAACAAAAAGATTTAAAACATTTGCGGCAAAAACATCCAAACATTTGACGTTAAAGCCCCTGGTGTTGATTCTGTTAGAGACTCACGGCAGGTTTGTCGTGTCGGGAGCGTTCCTCCGCTCCCTCTGGTTCAGTCTCTTGTAAAAGAAGGAGCTGAAAACGTGGATTCTTTGTGCATCTTCTTTTTTCAATTTCTCTAAAACTAAATATCTAAGAGATAGGGGGGGGAACAATGAAAGGGTTAAAAACTAAAGCTTTTCTGTTAGAGTGAATACATTGCATTGTGTGGAAGGTTATCATCTTGGTTTGTGAGGAAATAAAAATCTGCTACAGATGACCCAAATACTTACTTTAAATAAAAGTCTATGATAACGTCGTTTAGGAATTCTCCGTCATTAAGGCAGTGGAGGTCTTCATTAGTGACCGATATGCCACCTTTGGCCGGAGGAGGAGGGTACACCATTAATCTGGAAGACAAATGACAACAACAACGTTTACACTGGGAGTATTACAGCTGGAACATGCCGTACGCACAAGTGTTGTGTAGCGTAAAACGTGCCTGATCCTGGCCATTCATAACGGAGGTGTTTTTTTTTTTTTAAGATTATTTTGTGGGCTTCTCCGCCTTTAATTTTTGATAGGACAGATAGGTGAGAAAGGGGGAAGACATGCAGGAAATTGTCACAGGTCGGTTTCGAAACCCTGGACCTCTGTGTCAAGTTATAAACCTCAAAGTACATGTGCGCCTGCTCTACCACTGAACCAACCCGGCCACACCTGGAGGCGTATTTCTACCCGCCGGTCTCCCTCTGAGAGACAAGATGACTGGGAAAACTGTGGTAATTGTAGCCTCTCTCTCTCTCTCTCTCTCTCTCTCTCTCTCTCTCTCTCTCATCACGTGTCTTGCTGTGAGAAGTCAAGACTGACAAAATCACCATAAACCTGGCTGTTTCTATTTTTAAATGGGTTTTGTTTTGGTAAAATATGTGATTAACTGCCTGGCTTGACCTATATAAAAGAGACTTCAGATACTGTATTAGGGGACCACTAAGGTCTATATAAAAGAGACTTCAGATACAGTATTAGGGGACCACTAAGGTCTATATAAAAGAGACTTCAGATACAGTATTAGGGGACCACTAAGGCTTATATGAAAGCATCCAAAGAGCACCATGTCATGGGACCTTTAAGAGTCACTCACTTGACAATTGGTCCAGAGAAGGTAGGCTGGAGGTCCGTCATGTCCTCTTCTTCATCGTCAAAGTAGGCGCCGTTGTGTTGACGGGTGGCCATGCGTGTGCGTACGGGCATGGCGACTGGGCTCACTGGGGATGCTGGGGGGATTTTGGGAGGGGTTTGTATCGGCTTCTCCTGCAGAGAGCGGGACAAAATGAGAACTGACTTACAACAACAGTCACTCTTGGAGTTGGCGGCTGATTTTTTTCTTTATTATTAATTATTGCACATTTTCCCACTACCAAAATTAGACAAAGTGGAAGAATGCTTACCAATATTGCCATTCACCAGTTTTCAGAAGCCCTTTTTGAGTCATTCAACTAAAAACAATCCCTAGATGTCTACATACAAACTTTGTTGTAACTATGGCAGCAGAAACTTTCTTTCCCTCTCTTTTCCCATGTCCTCCCTGTTCCCACATACACCTATTCTAAAGTTAATACCTAAAAATAACTATAGGCTTGGTGGCAGCGCTGCACAGTGTGATAGGAAGATCTAAGCTTTTCATACAGACTGAATTTAGGAAAATGGGCACAATTAGTGTGGAGCAGAAAAGAGAAAAAAAGTCAGTACAGAAAAGCCCCCCCTTCAGGTATCAGCTCTTGAAATCTCTGCAGGTCTGTGTTGTCACTCAGATGCCCACCTTCTCCTCCTTCTGTTTGGACGCCTTGTTGTAGTTGACCAGGCGGATGTTGGCCTCCTCAAAGGGCAGCTTGGCAGGGAAGTTGCTGAGGTTGTTGGTCCGGCCGATCTCGCCCAGGATGTCCTCCAAGATGGCCTGCTCCTTCATCGCCAGGCCGTTCTCGAAGATCAAAACAATGAACTTCTCATCTGATTCTGGCGGCGCAGAGCGAGAGAAACAGTGGGCTTTAAGAAAGACTTTTTTATTGAGGTTTTCCCTTTTCATTTAAAATGCACTAAATTGTATCAAAACATAAAGAGATGATATCTCTCATTAACAGTAGAGATGTTCTGATACCAACGCCTAAAATGATGGCATCGATATAGGCGTAATTTCCAAGGAGGATTACAACCAACAACAATAATACTTTGTTTACATTTCTGAATGTGAATTTGTTGCACCATTCAATTAAAATGTGACAGTGAACTAAAAATGTTGTAGTTTCTGCATTTATTACCAAAGCATTTATCAGTAAAACAGTTGGGAAATGTGAAAAAATTGCGTTGCGGGTCAAATTAAAATTGTGTGCCCCTACATTTTCTGCCTGTGCCACTGCATTTTTTTTTTTAGTTAGGGGCTACACTGCTCCTAGTAAAACACGTTAGTGTGGGGCCCTGGTTTTGTACTTACGGTCCCCGGTGCAGTCGTACCACTGCGCTCCCTTGGCCATGTTGAGCTGCGTGCGCAGGCGTACACACTCGACCGGAGTCGTCTGGAAGAACAAGACGGGAAGTTTCCGGACGCTGCACCACTCGCAGCTGATCAGCTCCGACGCCTGCAGACAAACCTTCTCCACCGTGTTTGGCTCCGCCCCTGGCGACAATCGTACAAACAAGCTTATTTTACAAAATACCGTCACATAGAAGAATAAAAACATGATATTAAAGCAAAACTCAAAGAACCGCCACAAGACAGAGCCAAGACAGTATATATAACTTACATAAACATATTAAGTGTATTGTATTAAAGATATATGAGGCTAAACACGATATCATCATGTTTTACTGGTTTTAAAGGCTGCGTTACAGTAAAGTGATGTCAACTTTCTGACCTTACAAGACTTACTAGCTGTTTTTGAAAAAATTTACCTGGTACTAGCTAATAGCTAACAGGTACTTTTGTTAGTACAACCTCTGTCACAGTTCCAAGCGAGCTGAGGTGATACCAAAAGGTGACGCGAGACCCTGCAGCCTGCTGATTGGTCGGAGAGAATCGTCACTAATTATTGCGTCATCATTGCTAGCGACAGACAGTTGAGCCAACTCTGTTTTTTAGCTGCCTCCAGCTTCTAAACTAAATGTGTCTTCTGACAAACAGCCACACGCCGAGAATGCCAAAAACAAGACACTTTGGATGTGTGTGTGTGTGTGTGTGTGTGTGTGTGTGTGTGTCGTTGGGTCACGGCAGATTCCAGTGTCGCTATGACAACCAGCTCACCGCTCGCCCCGCGCATGATTCATAACTGCCATGATTTTTCTGACCATGACAAAACAAAAGAAATTGGCAGTACCAAAGATTTCTTTTGGCACCTATAGCACATTGCTCATCACCACAAGCCTGTTGACATAGAGGCTTCAATGAAGAGAAGGGAGGATATTGCAGCACTAAAAAGAAAGAGAGTAGTAGTGTTTGTGATGCAGGCGGCATGTGAAATTAAATGAGAATCATAAAAGTCATACAATTAAATCGTGAAAAGGGTGAATTGAGATTTATCGCGCAGGCCTACTTCCATGACCATTTTAATACGCCATTTCTGCATGAGTATATTGCCGATATTTAAGAAATGAAGTTAGCAGATTATAAATAAAAAAAATTGGGAGTTGGAAATAAATGTTACGGTACATGAAGGGCAGTTACATTCAGTCAAGCAGAAAGGACGAATATTAAACCTACCCTGCTCTGTAGGAACAAACTGTACAAAGTTGGATTAATCATTAATTTATTGTGAGACGGAAGGACATATTCAGGTTTTTTCTCTTCTCCTGAAAACATGTGAAGCTTGTTACTGTGATGGAGTTAACCTTCTAAATCTGCAATGGAAAAAGGAGGACGGGGCACCGCGGCCGAGCCAAGCCGAGTTGGTACTGGCAGAGGGTTAGCGTATCATTTATCAAAAACAGTCAACGCAACAATTTCACCGCTATATCGGCATTGATGCATTTGGTCAAAAATACCGTGATCTTCTATTTTTTTTCCCCCCATTTTGCCCAGCTCTAATTATTAAGTGTTATATTAACATTTTATTGTCCCTCTGCAGATTAATGTAGGCCTACAGAAGGATGATTTATGCTCACTAAAATCAAAGCCCATTTGTGAATGGTGTGATGCCTAACATCTGGTTTTATTATCCAGTTATAAAGAGATAAGAGAAATAAAATCACAAAAAATAAACTAATCTAACTTTTAGACTTTTACGTAAATAAATAAGATTTAAAATGACATGGTATGGGTGATATATGTTGCTTCTTCCAGTGCACCGTATTTCTCGCTGGTGCTTTTGCAGATTTTAAAGAAATGAAGCTGTCCAAGTGTGATTAAACTAATCTCTGCTGGCCAGCACGGACAGTAAACTGCACCGCTGTATCTTCAACAGCAGACAGACTGTTGCTGCCGTCTGAGCCAACAACTCGGAACAGAGTTTCATTTATTAAATTCATTACTGCGGGTGTGTTCGTACCTTCAGTTTCCAGCTGGACGTGGTCGATGGAAAACTGAAAAAGACAAAGAACAGAGAATGTCATTTATCATTTCCATTTGTCTTTTCAAAATAACTCAAATCGCTCGACTAGAACGTGAGAATGTCGGTTCGTTTTTTACAGACACACACCTCAAACTCAGCAGAGAGTTTTTTCTTCATTGGTGATGCTTAGTCCTGCCCACTATGATTAAGCCACGCCCCTTTCACAACAGGTGACCCGTTTAAGGTACAGTCTTATGTGAGGTTTTAATGAACTCTGCAGAGAGTTCCTTTTTCATTGGTGATGGTTTGACCTCCCCCTAAGCTTTGGCCACTCCCCCTTTCACAGCTAATGAACTGTACGACGTAGAGTCTTGAGTGAGGTATCATTGAACTCAGCAGGGTTCCTTTTTCACTGGTGACGATTTACGGTGTCTGAGTGCCGCGAAAATGCAAGGTCACAAGGAGTGGCATCCGGCAGTAACCCCGACGTGTGCAGATGAGCGAGGCCCGTCCAAAGCTGCTTGCAGCTTTAAATCAAATATGTAATTATCTCAAGTTCAAACAAATCCGGTTGTTCATGAAGCTCTAATACTTTAAATCAGTTTCACATTAAAACAAAAATCCACTTGCAGTCTGGCGGTGCGTTTGTGGCGCAGGGCGTGTGTGATTAAAGGCAGCGATCACTACAAACTGATGTACATGATCTGGGTAAGGTAAACGGGGTGAATGCTGATCCCCGATCAGTAAAAAAAATAAATAAAAAAAGAAAAACGTGCCAATATCATCTCCCATCCAATAATGTTATTGAGACATCCCTAGTGATAACAGTATATGTAGTGGGCTAAGTATGGTATTCGACATGACGCTTTTTGTATTAGTTTAGACCCGATTGTCATTTAAAAAGTGAAATATATCCAAAAATAGTTAATACAAAACATGTAATTGCGTATGTATTCCACACGGGACAACTGGATATTTTTCATACTTTTCTTCACAAATGGTCAGACTCTTAAATCATGCAATCATTTCAAATGACCAGATTTATTTTCCATAACTTGACCACGACTCAGGACAGAAAGTGTGGTTTATTGATGACATGCGGCTGCAGAGTCTGGTGACAAGATATGAACATGAAAGAAATCAATAGTACTCACGACGACGGGCTTGGTCACCATCCTGCGTAGAGTTCCCACCCTCACGCTCCGACACTGCAGTATGATGCTGCCACACTTGTCATCTGCAAATTTGGGCTTCTTTATCCGCGGTGAAAACTGCTCAGGAGGCTGATTTCCAAACTGCAAGATAAGATTTTTGAAAAAAGAGATGCTCTGTAGTTTCTTTCTCAGGCGGTTTTGCTTCATTTGACTGCTGATCAACATTTTTGCACACCCTGCACAGCCTGCGTTTCCTTTCTTTCACATCACACGTTTGTTATAGTGTCTTTTTACAAACTTTAGGGTTTTCCCAACCTAGATGAAAGGCGCAGTCGAATGAATGTAACCACATCTAATGGTTGTAGTTCGTCCCCAGTTTTGTCTTTAACCCTTTGAACTGCAGTAGAAAAGGTCCACCTGTGTCTACATTGGTATATTTTTGCTTATTGTGATGTAATTTCTTGGAGTATCTTCAAATGCTTCCCATCCTTAAAATCAGTACAACCTAAGCTAATAGGTTATGTATGTCAATAAACCATAATAATTAAATAAAAAAACTATTAAAATTGTGTTGTAACATTTGTTTTTTTCTGTAAAGTGCCCATTTTATGATTTTTTCTGGGATTTGGGGTGTTATTTTGTGTCTGTGGTGCTTCCACACACATACTAACTTGGAGAAAAAAAGTATCCATCCTTTTTGGGATGTTTATTTTAAGAGGAGACCTTGTTAAAGCCAGAAGCTCCAAAGTTTAAACCTACATAAATCTAGCTTTATTCGTTTCTTCCTGTTCTTTCAACCCTGGATGTAGTAAAAGTAGGCAATTCTTGTTTTCCGTGCATGTTCAGTTTCATACTTTTTGAGGCTGGACAAATCTACCTCTTCTAAATATGGTGGGGGGACATATCCCCTGCATCCCCAGCGAAATCTACACCTGTGATTCACATCCCAAAAATTGAACCCCCATTCGAAAAGTAACCGGTCGGTCGGCTGGCTGTGACGGTATAGTTTTTTCTTACCTTTTTCTTAGGTCATAAAATGTGCATGCTGCTAGGCTAATGTGCAATGGTAAATCAATACAGCGTTAATGTGATGTCATCACCGTGGTAGTAGCACATCACCGCCGGTGTTTCTGTGATGCGGCTATCGTCACGGCCCCTAACCGAGTCTCACCTGATCTTTCATGCGGGCTCTCCGTGGTATCGTGATCTTCATGTTGACGTCTTCGAAGAATCCCGTGTTCAGCTCCTCCGGCTCGCCGCCGGCGCTCTTCACCGCCGCCTCCACTCGGCCACCAGAAGGCGCCGGTGAGGAGTGGGCCGAGTCGGCGGGGCGGGGGGAAACGCTGTCCAGTCTGTTGACACTTCCCGTGCTGGCGTTGTCCGCCTCCTCCTCGTCGTCGCTGGACAGGACGACTGGGGGAGGGAACATCGGGGGTTGAATTGTTGAACAGTCTTTGACATTTTCTTACCAACCACTGCACTTTGTTGGATTTTAAAAAAAAACTTTCCTTATGTGTATTTTTATGCAGACTTGAGGCCTTATTGCACCTAATTCAACAGAAAAATAGTTCTGTATCCCTCCCAAAAATTTATGATTTTAACATAGATGATCCGTTGAGATATTAAGGCTTTTGGATCCAGATGCAACATGTTTTATCATTAACTATAACCAGGCATTCAGAGACCAGGTATAATTTCTGATGTTATGTTGCTAATAACATGTTTGACATTTTGGAAATAGTGGAAAAGCTAGAGCAGATAACTCAAAAAGAGAAAAAACTTGCTAAAGAAGTCCACAAATTAAGTTGGTTTTAATACCTGCATTGATTTTACATTCATTCATTCAGCTAATAATGGAAGGAAAACCCTAATTATGTGTTTTTTTTATTAAACTGAATCCAACAAAATGAACTGTCCTTTACAACCCCTAAAAATGTAGGATTTTAACATTCTTTGACATTAAAAGGCTTTTGGATTCAGATGCAACACGTTTTATTGTAAAAATAACAGCACCCTCCGAGTGCTTCCCGGTTCTTTCGTTGAGGTCTTTAATTTGAACTTTTGCTCTCTCGTTTATGTCACATTTGCTTTTTATCTGCCAGAGAACTCTTTTATAAAAGAGAAAGACATGTAATGTCATTAGAGAACTTCCTTAATTTACTGCAAGCTTGCTTTGAATATGTTATGTACATACTGTATGGGACACTGTTGGAATCCAGCCGCATGTGTGTTTGCTTACTTTTCCCACAGCAGTGACGTCAGTTAGGTGGAGTAATGTTTGTTTTATTCTCCTAATCTGGCTGTGAAGTGTTGACAGAAATTTGGACTTGACATGCAGAGTCCAGTTTGTGCAGACCCCTACATTTAGAGCCCTAACTTATGACAGACTTGTACCCCAAAGCGCAACTGTGCACTTGATCTGTACAAATCTTGCGACTTGCGTCAGCATGGTTGAATATTGGGCCTTGATGCAGAATTACAGCCACTAGAGCCAGACCCACTATGAGCTTTCCTTCGTATGTGCCATTTCTGAGTCTGTAGCTTTTGAGAAGAATGGGAAATGTTCATGCAATGGGACCTTTAAAAAAAAAAAGAAAAGAAAAGGGTTGAAAACGCCTAGATGTAACAATAGTTGTAAGCTTCCCAATCTTCACTGATGCTACATCCAATATTTTCCACACTCTATGATGTATATGTAGAGTAGCGTTTGAGTTCAGGACCTCGGAGAACTTCGAACTTCCCATCAACAATCTTCCCTTCTTTATCAGTAGGGCTGGCTATCGAATTTAACTTTTTAGGCTGCAACCCAATACCCTCTGAAGTACTGAGAAATGCCTCGTCATTCAATACCCATTTTCAATGCCTAAGGAGTAAATCTCATCAGCGTCAATGAGCCAATCAGCACGCAGCATGCTTCTACAAGATCTAATAATGTCTGTGATTGAATGTCTAATGTTACACGTTGTAGAGACACGCAGGAAAAACTGTTACACAGAGACGGCTCACATAGTCGGAGCTGAAACATAAATAAAAAGATTTGTGTCGTAATTTTGTAATTCCTTTGTTTTATAAAACTGGTATAAAAAAAACTGGTATAAAAGTCACGGTATTGGTATAGAATACTTTTGAATGATACCCAGCCCTATTCTTATAAGTACATCTTTCTATACGTTCAATTTTTTTCATAATAATCAAAAGTAACACACACACACACACACACACCCCTCTGCCGGAGTACAAGATCAAAGTTTGCTCAGATTCAGGGCGTAGCATTGCAGCAAACACACAAATCAGACATTTAGGTATCATCAAGCAATATCAAAAAAAAGTATTTTTGTGAATTATCAGTTCTACTTCTACTACTCACTGGGGTCGTTGAGCTCGTGCTGCTGCACCGCGGCTCTCTTCCCTTTGGGCGGGTTCCTGGCTCCGCAGCAGCCTGACGTCCCGGCTAACAGAGGCGACCGGCCGTTGCTCAGAGGCGGCACGCTCCCCCTGATGCTCGTGATCCGTACGGGCAGAGTCTCCCCGCGCGGCCCCCTCATGGTCGACGCCGGTTTGTAGAAGTTCTGTTGTGGACTGTTTGGTCCGGGGGAGGGCTGGGACCGGATGGGGGGCCGCGGGGTCAGGGACGACAGCGTGGCCTGCTGGCGACAGGGCAGCAGCGCCGCGCCGCTCCCGCAGCTTTGACACTTGCTGACGTCCTCGCTCGGCTTGTTGCACTTCAAGCACACTGCCTGGTAGACGGTCGGCCGCAGGGGCTGCCGAGAAAAAAACTCTCGTTAAAAAGGGATTAGTCTCGCATTGCCAGACCTTCCTCCACAGCGCTCGGAGGAAGGTCTGGATAGTCCAAACAGCATTCTGGGATGGAAGAAAAACATGCTCTGGTTTATTGGCATTTCTTTAAACCAATCACAATTGTTATGGCCCCGAAACAAGCCAGGGCCTGTAAGATCATAACTAGACAATTACAGTATAAATATTAGCGATGAAAATTAAAAATTAAAATTAATATTTTTTTTTTTTAAAGGTACGTATTGTGAATTATTTTGCCACAATTTTTGGAATTGATTACTCTCCTTAGAATTGATATTTTTTATTTATATATTTTACCAATGATTCAGCTAAATATTTTCTGTTTATATGATAGGCCTGCACGATTCGGGGAAAAATATGAATGATTTTTTAGCTTAGACTTGATATCACGATTCTCTGCCACGATTTTTTTTTTCACGAAATGTAATGTGTATTGCACACATGAACCATGATGAAACGAAACAAATTGACAGTACCAAACAAAGAAACTTTTTTTTGGCATCTGTAGCACAATGGGCATCACCACAAGCCTGTAAACAGAGGCTCCAATGAAGAGAAGGGAGAGCATTAAAACCTATTTTATAGTCTATGTTTAAAACTCACAGAAGAAAGTAGTAGTGTTTGTGATGCAGTTGGCTCGTAAAATTAAATGAGAATTAAAGTCATAAAATAAAAATTTGATCGCAAACGGGGTGAATTGAGATTGAGATTTTATAACTATTTATCGTGCAGGCCTATTAAACGGTACCGTCAAATACGGTACCGTCAACGGCATCTGTTTCTAGTAAAACAGACGGAAAGCAGAGAACGCACAAAACCCATGTTATGTTCTTCTTAGTCTCGCATTGCCACCCCTTCCTCCACAGCGCTGCAAAGTAAGGTCTGGCTAGTCCACAGTATTCTGGGATGGGAGAAAAACGGGTATAAAACAACTGCTGAAAGAATATATCGGACTAGATGCTGAAAAAAGGGAAGAACGCAGAAAATGTGCCGTAAAATACAACAAAAAGAGGAAGGACAAGTGTGCAGTTGATTTCTGGGTGATGTAGTCCGGACGTCTGTGCTGCTGCGCCGGCTCTTACCTCGGCTGCTTTGACCTGCGAAGGAAAAGTGCAGCAGTCCTCCAACGGTTTCCTCTTCTGCTGGATGCGACGCTTTATGTTCAGGCTGTCCTCTTCTGAAAAAAGGGTAAACAAGTACACAATCAAGACAAAATGTAATCAGGCGGAGGTCGGATTGCAAGGCAACTTTATTTCTACAGCACCTTTCAGCAACAAGGCAGTTCATTACATTCCTTTGCACTTAAGGTAGTTTTCCATTAGTTTAATGTTGACAACAGAGCAGACACTAAGCGTATTGTTAAAGGTTTGTGTCATTATACAGTTTGCACTAAAAAGCCTGTTTACATTCCTTTGCATTTTAGTTTTCAATTTCAATATCAGCCTGTACACAATGTCATTTATTTATTAATTATAATATGCTCATGATGTGGCAAAAAGGTTTCTCTTTTATTGTTAATTTTAGCCCAGTTGGGATTGATACCAGTCCTGAGTATCTGACCGGCGCCCCCCCGTCCAAAAGCACAACCAGTTTTATTAATGTCACTCTGAGTGAGCACTGTTACCAGAATTTTTTGTTTAATATACAATTAAGGTGTGAAATAGAAGTTTTGTGTTTTAAGTATTTGTGTTGATGCTGAAACGGATTTTAAAACATATGGTATCGAAAAAAGAAGGAACCGGTATCAAAACTGAGTTATCGGAATTGTTACCGGATCGAAAGATTTTGAAGGAGGCCCAGCACTAGTCTTCTGAAGGTGAATCGTGACCATTCTTTTTCCCAATATGAACATTGTCCGGAGTTTCCTTTTCTAACATGTAGCACACAACAGGAGATTGTCCGTGTCAGACGCATTCTTACTTCCTGGAAATACTCTGATTGGTTTAGGCGAGGAGTGGCGCCTGGGTTGAGCGTGCAGGAGACAGGAAATGAAGCGGATTACACCGCGGTCATGTAGCGGATCTAATTTGGCCAAACAGTCTTCGGCAGTTCCTCGAATGTGTCTGACGATTTCGGCGTGGGCCCTTACCAACAGAAGTTTCTGAATCTCGTCAGTGAGACATTTTCTGTGGCGTCTTCGTGTAAATCAACCTTCTTCTAAACCCTCGACTGTTCCGGTTTGGCGCCAGTCGTCAACGCACCGACTCGCTTGCATGTGAATCCTCCGGACAATGAGCTGTTCTACATTTAGCTCCCCCCTCCATGGTCAACTTTATTTACCTAATTTTCTTTTCCAAGACGATTATTTCGTATTGGTGCAGTTGTTTCGGGTAAAGAGCTTTGCTTAGCCGAGCGATTGTTTCATTTGAGCTCTTCTCCCTTCAGCCAGGAGCTTTGAGGATTAAAATGTGGGAGGCCTGAGATCTGCTCTTCTGCAGCCCTGCTGGCTGTCTCTCACACACACACACACACACACACATCACCCCCACACACACACACACTGATCAGTACATTCACACAATTCTCCCAGATGCCCCCACACACACACACATCAGTGCAGAGGCACACACACGAGCCAAAGCCAAATACAAGCCCCACACACACACACACACACACACACACACACACACACACACACACACACACACACACACACACACACACACACACACACACACACTTCAGTCTTTTCCTCCCAGCGAGGAACACAGTGTGCCCAAAATAACTAGCTTTCAGCCAGTGAACCACCCTCTTCTCTCTTTAAAACAGCTTTTAAAAGAATCCTGTGTGATGCGTTTGGAGAGCTGGGAAGTCTACCTAAGATCTCTGGACAGGTGAGGACGATGCTGTCCACTTCGACCGCTTGCTGCGAGGTGGAGAAGTCATTTCTGCAGGAGGAAAGAAGACAACATGGTCAGTGAATGAAACATGTTCTACATACATGGAACAGCAGCTGGGGTCCAGGTTTTCACCACGCTGGCAGGTGATGCTAAAAGTGCAACTCAGAGGAGCTTTCAAGGTTTTAAGAATTTTGCATTCGCAAGACTTGGGTTTGTTTTTAATGATTTCTTGCCAAGATTGCAAGTACAAAAACAAAATCAAGGCTAAAGCTCTCTGACTAGACTTTTAAATTTCTGAATCATCAAGCTTTTAAGAAGTTTCAAAATGTGTGTCAATGATTATTCAAAGATAGAGTTTTCGCAAACTGAGAAACACACCAACTTCTTCCAAACTGTTTGGCTGGCTTACAGATGCATTGTTGCATTTTTTTTCAGATTAGATTCAACTCCATTTTCATTGCACATGTACAGAACAACAAAATTTAGTTGGTGTCTAACCAGAAGTGCTTAAGCAGTAGGGTTGGGTATCGTTTGGATTTTTACGATTCTGATGCCGAACTGGTACTTTTAAAATTACTAAAACAATTCTTGAAAAACTGAAAAATGACATCATAAATTGAAAATTATTTAAATGTAACAATATTTTAATGTTTTAAAGTTCGGTACTAAAATATATATATATATGTATTAAGTAAACCTAAGTCACTTAACACACAACTACAATAATTCAACAATAAATAACAGTTCCACTATTAACAAATAACAAAATAGATGTAAGCCAACACAAACACCAACTGATGTGACTGATTTTTAGAAAACATTTAAAAGTTAGATATGATAGATGAAATGTTTCTAAACAAATTTTTCTAAAGATGGCAGTCAAAACTAGAGTTTAACTGGACATGCGACATGTTTTCTATGACAGTAAATAACCTTCAAATGAATCTTGAATAATTGACAGTGACTGTGGGCTGCAGCTCTGCTGAGGCCAAAGCAGATATGAATCAGTTATGAGCTGCTGCACTTGGTGTGAATGCAACGTGAGTGGCAAAAAAAGGTTGTTCATGTTTTTGAAGCTATCACGGACACAGTGCCGTGGAGGGATCTCCAGCACTGCCGGCTGAAACGTCGGCTTTTGAGTTCTGCTTCGAAATTCTAATTTATGACAAAAAAAAAGGTTTTACTCATGGACCAAATCTTTGCAGGGAGGTAGTGGGTTAAAAAATTACGTCTGACATATTTTATGGTCTTATCCATGAATTATTTGCATTATTCTTTTGAAAATATTTGGGGGGGAAAGTTGATTTGTCTTTCGTCAATTCTGTTGCCACGGTATCAGAAATAGGGCAGACGCACAATGTAGTCATGGTTGCCTTTTTTGATTATCCTGCTGACATAATGCACGCCCCGTAGGCTGCCGCTCACATTGCAATTTAACAACAAGTAGAACTATTTTGAGGTTATTGGGCCCGTTGGGTCCAGTTTAACTCCACATACTGTTGGGTTGATGGAGTTTATTGTCAAAACGTTCGCTTTCTTCCGAGTCGACTATTAAACCAACAGCTCCACCAAAAACGTCACCGCGGTGGGTCCGTTCTGATTGGACAATGCTCAACTTGTCAGTTCTGTCAGCTCATCGTCCTGATATCAAACATCTGGAAATATTCAAAACGGTAAGTGAGTCTGTGTAATAAAAAATTGGAAATAGTCTATAGATGTAGTCATTTGGGTTTTGGTTTCCCTATGAAGATTTTCTTGTAGATGTAGACCTGTTGTAGATGTTAAGTGCCCTATAAGAAAATACAGTACAATCACAGCTGAAAATATGCCTCATTGTGTGTGAATAAAGACGTGTTCCTGTAAGTACTGTGTTGTTCTTGTTAATCCATTTAGTAAGCTTGAAAATATCAAACAAATCTAGGTTTTTAAAAAACAAAAACAATGAAAACATTTGGCTTTACGCTCAGATCACGTTTGAACAAATACTAGAAAAGCATTGTTTGCAGTTAAGCTTGGGACGAGCCTGAACAAATCAGGTCGATTTGGACTAAGACTGACATTTAAATCAAAGTCAAACTACAGCAGTGACATTCTTTGGGTTCTCAGTTGGTAAAGCGGGCACCCATATATTGAGGGGCCCGGGGTTGACTCCAACCTGCGGCCCTTTGCTGCATGTCATTCCCCCTCTCTCTCTCTCTCCACTTTCACTTCTTCTGTTATCCTATCAAAATAAAGGCTGAAAATTCCCACAAAAAAATGAAATAAAAACCCTTCTGACACTCTAAACTGTTAAACGTGTCAAACATTTAAGCAGCGTTACTGCTTCCTTGTGCAGTCAGTTTTTGTCACAGTCATGCATGAGATCATTTTACTCATGAGAGGAAATTAGAAACCTCACACTGACAAAGACCCACAGCATGTTGACAGAGATGCTGCTGCAAAAACAAGCCTGAGATAAATGACACGCACAATGTTCAAGGGACATAAAAAGATCGTGAGATGAGATCCAGTCTGTCAACCCGGAGTAATGCAGCTGGATCAAAGTCTTACCTTTCCTTCAAATCAAGGCTGCTTGAAGATAAGAATCAAACAGAGAGAAACTTCTCACTAATGCAGCACTTCATTGTTGTTGTTTTTACAGCCTACACTTTCTTTTAAATCAGTCAACTATTTTGATAATCTAGTTGTCATTTTTTCTGGCAAAAAGTAAAACATTCTCTAATACCTCAAATAGGATTATTTTTCACAAGTTTGAACTTTTCTTTGCAGCTGAACTTTGAATGGTGCAAAAATGTAAACAAATATATGTTGATATGTTACATTCCTCCACATTATGGGAAGTTTAGTTCAAGCTTGGAGCATGGTTGATCCCCAAATAAGAGTCATTTTAACCCTCCTGTTGTCCTCGGGTTAAATTTGACCCCGTTTTTTTTTTTCAAAAAGTTTCTGTCAGAAATTTGGGTTTCTTTTAACCAAATTGTCAAAAATAACATGAATGGTTCCGTACATCGCTCTTTACAAGTAAAATTCATCATCGGTTCACAACTTTCATTTAATGTTGGTGTTTTATTTAATGTTATAACATTTGAAGAAGAGAATTGATAAAAGAACGTTTAAAAGACAAAAATGTTGAGAAAAAAACAATAACAAAAAACTGACAAAAAATTCCAGAGGTGACAAATGTCAGAAAGCGCTTCAAAAACGCAGTTAAAAAAAAAAAAATAAATTAAACACCGGGAAAAGCAATAAAAGCTTCTTATAGTTTAAATTTGAAATTTTGACACAGAAAAAAAAAAAAAAAACAGACGACACAAGAGTTAAGTAAGTTGAGAAGAGAAAGGGGAGGAGCACAAGTAAAGACCTATTTATACTTCTGCGTAAAATCTACGCCGTAGCCTGATGTGCATCTCTCGAAAAATGTAACTACTAACTAAATGTAAATGTGACGCACGCCGCTCGGCCATGTCTTGGTAGCGTTTAATAAAATATGTTTGTATTTTTTTGTTTTTTTTACTGGACAGTCTGAAAATGGCACTTGATCTCCGCTCCGTCTTACCTTTGGACTGGTTTCCTTATTGCGGAGGGCATTTGTGCGTGCTGAAAGTGTCGACCTTGTAAAACGATTCCTGGCGAAGGTGCGGGATGGCTGATGATGAAATAGTTGGTTCTGTTGGGCATGGGCGAGGACGTTGCTACGGTGAGAGGGGCCTCGCTGTGGGAAAGGACAACACGGAAAAGTCCGGTCAAACGGAGGCTTCAGAGGCAATGAAAGCAAAAAAAAAAAAACACTTTACAGCAGGAGTTCTCAAACGTATTAATACATTTATATGTCTGGGTAAGATTTTTTAACTTTTTCTTCCACTGAACACAATGTATTTGATTTTAAAACACTGGCAGGGGGAGGGATTTCTAAACTTGTTTTTTTGTCCTTGACAACTTATAAAAACAGCTCATACCACAGAAACGGTATGAAGGTATATTTTAGTGGTTTTAAAAACCTTGAAACCTGTTACCGGCCCACGCCTATTGGCAAGTGTAGATTTATCATTATTATTTGGGCAGAGGCAACAAGTAAAACATCATTCTTCTCACAAAAATAATACATGTGTGAATTTAAAGCAGAAATGAAGTAATTTAATCCCAAATTTCTAACTTAATCATCACACTGTTTTTATGTCTAAAGCACCTAAAAAAATGACATTCCAGACTTTTAGAGCTGCAGAGTTTATATGAATATAAATAAAGACTTCTGCACCTGAGCCTTTTGGGTGGCAGCTTGTTCAGAGGCCTCATGTGATTATTTGGCCGGTTTTCATACGTTCTCAAAGGGTCAGAGGAAGTGAAGTGCCTAAGAGTGGGAGACTGAGCAGATGACACACATACACATTTATACAAAAAGAACATATTGGTGTAGATGTAGCCTTAAATTAAATTTCATGTTTCACCATCTGTCTTTTCTGACTTTAAATGGAATCCAGAGTGAATGATATCCTTTACAGAACAATCAGAGGCCAACATTCATCGCCCACTCACAACACCCCCTCAACAACAGCAGCAGCCCCAGAGGCCTCCCGTAGCACCCCAGCAGTGTTAGCTCATGTAGCGCCGGGGTCCTTAGGGAAGCATCTCTCTGAAGCTCCAGGCTTTGGCGCTGTCTTCAGGGTTAAGCGGAGAGCCCCACGCCCACGTCGACATCAACATCATCCAGGGTGAGAGTCAGAAAATGAGAAGGAGTTCAGGGAGAGCGGTTTACCTTTTTCTCCTCAGGGGAGGAGGGCTGCTGCCTGTCCATCTCCTCTGTGCTCATCACGCTCGCACTGACAGGAAACACAAATACAAACATATTACAGTCAGACTGTGTGTGTACGTGTGTGTGTGTGTACACGTGTGTGTGTGTGTGTGTGTGCGCGTTCTACTTTAGAACATGTACACGTCTCTCTGTGTGTATCAGTAGGTATGAAATGACAAAGTGGATTCTAGGGTGTGACCGATATCAAACTGCTATTACTTTTATTCAGTAGTTTTAGTACTTAATGTGCCAACAGCTAAAATTAAAAAAAAAAGACATATGAGGATGTCATCCTGGGCTTTTGGGAAGACATGTTTCCCCATTTTCTGACATTTTAGAGACCAAACAACAAATCCATTTATCCAGAAAAGTTAGTTACAGCCCTAGACCGTTTTACTATTTCCTAAATTGTATAGCCTAAACAATTGATTGACAACATTTTAAACAGATTAAAGTGCTCATATTATGCTCATTTTCAGGTTCATAATTGTATTTTGAGGTTATATCAGAATAGGTTTACATGGTTTAATTTTCAAAAAACATTTTTCTTGTACTGCACATGGCTACAGCTCCTCTTTTCACCCTGTGTGTTGAGCTTTCTGTTTTAGCTACAGAGTGAGGCATCACACTTCTATCCCATCTTTGTTGGGAGTCGCACATGTGTGGTAGCTAGGTACTGCGCTATCTAGAAGCTAGCGTTGCTAGCGGTTAGCCACCGCATTCTCAACGACAAAACACTGCTACAACACACACGAGTTCACCCTAATCTACAAATGAAATTGTACCTACTTACATGTCCCTGTTCTGCAGGTATTCCACGCAAAGTTGGAAGTGCGCCCTTGTTTTGAAGAAGTCTCCTGGCTAATCCTGCCTTGTACTGACCAAATTCGAGAAACGGCTAGCTGATGTGGTATTAGCTAAAGTGGTTAGCACACACCAAATGCTTCGGCAGATGATGTAGACGGCCCTCACCCCGAGACTGCAGAGGACATTCAGAAACCTCTATCTCACTCAAAACAGCATGGATGGGTTGTTTTCCAAGTTTGTATGCGTGTGGAAACACCAGAGAAACAAAATCATTTTTTTATAATATGGGCACTTTAATAAAAGAGAAAAGTCATCATGTCTTAAAATCAAGATTAAATGTGCAAAAATGCATTTAACTTTTTTAAAAAGGAGCAAAGAAAGCTGCATTTCTCCCAAGGTTTATCTATTGTTTTTCCCAATCAGGACGAACCGCGATGATTAATAAAACAGCCGACATATCCCTAGCAGACTCTGACTTGTAAAACAGAGGAGAGGATGTTTTGTGTGTCCGCACAGATCTGTACTGCTGTGCTGAAAAAGACTGGTGCGTATATCATTAGGAGACGGGAATAGCTTGCTCATCAGCAGAGGTGTCTTTCACTGGGGTCTGTTTCCTGTGCATGTGGTGGGCGAGTGATGCAGTGCAGCGCTGGCTGGATGGAGGGGGGGGGAAGAGAAGTGCTTACTCATGACTCCTTTCCTCTTCACTGTCACCAGAAAGAGAAAAGCTCCAGTTGTGCTTGTACCCTCCATCTCGTCTGGTCTCTGATCTATCCAGGGCTTGAATTGGAACAATAAACCAGACTCACATCAGTGCGGGGGTGGGGGTTGGTTACAGGAGCAACACACAGCAACACATCAGCTGAAATGAAGCCACATTTCAGGGGGCTCATCATTTCAACGAGAAGATTGGAAAAACTGGCAACAATTACAGGGTACCAGTATAAGGCTTAGACCAGAAACACACCGCACGCTGAAGAGCCGCGAATAGTTCGGGAAGTGGAGCCGTTTTTAATTTCGGCGCCCATGTCATTTAATCTGTCGCCAAAACGGCCAGGCGGGTCCGCGCGCTGCAGCGATCGTTTTTGGCGGCGCCTATATTTCTTGTGCCAAACCAGGCAGGTTACCACAAAAGGAAGGCCACAGTGCAGCTGGACACTGTACAAAATAAACCAAATTTCAAAATAAAACACCCAAGTATATGGGGATTTTGTCTGTCTTGACTACTAGCTGTGTCAGCGAGACATGCGATCAGGCACAGACACACACAGACACACACACACAGCTTTAGCGTGCAGTGTGTTCCTTGCGTTAAGCGCAGCACCCAAGCCAAGTGAATGTAAAATCAATGAGAGGATTAAAACTAACTAAGTGACTTTGCCCAGGTCTAATGATTGTAGTTGTTCCCATAACTACTACCTTAGGGAAAACACTAGAATTAGAAATTTTATTTTTCTATAAATACACTCATGTCACTCCGGTAAAGTTTTAGGCACATGTCATGTTTATCTTTCTTTTTGCAGACTTAATTAATCAATTCATTCTTTTAGTTGTGGTCAATAAGCATGCATGGTGAAATCAACTGGATAATAAAAATTACCTTCTGTAAATAAAGAATATTGTTACCCACAAATATGATTTGTGACATGAGTAGGCATAAAAGTATCAAAATGCAGATTTCCCCCAAACACATGACATGACAACATGACTTTGCGTAAACGTACACGCCGACTTTTTAAGCCAAGTGGCTTAAAACTTTTTTCCCCCGTTATGACCGAATGTCACACTGGATAATAAAAAAGTTCTGTGGCGTTCATATCATATCACATCCATACAGGGATAGTAGTATTCAGCTGTTAAAACATAATATATGACACACTTGTACCGGATCAGTACTTGGTATCAGAATCTGTATCGGTGTGGCGTTTTGGCGTCCTTGGCGATAAACCGGAACATGATTGATTTCTTCCAGAAATTACATTATATACTAATTCTGCTTTAAATGGGTTCTTGCAGCGATTTGCGATGCACATTTTGTCATTGAAATCTGAATGCGTTCCACACAGGGAGGCAGTTGCACATTTCACATTTGGGTGAAAAAAGGGGAATAAAGCATCAAATGAGTTCTCAGTCTAGGTTTCAAAATGGGTGGGAAACGGTTGGATCGGTGCATCCCCAGACACTTCTGTCAAATAGACATATTATCGTGTAGTCTGATCCCAGCAAACTTGTTAGAAACTTGAAAACATTAGAGCTGCAACGATTAGCCGACTAATCGGAGTAGTCGATCAATAGAAAAATAGGTGGGAACTATTTTAATTATTGATGAATAGTTGAAGTCATATTTCATGCAGAAAAGGCAGAAGATGCTATGTCAGCCTCTCAAATATGGGGGTTCATTGCTTTTCTGATTATCTTTGGATTTAGGACAACACCAGACATGTAAAGACATCACCTTGGACTTAGAGAAACTGTGATGGACATTTTGCCGCCATTTTCTGACTTGGGACATAACGATTACCAGTTTAATGGTAAACCACAATAAAAATGTTAATAATAATAATTACCGTTTTCATTTAAAATCTCATTATTATCATGGTGCATTACCACCGTGTGTTTAATCCTTCCCAGCATCATCATAAGCTTCATACGAGTCTCCTGAAGTTGCCGTGCAGGCGCACTGCGTAGCGTAACGTGCGTTTCCTGAAGTAGGAATCATGGTGGAAGGAGGAGACGACAGCGCTCAGGACATTTATCAGCCCTCTGAGAGGTCTGAGTCTGAAGCATGAACATATTTTGGTCATTATAAGAATGGCAAAGGACAGTTGATTGAAGATAGTTATCCTGTCTGCAGAACGTGCAGGAAAAAGGTTGCTGCTAAAGGCATTGAACATACTTTTAAAAATGATGGGGTAATATTAAAAACTGTGATAATTTTGGTCACTATAACTGGGAGTTTACATTTTCATACCGCTACATCCCATTCCCCTCAAGAAATCGTTAGTTGCACGCAGTCCCAGACAACATTAAATCTCCCCCCACCACGCAAATAAATCACATTCCAACCTGTGTCTAAGAAGCTGGACGTCTCCACATGGAGCTTTGATACCATCCAATAAGACATTTTTTTCATCTCTTTTTGTATTCCTCCCTCTCAACAGTCTGCAGGGAAATCCGATTCAAAGTTTGGATTGATTAAAGCCCGCTGGAGCATTCATGTGCAACTGTTTAGGAATAATGACTTCCCCAAACTGTTTGGCGATAAAACATCTATTATCTTAATGCCGAATAATAATTACCACCATCATTCTGCAGTAAAGTTTGAAGCAGAATCACAGCACTATCGATCAGGCGTCGCCATAAAAAGCCAATCTAACTGGAGTGATAAAGGTAATGCTCATGCAGCAAAGAGACGCAGGTTGGAATTGAATTTGCAGCCTCTGTACATGAGGCGCAAGCTCTACCAGGTGAGCTTCCCAAGCGCCCCATAGATCAGGATTAATCCAAGCACTGTTACATATTTGTTTTTTATACTGTATTTGTCCAAATTTTAATTTCAAATAAGTGGACAACAACTGCTGCAGCAGTCCACAACATATTTCCACATGTAAATTGGTAAACTTTAGGTTTATTTCAACCAAAACTAGAGCTGTGATGGTTGGAAAAGTTAAAAAAAGGAGCTTACTCTTTAACAGAAAGGTTGACCTCCTTAAAAACTCTTTCCATAATGTTGTCAGATACTTAGAATATTAATCTGAGCCTGTCAGTGGCAAAACAAACACTTTGTGAAGGTAAATACAAGCTGCACAATTGTCCTATTAACTTACATTGTAGCTTGTTTCTCCGTTGCCGACTGCAGCGATCTCTCTTAATACTGGACCGATGTCAAAGATTGTTGTTCCCATCTGGTTGAAATCAACCTGGTTGTTTCAATTAAGTACATTTGCACAATGATATGGTATTAGGTGGGAGGGGGGTGTGTGTGGAGACAGACTTGCCCCCACTGCTAAAAAAAAATCCTAAATTGAAATTATCCATTTCAGGGACAAAAAAAATAATCTTCAAAAGTTTGGAAAATCATATATTACATTATGATCCCAGGGCTCTTCTGCTTTAGTCATCTCGCTCAATCCCGCACGAGCCAAATTAAGCCTGTTATAATCTCTTCCAGCTAATACACACAGTCAACCCCCCCCCTAAAGGAATTAGTACGCTCATTTCTTTTACAACACCGGATTTTCCTGCAGGAACATATCAATACTAGAGGATCTCTGACAACACACACACGACTCCTCCAAACAGACTCAAGTGTGAGGCGCTTGTTCAGCTTGAAAGAGAACTTTGACCTTCACGTGACTAAAATCCAAGCTCCACAGCTTGTTGTCACTCACAACTGCACTTAACCCTCAGTCAACGGATATGCAAGTCATCTATATATTAAACATGCAGTCAATCTCCCAAAAAAAACACTGGGGCTGGTTTCACCAAAGCTGCAAATTTGCAACATGAGATGATTTTAGTTCTTCTTTGACATATTAAAGCGTGACTTATGGTGGTGCGGAGGCTCCACACAGAGCTTTCTCCGTAGCCTACGTAAGTAGCCTGGAGTTTACACATCTGTATATACATCTGTGTTTGTGGATCTCTTTAATAGAACAGCAGGACCAGCGCGTGCATGTGTGTGCGTGTGTGTGTGTGTGTGTGTGTGTCTGTGTGTGTGGTAGAGCGAGTGAGAGTAACAGTGATTATCTTCAGAGCGAGTAGTGACTCTAGAGTCATAGTGAGAGAAACAAAGTGTCTTCCCGGTTCTTTCTGACCACGGTGGGAAATCTGTTGCAGTTAAAGTTAACCCTCTCCTTGATTTCATGTTCACACTTAGAATATGTAGTTACAATATTCTGTCAGGCGTAGGTCAAAACCTACATACGTAGCCATGGCGTTGATTTTACGCAGAAGTATACGTCATGCTTTAGCGTTAACTCCCTTGGATTCAAGCTGAAGACACTAACTTGAACCGCAACATCCGCAATTCCAGTCTGGCAGGGGAGTTATGTTGTAGAGCTGCAAAGATTAATTGATAAGCTGTCAACTATTTAACTAATCACCAACTTATTTGATAATCGATTAATGCGTTGGAGTCATTTTTGTGAAATTTCTTTCATGACATCATTTTCACATAAAGAGAAACAGAATATCAACAGATTTAATAGTAAAATGGCGTTATCTACACTGTTGGGTAATAACCTCCCTTTGTTCCTATGTTCTAAGTGACTGATGAACAACAATCACATCAGTCAGTATGTCACTGCAGTTGGCATGTATGTTAATAGGGCAAATGTCTTCACATAACCTCAGCAAAGTATCTGATAACATTATTGAAATGATGCTTTACCTCCCTTTCTGCTGTCACTTCCACAAATAGTACTCAGCTCAGTAAATCAACTTGAGCGACTGAGCAAATGAAGCATGCTAAAATTGACATGGAGTCCATAATGTAATCTTTCTTTCTGTGTCAGAATATTAATCTGTCAGAGGCAAAACAAGAATGGGAGCCAATGTGTTTTTGTTTTTTAAATGTTTCAACATCTTTCCAAAAGTCGATAAGTAATCGTGTTGAATAATCCTGATTTCAATAATGACCCAAACAATGTTGATCATGATTTTTTTTCCCATAACCTAGCAACCGTTGCTACCTCCCTGCTGCTTCACTGTCTCGGCGACTGAGCAAGGCATTAATGACATACCATAATTAATTTTCTTTCTGTGAGGTGGCAGATGAGCCTTTAACTAAGATTTAATGTTTCTTTTATTCTATTTATCCATGTTTTTAAGTGTGAACTATTAGAGAAAATGAAAACCACACAGAAACATCATGAAACAGGGAACATTTCGTTTACAAACGTCTACAATTGACTATTAATGTTAGCCAGCTAATATTTAAAGCTAGGAAGTTAGCATGCTAGTTTGGAGACTCTTTTTTGTACTGTCTTTTTCTACTTTTTTTTTTTTTAATTTAAACAAAAGTACAAAACATTGGTCCAGATGACATCAGACAGAAAAGTACACAACGCATTTAAAAATAAGTTATTAATCCGTTTAATGTTATAATTAATTGCTGCAAATTCGGCTTTTAAACATGCATTTTCTCATGTTCTTTAGCACTAGCGCTTTCTACACAAAAGTAACTCATAACACCTGCGTTATGTTGTGTTATTAGTTGTTGTAGCTAACTGAAGAACAACGGATGTATTCATTTATTAAATCGATTGAATATGGGTGGATGCTATTAAAATGCAATGTAGAGCTATAAATCCGTATAATATCCACGTAGTCATATCACGTTATAAAAAGCCTACCACTGTAGATATTTCTGTTCGTACACTGATTAAACAGATGAGATACAATGCGTTAACTAATCTTTAATTGTTGTTGGTTTATCCTTCATCTTTGGATAGAGCCGGGCTAACGTTACCGCTTTCCCTTCGCTTCCAGTCTTGATGCATAGCTAGTTTTGAGGCTGGTTGGGTGTCACTCAATGTTTTTTTAGGTCTCTTATTAAAGGGTTGCTTGATTTTATTGTGTTGTTTAACGTGAAACGTTGTGTGGTGGCTAACAGCCCAGAAAAAGGAAGGAAGGCCTGTCACCCAGCTCCCACATTGCAGACCCAGCTAGCTAACGTCAGTGCTAACGCTGCTAACTTAACGTTAAGGTTTTTGCAAAAAGCCCAATATTCAGTTTAAAATCCGCCGAACCGGACCACCCATCCATTGTTCCGTCTTTCCCATTCCAATGCCCAAATATGTGTCACTGTCACCGGCCTGCCAGCGCTGATTTCACCCCGGCTAGTTTAGGATGTTACGTTATGTTATTTTAGCAAGCAAACGAAGCTAACGTTAGCCAGTTAGCTCTTAACTGTGCTCCACCACCGGACCCAGAATTCTGCCTCAGCAAGCAGGAATCCGGAGCACTGTGTGCGGGTAAAAAGGCAGGTGTCCGGCCGTAGCAGCGTAGCGGAGTGTCACAGCTTACCTTCAAAGAAAAAGCTGCGATTGTGGGCCATGTTTATTCCATGATCCTCCTTAGATAACAGTGTTACTCATCGGAGACCTGGGGTAGAGTAGCTCTATAGCTGCTTGACTGCTAGGAAAAGTTACTGCGCAAATCCAACTCACTGCCGGAAGTCTAACAACTGGGACTTCAGAATAAAAGATGTTTTTGTCTAGTAACAACCAAGTAAACACTGTGTTGTGGAGCTCTAAATGTGTCCTGTAACTACGTGTTAGTCTGTGCACAGATAATTTGTAACTTTATTAGATGTAAAACAAACCAAAGTAGATCAGTGGGTAATTCTTTAAGTCTTTGCCATAGTATTTAACTACCCTGTATGCTACAACAACATCATAATGGAGTTCCTGTAATTCAGTTAAGGCTTTTGGTTTTGGCGTGCCACCGCAAGATTTTGACTTTTAAAGACTATTACATTTTCGCCAATGGATGATAATCCATTATGCAGTTTAAGTCATTATTTTTAGTTAAGATTCTCTGATTCCAACTTCTTTTTTGTTGTTGTTGATTAACAGTTTTTTTTTTCAAAGACTGAGACTTTGAGGGGCTGAGACAGAGTCAAGACCTAGACTTTGAGGGGTTGAAACAGAGTCAAGACCAAGACTTTGAGAGATTGAGAGTCAAGACCTAGACTTTGAGGGGTTGAGAGTCAAGACCGAGACTCAAGACAGAGACAACCTAGAGAGAGAGTCAAGACCGAGACAAGAGTCTTTGAGTCCTACAACAAGACCGAGACTAAGAGTCAAGACAGAGACTACAAGACTAACAAGTGACCAGCAATCTTGAGTATGCTTACAATAAAGTATTTAAAGTAAAAGTAAAAGTATAAAGCTGCATAAAATGGAAATACTCAAGTAAAATACAGTACGATAAAGTAAAATAAAATGTAGTTAGAAGTATGTCAGAAAAAGTAACAATAGGTTTTGGCCAGTAGTGGAATGTAACTAAGTACATTTCCTCAGTTACTGTACTACAGTACAAATGTTGAGGTACTTGTACTGTACTTGAGTCTCTTCTCTTCATGCCACTTTCTACTTCTACCCTGTTACATTTTAGAGAGAAATATTGTACTTTTTACTTCACTACATTCATAAAATTTGTTTTATTTTAAATTAAACTAGCCCAAAAATATATACAAGTTAATTAGAAGATTAAACACTTACTTCCTTGACAGAACTGTTTGGATTGTTTAAAATTTCAAAAAATTGAGGATTTTTCTGAATTGAGTACTTTTACTTTTCATAATTTAAAGCTGCAGTAGGGAGTTCTTAGAAAACGTGGAATAGCCCGAATCCCATTTCTCCATCTTACCCCTACCCCTTAAAACATAACCCCTATGAAATGGGACACCACTTGGTTACATCACCATACAGTATTGATCATAAACTTCCAAGATGCCATCTGCAAGCCTGAACATTTGAATAAGCACACCTTACAGGTCCCTCCCCCTTGCTCTCTGCTGCGATCATAGACTGTATAGGCTATTTATTGAATATTAACGGTCTATGGCTGCGATACAGCCCTCCCTCCACAGCTCCTCCCCCACAGCGGAGCCTGCCGTGAACGCACCAGCTAGTAAGCAGGGCCACCGATGACGGCGAATAAACAGCTATGGCGCATTCAATGGTAGGGACGAAACAACAACGATATGCTTTACATTGACTATGGCCTTCCCATATTTTGACTACCAACTTGGTCCTAAAATCATTACGTATTTTGAAATACATGCAATGTAACTTTATAACGTTGCACTCTTTCTATAAGTTATAAATAGCTAACGTCAGTAAGCTAACATACGGTAGCTAATGTTACTGTATGTAAGTAATTATCCTAGCGATATGAAATGTTGGATAAGGTTTGCTAGTACATTATTTCAGCAACATGACAAGCTAGTGAATAAGCAGGTTTCAATTGTTGCTTTACACAGTGCGTGACATTTTATCTGTATGTTATGCAGCTAGAGTTTTGACACCGAGTCAATGGGTTCTTCTATGAGCCGACGGGCGGGGAGAGGAAGCAGTGTGCGCGGAGCATCAGGCAGGGCACGTGGGAGACGGGGCAGAGGTCGCCGAGTGGGTCCATCTCCCGAGCACCTCAGCAGAGAGGACCCGGCGCGTGTGGATAATTTAAGATTAAAGAAGACGGCTTATGAACGTGTAAGTTACCTCAGTTATAAATGTTTTCACTTTGCACATCATAAAGTATAATATTGTTCAATTTAGTTTCTATTAATTTCCCTGATGATATTTACATACTTTTACTTAAGTAACATTTTCAAAGCAGGACTTTTAATTGTTACAGAGTAATTTTACAGTGTGGTATTACTTCTGCTACCACTGGTTTTGACTTACATATATCATGTTACTTTGTGGAATTTTATTTTGAAGGTTATTTTCGGAAGTGTAATGTTCTAACTTCGGTGAATTTGGTTGGCTACTAACCAGCACTGCTCTGTGCACGAGCTTGGAGTTTGTATATGTCATCTTTATCCTCTGACACAGCCAGACACACAGATGTGTTTGTTTTTCTGTAGGAATGTTAATTCAAAAATCATTTACCTGGCAGAATATTTAAAGAAATAAGGTGTCAGAAAGAAAAAAAATAAGCTCATTATAATGTCATACTTGAGGAATTAGGAGACAGTGTAAGAAAAATGTCACATGGGATTTACAAAAAAAACCATCATAAATAAAACAAAATAACTCATACATAAAGATAAAATAATTTCTATCCCAATGTGTGCATTTTACCTTTAGTTGTTATTATAATAAATACATTATGTGTATACATATTTGGTATTGGTACCACATGATAACAAGAGATACCATTATAAGAGAGAGCGAAAAAAAAAGTCAAAAGGATTGTACATTTCAAGAACATAGTCAAAATATTTATATTTTTTTCAAGAAGGAAAGTTGTTGCCAAGAAAGTACTGCCATATGATTATTAAATTATTTATTTATTGAGTCGTACTTTAGCATAAGAGAGAGAGAAAAAGAAATGCCAAGCATCAATGTGGAGTTCTACAGCCTTTATGTGAAGAGAGATGATAAGATTTACAGTAGATGGCGATGTTCCTCATAAAAATGAGAAATCACCGTCAATATCATGATGTCACTGCACAAACTCCTCTGCAGGGAGATTATGACTTAGAGCAGGGGTGTCAAACTCAAAAGGGCCACAATGGGAAATGAGAATCACATCAAGAGCCATGCATGGTTTATTGACATGCTTTTATATCATCGAAAAAGTCAAATATTTGTATGGACTCAATAGGAGGAAATGTCATTCTTATATGAGGCTCCTTTTCAACTACAAGGTCAATATTGTTTTTCACTAACGACAAAACAACAAAAGGATACTAATAGGAACTAAGCTTTAGGAGCTTTCCATCTTTACTCTCCTCCTAGTTACGTTGCATTTGGACATCAACTCTTTTTGACTGGCATGATGCCAACTGCTACAGTAAGTTGTTAAAACCTTTCTTTTTAGTAAACAACCAACAATGTTCTCAGTGCTGAGTTCATGTGTAGAGTCCCCGGTGATACTTGGAGCAAAGTCTCATGTTGTGTCGAGCCTTCTTAGAGTTCAAAAGTAGTGATTTTGATGAGATCATAGTGGTGTCCCTAGCTCTCCCATTCAAAAGGCCATTTGACAGAAAAACAATAATACTTAAAAGTGGCATTTCCATCCTAATTATGCTTTTAAACCAAAGTTTGACTCGGGTACAAACACAAAAAGACCCTAGGTTGCATTTTGGTGAGAATTAAGCTTTAAGCACATATTGACCTATTGCATGTCTCATATAGCCTTCTTGCATACAGTTTACAGACATAATGTCATAAAAGTCAGGAAAAAGTCTCTCAGCCATTGTAGAGTTTAGCAAATCAACAGAAATACAACAGACAGATATTTGTTAGAGTGTATATTTAAGTCTGAACCAAAGAGGTGGACGGACATTGGCCTCCACAGAGTCATGACGCTTAAAATCTCTAAAACAAATGCAACACTGGAGTAATAATTGATGTGTTTCCACTTGTTCACCACACCCTGACTTCCTCCTGCACTCACACACCCACCAAACAGCTGCCACTATTCATTTGTTATCTTTTATTCTCCATTAAACTCTGCAGAATGAATAAGAGAACTGCTGTGTGATAATCATCACAGTGCTTTAACGAGGGGGGAGGCCATTACTCAATTCACTCTAACGAGCTGCTTCGGCTCCAGCTCTGCATATTTCATTGTGAATTATCAGGAACTATGGAAACTGATGGAAACTGTGCTGGGCTCTTCTCTCTGGCAGGAGCTGAAGTGTTAAGACTGGGGCTGCTACGGATCACAAAAGTCACGGTTCGGATCGGATCCATTTTTGGTACATGACTATACATTTTTTTAAATGATTTCCATTAATTGCTTAAAGAACTGTCATAAAGCACACTGTGACTGGTGTCACAGCTTTTCTAATTCTTCTGCTCTACTAACTACTATCAAACGGCGCGTGTTAAAAGCAGTTGTTGGAGACGCCCATGGCTACTAGAGGAGCGTGAGAACTCGAGAGCTACAGAGCTCCATCGAATTAGCGGCAGTTGGTAGTTGAGTTACCCAAGAATAGGGGGGCTTTGAGCCGGGCACAGGGCACCCTGAGCTTCCGGTAGTTTCGGTGGACATTACGGTTAAGGTTACAAAAAGTGACCGTCATGCAACGGCGACAGTTAAGTTTAGGCACCAAAACAACTAGTGAAGTTCAGGAAAAAGCTTGTGGTGAAAATCCTTTATTTTCCCTGGCAAAGCAAACTCCGCTCTCAGGCTTCAACACACTGTGTTCTTTAAGTAATAAATGGAAAGCATTTAAAAAATAATAATAATGTCCTCTGTTGCTTACACACTAAAAGTGAATGCTTACACCAAAGCCTCCATACCTAAACTTTGCACTTTGTTTTCAATTCTGTAACACACTTTGCGAAACACTACACACGTTTTCTTACATTAGACAATTTGTTCAAAAAGAAATCTCCTGTTATCATTGAGAAAACATTCTGTTCAAAATGCAAAAGTCATTTGGCAATTGTAGGCACTTACATACACACACAGAAAACACAACACCAGTCGGTCTGAGCCAAACTACAAATACGCCTCAGGTAAGCCATTTTGAGAACATTGCAAGCATGGTGGCAACGAGTACAAAGAGAGGACAAAGAGAGTCAGACATTGAAGAGGACAAAGACGAGGACCAGTGCGGAGATGTGTATCAGATGACATCAAGGCTACTCTGGTGGACCATGTGATAAATCATGGCCTGTCCATGAAGGAGGCTGGACAAAGAGTCCACCCCAAACTCAACAGGGCATTCTGACTGGAGAACAGGTAAATCTTCATGTTTCTAATCCAGACTGTACTGTATGTGTCACATGATTCTGTATCATATTACAGTATTACTGAACTATACAAAAATGGGTAGCGCTGTGAAGTATATGAAAAGGAATACCTTTGTGATGTTACAGTACTGTGTACAGTTTGAAAGTACAGTATGTGAAAAAACCTAACCAAAGTAACCAGCGTTGGAATGTAACTAAGTACTACACTTAAGTCCAAATGTGAAGTACTTCATGCCACTTTGTACTTTTACTCCGCTACATTTCAGAGAAAAGTGTACTTTTTGCTCTACATTACTACATTAATCTGACAACTTTAGTTACTAGTTACTTTACACATTAAGATTTTGTATAAATCTTTTTTTTTATAAAGTAAACCAGCCAACAATATAACGGCCTACAGGTCCAGCTGAGATGATCAGACCATTAAACTAAATCCTTAATGGGAGGATATTTCTGCATTGAGTATTTTTACTTTTAAAAGTCTAAATTATTTTCAATGCAAGACTTTTACTTGTTACAGAGTGATATTAGTACTTGTACTCAAGTAAAGGATCTGAATAGTTCTTCCACCACTGAAAGTAACACAACTAATACAAACCTCAGAAAAAAACGCAAAACAGAGATAGACAGATGGACAGTCAGCCAAGCAGACAGATGGACAGTCAGTCAGAGAGAGAGAGCTTTTATTGTCATTCAACTGTACATGCTGAAAACACATGAACTGAATTTTGGTTAACTGGGTCATAAATACTGACTTTTATGACTTTAAGTATTAAAAAATACAAATGCCACAGAGCGTTAGTTTTACATTAAAACGTGACACTAAAAGGGGAGTTTGATAGCAGAATAAGTACTATTATTGCACATATTGAATGGCGGTATATAAAAACAGTTATTGCACATTTAAAAAGAGCTGAGCCAAGCCAAAGCCAAGCCCCTGGCTGTGAGAAAGGAGGAGGACCGGCTGATAGCTCAGCTGTTGTGGGTTTGTTAAAGCCTCAGTCAGTCAGTTCAGCTGCTAACACAGACTGAGAGCACATGTTAAATATAGAGCATACTCTCACTGCTGACCAGAGAGGAGAACTGATTTAAATTCAACTGAAAGAAAGTCTCTCTCTCTCTCTCTCTCTCTCTCTCTCTCTCTCTCTCCCAGTTCTAACTCTTAGTCTCTCGCCCGGTGAGCTCACACACCAAACTTGGAGAGGACAAAGCTTCACACCGCTCCGTTACTGCGCCTCCAACTTTGGCAAACGGTGTGTGGAAGAACAAAACTACAGAGGGACTTTAAAGGACAGAAGACCTTTCTGAGAGAATCCCATGAACACAGAGATTTTGTGAGAGCCGTGGGTGAACTCATCAAACAGGACTGGAGCTGGGGGGGTTTTGGGGACTGAACAGCTGTGACACATCTGGCGTGCTGAGACCAGGTAAAGTGATGTTGTGACTAACAGGTGTTTGTTAACCTGTAACCATATGCTAATTGACAAGGAGGAGTGGGGGTTCAACCCTTTCAATAATCAAATCTGGCCAGTGCAACCCCCAAAAAAAAAAATTATAATTTAAATAGATGCAGAAAAGCCACAGCAATACTACAATAATACCACCACAATACAGAAAATGATGTGCTTGACGTTCAAAATTTCAATTTTGCTCAAAAGTGGACCTATGTGGACCCATAGGTGACGCCCTTGCCTGTGACACTTATATATAAACTGATAATACATTATGTTTCATACATGTTCTGAAAAGTTTGGAAGAAAATTTTTATATGGTTGACAATCAAACAAATATATTGTTTGAGATCTATAAATCCCCAAAAACTATTGAATAAGAAAGTAAAAATAATTTCTAAAAAAACTCCTAAAAATTCAAGCAACAAAACGTGAGAAATTCAATACTTTTTACACTTTTAAAATATTGTTAATATTGAAAAGATTATTCTCTGACATGGATGATATCAGTGCTGAGGTGATTTGTTGATGAATAGAATTGAGAAAAGTAAGTCATTTTTAGCTAGAAAGTCATTTGCCAAATTAAATTCTGGTTAAATTGAAGATTTGAGGGGTTTTAATAAAAAAAAGTATATAAATATTTAAAAATGTGTGCTTACAGTACATACACAAGTCCAAATGGGAGAAACAAGTCAATATTAGAACTTTTTAAAATTATATTCTTATTTCAAGTCAAGTTTATTCATACAGAAATCCAAAGTTTGAGGCCTTATAAATCTGTATAATACACGACATCCACTAAGCATTGCCCCCCAATTTCAATCTGGAAACTCCCCAAAAAAACGAGGAAAACGAGAATGCTGCAGATGTAACAGATGCAGACAGACTGTTTTTAAGTCAATCAAGTCCATAAAACATAATATTTACCCTTGTGTGGTGTTCATATTTTTGTTACACAGTCAATGTTACTGGGTCTGGTGGACCCAGCACATTATTAGGCTTTTAAATCAATACAGCCATAACAATTTATGTAAAAATATTTAATAGATGTTTACTTAGCTCAATTACCAATGATATAGTTGTCATATATGGTTCATATTTGCCATTTACCCTTGTGAGATCACATTCATGATCAGATGATCCTTTTCATTTATGTGAGAAACAAGGAAATTCAATTAGAAAAAAGGTTAGAAAACAATAGAAACAAGATTTTAGATCATTATTGGTGCTTATTTCTTAGAACATAAGAGGTGAATGTGAAATGTAACAATTTTATAACTTTGTGTGAGAATAGCAGGTGCAGAAAGACAACATAGTTTCATAGCACCTACAATTAAATACACTCGGGTCCAGTAGACCCGAATGCCTCATATGTAATAGTTGTGTATGGGGGTGTACCGTGTGCAGTCATTAAAAATAAGTGTTATGTTCTTTACAGAAAATGAGCAAAGGCCAATGAGTTTGAGTTAGAAGGAATAATAAATAGCATAATTTCTCTTTTAGCAAACATTGAAAATGGGTCCCACAGACCCAGACACCACACAAGGGTTAAGTTAAAAAAAAAGTGTAATAAGCGTTTGGGACAAGAAGTGTTTGGAGTGATGATTTACTGGAATGAACTGTCCACCAACTAAAGCCCGTTGAGTGTCTGAGTGTTGTTCATCCTGACTCATGAATGCAGCGGCTGTGCGACGCTCACACTGTGACTCGGTGAATTATGACTCCCTTCGTTCACAGCGCAGTGAATGCTTGTTTCAGGAAGCCATACATTAGACGGCATTCATTTAATAGATCTTTTACCAGAGTACTTAAGCTCGGCTCTCTCTCCCGGGGGGAGAAAAAGAGCTCAATATAAAGTCATGGAGACTTCTTTTAGAACAGGGGTCTTCAATGTTTTTTAAGCCAAGGAGCCCTTAAAGCTATAGTGCTTAGTTTCTGTCGCCTCCATGAGGAGTTCTAAGTATTGACAACAAAGCTGTCGGCGCGTCCACATGACACAAGTCTTCCGTGATCGCATAGCGCCCCCCTCCTCCACACAGTTGCTAGTAGCCAAGAAGGACACAGAGGATTAAAAAAACATAATGGACTCTTCAGTGTTTTGCTCAATGCAATGATGTCTGCTGTAATGTCATCCCAATGTCAGGACAGTCCGTCTACGTTCCAGATGACGGGCTTTGGATTTGATCCAAACAATAAACAGAGGGGCTTTTTGGCTCGACCACCTCTGTGTTATTGTACCCAGCATGCTTTGCCCTGCCCAGATCTCCAGGGATCTTTCTCTCCATTAATAGCTTGTTTTTCCACTGTTTTTTATTGCAAGTTATTTTGAAGCCTTTTTCTAAAATTTGTGGAAAGGGATTATCTGTAACAGAACACTCACCAACTTTCAATTTATTATCCCCCAAAGCTCTGGGTCATATAGACGTCACCTGTATCGTTGTATTTGTAGCCTGTCCCATCTGTCAGCAGGTTTTATCGGTCTCAAATTCATCTTCAGGTTTCCGTATAAGGTGTTTTGTTGACCATGTGACAGCAAGTCTCTTGGGTATGTCACAATCGTTAGCCTATTTTTACAAATACGTCTGCTGCCGAGCCATACTGTGAGGTATAAGGTAATGGAGCCTTTTATACATTGTCGTGTTTCTTTAGAAATAAACAATGGACAACTAAAGTTTTTAAATACTTCAGATGTAAAGTTATTTGCTGTCAAAGTGGCACCAAAATGAATGGCAGTCATTGGAATGCTAACGGCGGGTGAGTGCTTGGTAACATTAAAATGGCGCCATTTGAGCTATAGTTTGTGGAGGTTGGCTTACCCCCTTGCTCGGGACACAGTGAAGCGATGCCGACGGAAGCTGATTGGACGAACGCGTCACGTGAGTCTGGTTTCTTCAGAAATTCAAAGCCAGACTGTCATGGCGGCTCGTTAGGAATACAATCTGATTTTATAAATAAAAATATATATAAATTTGCATCCTCAAAGGTCAGTTCTAAAGATTTTCGTCATTCTCATCATTTCCGGGTTAGCACTCCACCAATATAAAGATTCCTGCACACAAAACACATGTTTATAAAACTGACGTTTAATGAAACTAGCCAACAATATAACGGCCTACAAGTCCAACTGTTTGGATTCTTTACACTTTGTAAAATTTGAGGGAATTTTCTACATTGAGTATTTTACTTGCAGTACTTTAAGTACATTTTACTGGTGATCCTTACAGACTTTTACTTAAGTAACCTTTTCAAAGGTTGAACTTTTACTTGTAACAGAGTATTTTTACAGTGTGGCATTAGTACTTTTACTGAAGTAAAGGATCTCTATACTTTTTCCACCGCTGGCCATCTGCATTCAAGAAACAAAAAAACAAAAACAAAACATTGGTATTATATTAAAATGTTGCAGAATAGGACTTTAACACCTGGCATTTAGCATGTTTTCCCTCTGACCTTCGTCTCTATCTTTCTCTAGCTTTCATCACCTCCTCCATCATCAAACTCCTGCGTCAGTTCGTAACAGTGTGTCACTGTGTCTCCCAGCTGATAAGACGGGAGCCGTGAGCTCATTCTCCTAATTTGGCTCAGTAATCTCTGTGGCAGGGGGAGGGGGGGATGACTTGTTTGGTTTCATAACAGCGACTGCTGTTCCCATGACAGCATAACAGGGAGCCACAGGGGACGGAGTTTGTTTGGGTACAGTTTTGTGTTCCGAACATGCAGGGCAAAACACTGATGGATAACTTTTCTTTTTTTTCATCTTATGTTTATTTGAAAAGGGACATATGCTTATCTCCAATGTACAGCATCACAGCATTTAAAGCTATTGCTAATTAAAGCCCATCTCTAGACACCTACATCTGTGCTCCCCAAATCTGCACATTTTGGCTACTGTACTTTGACTACTTCATTTGTCTGTGTGTGCTGTTTGCTGAGGGCCTCACTTCCTAGGTGCCTGGTCTCCACATTCTGTACAGAGCAAGACTCCCCTGCATTGTAGTCTATAATATGGTCTGGAAACTAGTTTGAAAATCAGTGTTTCCCAAAAAGTCCAAGATGACGTCTTTAAATGTCATCTTTTGTCCACAACTCAAAGATATTCACACTAGAACATATTCACATTTAACAAGTTGCAATTAGTAAAGATTGACTGAGTTAGATAGATAGATAGATAGATAGATAGATAGATAGATAGATAGATAGATAGATAGATAGATAGATAGATAGATAGATAGATAGATAGATAGACTTTTATTGATGCCAAATTGGGAAATTTGAATGCTACAGCAGCCAAATATCAGCCATAAATAGTATTTAAAAAGATGTAAATGTAACCTATGTTTGTGCAAGTTGAATTTCGTGCAGTATTGTGATGTATATGAATCTAACACTCAGTGATGAAGTGTTAAAAAGATGGGAAATTAATTAAATAGTTATCAACTAACAGATCAATCAATTCATATTCACAGCTCTGCTTCCATTTGAACCTGTTTGGTGATTTCATGCATCAATTTTCATAATTTCCGTCTTTATTGGTTTATGTGAGAGTAAGTCTTCTCTGAGGTCACTTATGGGATGGTCCAGGATAATTCCTCTCTCATGAGTCATTTCTCAAGTCAGAGGAATGCTAAATGGCTGGTGGGCTGACCACAAACCACTTGAGGTTCACCAGCGTTCAGGAGCTACATGGCCTGTAAAAAATGTAAAAAAATGACGAACAGCGGTAAAGGTCTCTTTTGTGATATCCTGCCTAGAGGTGATGATGGAAATTAAGAATGACGGGTTTGGTCAGGTTTGGTCTTAATTTCTATCATTTTACACAGACTTGGGCTGGGCTCGGGCTTGCGTGCTGGGTTGTGCGGTAAATGAGCAGTCAGGTGATGCGTTTCGATTCGCACAAAACTTAATGCTAAGGAGGTGAAACGGAGGCTGGCCTCTGGCGAATTACGTTTCGGTTGCACCGGCAAAGAACGTTAGTCATGAATAAATTACTTTTAAGGCCCGACTACAGCTGTAATCCTGCCCCCTGTCTCACTCCCCTTCACACAGTTTACTAGGGAAGTTACTTCATGCTCACTCCATTTGAAATGCATGTGAGACTTGGCTGCTGGTCAGCTGCATGTTGGGAGTGATGTCAGCGATCTGGACTGGTCACCACTGATTATAGAGAGCTCTTACACAAACCCCCAAGGGGATAAAAGCCTGTGTAGTCTCAGCTCCCCCCCCCAATGACTGACGTGGCGCGGGAATGTTCTGTAATAAAAGTCGCCCTGAGCAAGATTTTTATGTTGGGCGCAACAGAAAGGAGTGTCTCAGCTGTCTAGGCTAATTTTAAGGTGTCATGATGGGACGTTTTGCTTTGACAAATAAAAACCCAAAGAGAAACAAAGGAAGCAGAACTCTATTAAACGGCAAAATATGTTGACTATCTCTGCTTTAACAGCTTTAAAAGGATGGTTAAGTATCTGCTGCTAAATGTCTGCATACCAACAAGTCCTCCCAAACATGCAACGATATAGGTTGTCTGTCCGTCCCCTCTAACACAACCCACTGGAGCGATTTCCGTCCTATCTAAACCAGAGGACCAAGTTCTGTTTGTTCCTCGCTGTTTACTTTTAATTTTCAGACCCTGGTCTCCTCACTAAAAGTCCTGTGTTTGTTTATTAGAGCCAAATAAATGTGGGTCACAATTGCTGAGTGTACAAACAACGTTTGAAGCCTTTTTTTGGACAGAGGACAGTCTCCTGCATGTTGATGGTCAAATTTAAATTAGTTTTTTTTCCCCTATGTGTTTGTGTGTAAGTGACTGATAGAAACAACAATCTTAGAAATTGGTCCAGTAAGCGATGTCACGCGGTTTTTTAGGGTACAACATTTTTTGTCACATGCAGCAAACATCTCCTCACTATTTGCTTGCTGCCTGTGAACACCCTGTAAAAAAAACATCACGAGGAGGAGAGAGGGGCAAGCTAGCCTCCGTTTTGTTTGACAATACTTCGAATGGCAATAATAAGTGAGATCTCCCAACATCGCTTAGAGCACCTTTAAGTGTGAATGCTGTAACCGGCAGCCAGACACCGGGCTGCATGGTAACCCTATGGGGCAAATGTGCATCATCAGTTTGGTCCACTAAAAGTGCTGTTTTTGCCGCTGACAGGCTCAGATTGATAACATTATGGAAAGGATCCGTACAGAAATAAACCTTTTTAACACTTCTTTGAGACCTTTCTGTTTAACCAGAAACAACTCTGGATTTTCTTTGGCCTAGAAAACTTTGTAGTTTTCACATGCTATTGCAACAACAAGTAATGTTAGAAAAACTACAACACCACCCAGTTACCCTTTAAATACAAAACTTCAGTGTAAGAGAAAAAAAAGGTTAATTCTAGGAGACAAGGTTGACTTTTGTGATGTTTTTCGTCACATCAGCACAAATCTATTCATGCGAAAAGCAACTTTAAGTCCTTTCAAGTTATCTTTGAATGACTACGTTTACACATGGCCGGCTATTTTCATACATGGACATTTTAACCTAATTTAAAAAATTAACATTGTTAATTGATGTCAGTTTTCAGAAAAGTGTTACACGTACCCATGTATATATGCCGTCAAGGCCGTTAAGAGCATGCCAAACCTGTAGGTGGCAGTGTAACAAGAAGCTCAAGCCCACGTTAGTGAGATGCAAATTCTCCCTTTGTGTTTAAACGATGGGCACAAACGAAGGGAAATGTCTCAGTTTTTCAGAGTAACCATGTACATGTAAACAGGTCCTAAATCTCTTCTTCTCTCTCTTCCTGCTGCCAAATGATTTCTCCTCCTCTCTTTTAGGACTTGTAAATCCAAACCTCTGACCTGGTTTTCATGCCTGGTTTTACATTAACTGGGCTGCATGTACAATTTCTATTTTTGTGGCAGGCTCTCCTCAGCCGTGCTGCTCACTCATCTGTAGAGCCTTAAGACCCCCATATAAGGTGGCAGGTAATGAGGGCAGGGTCGATTCAGGCAGAGGTTGTCTGCACCATGATGCTGTAAATAAAACTCTATCTCATATCATTTAAATTAGGTATCTTCTGCAAAAACTTTTCTTGCTGCTAATGTTTCACTCTTTTCAGCTGTCAAAAAGTGCAAGAAGCCTACTCTGTTGGTTAGAGACAATATTCAAACATACACATTTACCAAAACTAATGTAGGATAGATAGAGAACACGCACATGTACTCAGTCAATAAATCCAACAAGTCCTCCAAACCATAAGACAAAATTGGACGTTAATTCCTCCCCTCTAATACGACCCCCAAGAAGAGAGAGGAAACGAGGACATGTGTTTTTTAGAAGGGTGAGACGTCCTTGAGTCACGTGATGTCATCAGCTGTATGGGCAAAGTTAGTAACGGCTGTCAGCTGCACGGCTTCTAGGAAAGCAGCTCTCTGAATGCTCGCTTATAGCTCCTCGGAGATCCCCCCTCCATCCTCGCTCATAGCTCCTCGGGGCCTTTATTTTTATAAGACAGCTGGAGACTTTAAAGGGGAACAGGTCAGAGTCTAACCTGTGGCCGCTGAATCGAGGAGTAAACCACTAAATATGGGCGCATGCTTAACCAGGTGCGCTACCCAGGCGCCCTGGAATAAGAGCTTTGAGACGGCTGTTAATGGCGTTCCAGCAAGGAGCGAGGAGATATCAAATAAAAGAAGTGAAAGGCACTTATAAGGGACTTTGCACCCTTACACTTCCTTACCTTACTTCCTGCTTTGCTCCCATAGTAATTACTACTGCCCCTAGAAGGCAACATCACTATAAACTTAAAGATAGTTGTGGCCGGGTTGGTTTAGTGGCGGAGCAGGCGCACATGTACTGAGAGGTTTGTGCCTGGATGCAGAGGTCCAGAGTTCGAATCTGACCTGTGACGATTTCCTGCATGTCTTCTCCCCTTTCTCACCTAACTGTCCTGTCAAAAATGAAAGGCAGAAAAGCCCAAAAAATATACTTTAAAAAAAAAAAGATAAGTTGTTATTGATGCTAGAACAAACGACCTATGCAAGCATTTTTTGGGGGATGACTAAATCTAAATAGAGTAGTCTAAATAGAGTAGTGTGCAAAATAGGTTTCACCATATCTTTCATCAAAAATTTAAAATATGCCAGTTTCTTTTAGTCAGAATTGCATTTTCATAGTGTGGGCTTACAACCCCAATGTTGCTTACGCTTAGATTTAAAAGAACAAAGTAACCTTTCACCTCGTAAGATGAAAATGTAACAGTGGGACAAACTAATATTTCAAACTTGTTAAGCAGGTATATTTAAGGTGATCCCTCTTAAATCTCAAAATAGAAAGAGTTCTGCAGACATGGTCTCGTGATGTGGCATTGCTGAAGGCTTTTATTGACGAGCAGCCGATTAAAATGGTTCTATTCTGGATGTTGCTATGACGTGCTAAAGATGGTAATGCAAGCCTGTAGTGACATTCAAGCATTGACTGTAAGTGTCACTATTTCAGGCACAGGGGTGTTTGATAGACTGTTATTATTCAAGCACTGTACACTATGTTTCAGCCTGCGATGTCAAGTGCTTTTCCACCGAATCATAAAAGCCAGGACGACACGCTGATGCAAGAAAAACTCTGCTGATTTCTTGCTCATATAGCCTTTGCATGCAATCTGCTTTTTTGTTGCCATATCATTCACTGTGCAGGTTAATGTACATGTGTACCCAGAGGTATCAAAGTGAAGGAACCCTTCACTTTGGAAAGGTTGTCTGGGACTGGATGGAGACACTGGAGTGCATTCCATGATCCCATTATTATTATTAGTATTATTATTATATACGAAAAATGTATCAGTTCTTTTTTTTTGTTCCTGTCAACTCCAGTTTGTCTGCTTCACGGTCCGACTCAGCAGCTGGAGAAACGCTGTGAAACACAGGCGCAAACACTTATTTTGGTATGTACAGATGATGAGGTAAATAAGCTGTGGCCTTGAGATAACTGGAGTATAAAACAGCATGAAGAACAGGGCTAACTGAGGTCACATTTTCCACTTAACTAGGTATGACATCATCACAAAACCTTTTGACCCAACTCATTCTTTTAAGATGAAAAAAGGGAGTCCACTGATCAACATGTTGATATGGATCAAATACATTTTCTAGATCCGCTCTCAGTTGCAAATGTTCCTCTCGTTTTAATGTCGGTATTGAATTAGAACTGCTGATTGCACTAATTATAACAGAAGTTTATGCAGATTCATGTGCCATTGTGTAAAATAAAAAGAAACTAAAGCCAAAGATCCTCCAGTTGGCAAAATAATCTCATCACAAAGGCCTCATTCAGTAGGTGTCTGGACCTTTTGATCATATTACAGGAGCTTCCTATAGAAGCACTGCATATAACTGCTGCGTGCAGTGCGTCGCTACGTGAATCCTGAGTGAAGTTGGTTTACTATCCTGCCATGTTAACGTTGATTAAGGAAGATTTATTAAAGGACAAGCTGTAGCCTGTAGGAAATATTCATGATTACAATAACAACCCTAAAATCCAAAACCAGATGATCAATTTAATTAATAATTTCCCTGTTGTGAATACACTCAAAACTGTGAGTCTGTAAATGACTGTTTGACCTGCTTGTGAACAAGACTCGTGCCGCAGTCGTGTACCTTTTCCCTTCAGATAGCTGAGCAAAATGTGCTGCAGCTAACAATCCCAGACAGTTTGAAAGTTGGAAACCTTTTTTTTCATCTAGTGGCCTCAGTTGCTGTTGCCCCCAAGACTTCTTTCATCACTCATACTGTTTTACAAGCTCAGTTGGATGGAAATACACCTCCAAACACTCTGTGGCTCTCTGCCAGCTGAGCTCACAGAGCGAACAAACCTTTGGTTGGTTGTTGACGGAGGTTTCCCATTAAACGTATCTCTTCTTACGGTGTTTCAGTTGTTGCAGCTGTGTGGATAACTGTTGAGAATTTCGAAACAATACAACTATATAGATGATAAGCTTAGTTAAAAAAATTAGTTGTACAAAGTGGGAAAAAGTTGGGTGGTGATGGCGCAATGGATATGACACATACATTTGGTATGGGAGATCTGGGTTCAATTCCAAGTGGGATACATCAGCCAATGTGTCCCTGAGCAAGACACTTAACCCCTAGTTGCTCCAGAGCCGTGTGACCTCTGACTTAAAGCATATATAGCACATGTAGCAATTATAAGTCACTTTGGATAAAAGCATCAGTTAAATGACATTTAATGTAATGTAATGAAATTGCAGTTAAAATGCGATCCATGTCACATGCTGAAGTGTACAGAAAGGAGTGAAGTTGTTGTTGATCCAGTAGCTGAATCAAGACATTCACTGACCTTACCCATCACTACAAAACTTAATGCACTGTATAATTTGTTTACAACCTACGTAATCATGAGCCAGGACATGAAAGGCCACTGAGGCTACATTTGTATTGCTAAAATTTTCTTTTTAAGCTACGTTTTGAGCCAAAAGCGATCTCCGTGCAGAAAAGTGTTTTGAGCTCCAGTAGAAAAACGAATCGCTGTTTAAACGAACACATCAACATTCTTGTACACTGGGCATGCGCGTGCCGGGGTACACAGGAGGCCGCATGTATACGCTGCTTGTTACTGGTTGTTTCCATGGTAATGTTAGTAGCTTAGTCCCAGAGAACGGGGCGTCATGATGGGTAACACCCAATCAGGCAGCAAAACATTGGCATCAGTGTCAGTGTTGGCAAAGATTTCCGTTGGCGGCCATTGGGACAGTAACACAACCCTGGAGATTGCAAACCAAAACGGGGTCAAATGTCTCCGGTTTAGGGGCTCTGAAACGCCAGAGCAGTGTAAATACAAGGTGTAAACGTAGCAGAAGTTAATGGTTTTTTAACCAAAACGTAGCAATGTAAATGTAGCCTGATGATGGAGTCAGCCAACTCAGTATAAAAGAGCAACAGAGGGGACTTTAAGCAGCGTCCATTGAAGGATTCACAATGCCGTTCCATAAACCTTCCAATAGGTACAATTGTTCTCTGTAGTAGACAGTTTCGCTATAATGTCAAGAACCAATTGTAATGTTTCACGAACACCGTAGCTGTCCCTTTAACTGTTTTTGCTGCTTAGTATGGAGGAGGTCTTGTTCCAGTGTCAGACTTTCTGCATTTGTTCCTGGCCCTCAGTGTGAAGTTTCCAGTGTTTTGTCTTCCTAGTGGTTCTGGATTATATTTCCTGCCTAATGTTTGGATGCAGCCCATGCACCAGAGAAGTCATTCAATTTTGTGCTGATACTATTGACGTGATGAGATTTAATTTCAGGAGCTGCACAAAAGGAAATAAATGCAATTTGTCCTGGACAGATTATACTGCAGATCTGTTGTCCGAGGAGAAAGGACTTTGGGTCCAGTGCAGTGTGAAGTCAGGGGCATTTAGGAAATTGAAATCTGTGATTAAATGACTTTTACATCGAGACAGATCTAACAAATCATGATCCACATTTGACTGAAATATTAAACAGTGGTCTAATGACAGGAGTATGTTTGTCTTGGCTCTGCTGTAAAGTTACCATCGTCCTCCTCCTGGCTCTCAGGACCCTCTATCTGAAGCCCTTCTGCAGCACAGATGACTGACTGCATTACTTTCCCTCTCATGATGAGTTACAGTGACAGGCCAGACCTCTTTAAACCTCCTCAAGCTGATCTTTCCCCTATATAGTCATTTTTCAATCTACATGCCTAAATCATGTTGCACATGAAAAACATGAAGCTTGAAGAACTATAAAGTTGTGCTGGTGACTTTGGATCACTGCCATCACTCTGAAAGCAGACCAAAGGGAGATCTGCATAGTTGCATTAAAGACATATTGTATCAAATGTAATATTAACTAATTTAGCCCGCTGACTTTACATTTGATTCCAATGGGAGAAGAGAATATGAACACAGCCTTCGTCCGATTCCTTCGCCCCATAGTCACCAAAAGTAAATATTGGACCCATTTTTCACAAGCTACGTCCCCAGAATGTTCTGAAATTAAAATGGCCTTTTTCAGACGGACAAAAACAAATGTACTCTGTTTGAGCCAGATCTGTCAACAGAGAAAAGCTGACGTCAACTGACGTTCACCAACGCTGACAGATAATGGCTAGCTAACAAGCACACGGTTTCGAAACCTTTTATCTTACCATAATTAGCAGTTTCCGAGTTGGTAATACGTTTCATGTCAACATCCAGTAGTTATGGCTGGGATTTTTCTGAAAACCCAAATATATCCGACTTGGCCTCAAGTAATGCATAAGTGCCTAAAAAATTTACACAAATGGACACCTCAACTCAAGTCAGCTTTAATCTTCTGTTCAAGGTAATTAAACCCAAATTTAAAGGATAACGTTTTATATTACCACAGTATTTTTATATATAATTTACTATGCAGTCTTAGTTGTAATGTAAAGTCGTAAACATCTTATGCATATCTACCACCAAGCTGCAGGGTGAGTCAGCACCTGGAAGCAAAAATATGTTTGATGGACTGTTAAGCCCTAAAAAGAAACAGCCTTACTTTTAACTTGCTAATTGTCCCCAATGCTAACATGCTCTTGTTGTACAATTAGCAAACTATGACATGGCAGATGTCATCTTTGTTTTTAATCATGAGCCATGTGTAATGATGCAGCTCATGTTGTTAAAAAAAGATAAAACAATTGAGACCAGGCAGCTAGTATGATCTATATTTACCAGAGGGCACATCTCTAATATATCATTACTATAGGAGCTAAATACAAAGAAACATGACCCAGCGGTTTTTTACTGCTCTGCTGTTTTTGTCTCAAAGATTGACCGTACGTGTCCTCTATTTAATTACCAACCATTTAGGCGATGTAAGATAGCGCGATGAGCATGCACCGGCTGTTTATTTGCAACAAGTGGTGTTGTGGAGGAGAGTGCTGCAGCTGTGAGGGAGTATGGAGGTTTGGGAATCTGTGGGATTGCTGATGGATCATTAAGTGATATAGAGTATCCCCTTGTTGGACTCTGAACAACACAAGTGGGCAGACCCTAAATATACCCCTTTTAAAATTTCACCAAACAAACAGCTGCGTCCGCTGCACAGGGTCCAGCCCACAAATAGAGGCAAAGGACAGACGATACATTTCAGTGTAGTGGGTTGTAAAATGGTGAATTGACAGTTCACCAGCAGGGATCCTTTCTCAACATGACTAGATGAACGGACCACTCGCTGGGCTAATGTTGGTCGTATTACCGCCAACGTAAACTGGTAAAATTGGGCAGCTGTTCTGGAAACGTCAAAAGTGTTGTTAACATGCTCTAATAGCAAAGCTAGCACAACTAAGTCATGCTAATATTAGCATAACACATACTGTTTGTGTGTTAGCAAAACATAACTCTATGTGTTAGCAGTGTCCGAAAGTCAGTCACAAGCCAAGTTGGTGGATGGGTGAAAAAAAACATGTAGCCTATCGCCCAAGCATATTTTTTACCCGCCAAAATATTCAAGTGTTAGCACACTTGTGCCAAAAATGGCCAAATACTGTGGCATGAGGTGAATGCTCGCTAGTGACATGGTGCTGGGGGTGACCTTTAGCTCACACAGTAAGAGCGTGCGCCCCATGTAAGCTGAGTCCTTTGCAGCGGCCCGGGTTTGAATCCTACCTGCGGCCCTTTGCTGCGTGTCATCCCCCCATCTCTCTCCCACCTTTCCTGTATATCCACTGTCACTATCAAATAAAGGGGGAAAAAATGATCTTTGAGAAGTGACGTGGTGGTTGGCGTTCTGGTGTGTGCATCTGTTTGTGTCAGTGTATGTTTGTGTGTCCTACCCCATGAAGCTCCGATGTGTAGACAGCAGAAGAAAGTAGCTGCTTTACTAAAATGAAGACAAAAACTTTTTACTTTTATTTTCAAACGGGACACAAACCCCGCTCTCCTGGGTGAAACTGATGTGTTTGTTTGACCCATCCACCATTCTTTCTGCTTTGCTCCCATTATCATAACTACTACGGCCACTAAAGGCCGCTGCCACTTTAAACGTTAATATGAGTTGGAATTGGTGCTTGAAAAAACCCATGAAAGCATTTTTCAGAGGAGAACAGTCTCTGACTCCCAATCGGTGTTCCAGTTCCAGTCAGGTTCTTTAACATCCAACTTGGAAAACATTTTCTACATGGAGCTTGAGTAGTCCACAAAGTACACTATTGCCTAAAAATATCACTGTATGCTGTAGCATTGAGCAGCCCCAGACCAAAAGCACAAGATGTCCACGTGCCTTTGGCCGTGGAGCACAAGTAGGCACATGTTTGAAATAACAAACATTTTAAGGAGCTGGTGTATTTGTGTATTTGTGAGTGGACTGTTTTGGTGACTGCCAAACCCTCAAAGTAGAATCTATCGTCAGTGCTTGACACTTCACTGATAAGGTCACTCTGTAAAATGACTTCTTGAATCAGAGTTCCTCGCTTGTCTAGGTAAACTGTTTACGCGGATCAGTTTCTTCATCTGGGACTCTATACGACACTGTGATGGCATGTAGACTCTCAGTTCAAATAAGACCTGCAAAACGTTTTGACAAACACTTGGCAACCCGGATGTAACCTGTACACAAACCGTGTCTATTTACAGACCTTGTGTTTACTCACTTTTCCAGTTGCAGGATGGTTTTAGGCTTTTAAGGATCGCTTAAATCTCAATGATATTATTTCAAACAAAAAGTGAATGCCATCTCAGTCTGTCCAATACGTTTTTTTCTATTGGGAACACTTTTATTTTTACATAACTATGATATTTCTAAAATCTTGAATTATAAAACAGCAATACAATTCAATTGAATATTCTGGATAGAAGATCAATATTTTATATGTTCTTTTGTTTGTTCCTCAACATACTGGATAAATAACTTTGGTGTTTTAACTTAATAGCCGTTTCAACATTTCATTACTCTTGTAACTTATTTTATTTTCATATTAAATTCCCTTCCTCCGCCTTCCTGAAAGCAGTGTCTTAAATGGCAACTTTATGTGTCACACACTACCTTTAATGATGAAGAGCCGAGTTAGGCTCAAAACATTGAACTTTGTTTAGATAAATTAAAGCAAAAAGCATTCTACAGTGTTGCACGTCTTTCACACTCTGATCTGGTTGATATAAATATCTCATATATATCTCTCTCAATATCTCATTTGACATAAGTATGGCAGCTTAAGAAAAATCCTCTCCCAGCAACCAGATTCAAAAAGCCATTGGATCAAACTGGATAAAAAACAAAAGGAAGGAAATGAAAGTTCTGCGAAAGACAACCTCAAAAGCAAAACACATAATATCAAAACTAAACTCTTAACAAAGACAAAGAAGAAGAGCAGCAACAATTTGTCTGGGACGTCATGACAGAATTGATGAACTCTAATCAAGAACAATTTCTTAATTTGTATTTGAAAACAAAGTATATTTGCATGGATGTTCTTGATAATTAAAAAGCCATATGACAGTTTGTTATTGACAACAGATCTCCTTTTCCTAAGCTTAAACCTTCCAGCTGCTGCTTCAGGCTTTTCTTGGCTTTAGATGTTGCCCATCAGCTCTCCCAGTGACTCTTCCAGTTATTCTCCTAGTTCACCGGGTCTGGCCGTCAGAATGAAGACTGTGGATTTGACGCGTGGGAGATCTTGGCATCTCCCCTGAAACAACTATTACTACTACTACTGTTATCTTTATTGTTTGGCTTCTACATCTTAAAATAAGTGTGAAGTAGTGATGGTCCAACAGTTGAAGAGGTACTCAGATAGATATCAACATACTTGTTTGGACCCATTATTATTATTGAAGTCCTGTAATCATGCTAATGCTTTTGCATGTTTTACCCACTAAGTTTTACTCTGTTTTTACATAACTGCCACACGTTTTCCTAATCATACAATTTTTTTAGATTTATCTTTCAGGCCGCTCTTAGTACAATATCTATTCAGTATGCAATGGAAATTTAAAACTTTGATAGGTAAGATAGGTAATCCCTTATGGTTTCTTGTCAAAGTCATGCTATCATCTCATGTGAATGTGCTTTTGTGATTCACTCAAGAACAGTCAAAATAGACAATAGATTAATGAGCTATGCTGCTCGAACATCAAACAGTGCAGAGAAACAATAAGAAAGTGTAGACACTGGCTTAGGAAAATGATGAATTTTAGTTTATCAACACACCACCAGTGAGTTTCCTGAAATTAAATGAAACCAGTGGCTGCTTCGAGGAAAGACAAATAGTCTATACATATTGTAGTAAAGTCTGCTCAACAAGTCCTCCAAATCATATGACAATATAAGTAATTTATGCCTACTTAGTCTATATCAACGACTTTCCACTTCCAGGATTGTTCAGGTCACGCCGTAAATCCTGCTGGATGTCCCTCATTTTGGCCAATTGTCCGTCCCCTTCCTCTTCCTTTTTGTTGGTGTTCTAACCTCTGGTGGATTTCTGAGGACTATGGTTAACTGCTCCTCAGATCTCTGCAGGGTAAATCCAGACAGCTAGCTAGACTATCTGTCCAATCTGAGTTTCTGTTGCACAACTAAAACTACACTGAATGTACACATGTTCCACCAAAACAAGTTCCTTCCTGAGGCTATTTTGCAACGGCACCATGGCTCTGCCCAAGACAATTGTGATTGGTTAAAAGAAATGCCAATAAACCGGAGCATGTTGTATTGTTTGTGATTGTTTAATATATATTTTTTAAAAATTTAAATTTAATTACAAAAAAAACAAAACATCCTGTAATCCTGTGTGGACTAGCCAGACCTTCCTCCACAGCGAGACTAATTCCTCCCCTCTAATACGACCCACAGGAGTGTTTTCCGTACTCATATCTAACTCAGAGAACGTCAATCGCATTAGAACGCAGCGGACACAGTTTTGATCATGTTGTTAACTTTGTAAAACGGTCAAACTACTTAGTTAAGTTTAGAAAAACATCATGGTTTGGGCTAAAATCAGACCTTACATCACTTCGTTACACACATTAAGCTAACTGGAAAGTAAAAAAACTAAACATCACAGTTCTTATGGACATGAACCCTGGTCTTTAGTTGAAAGTACTGTTTGTTTGCCTCCTTATGCAAACTTTGCACTTTTATACTTTGTCACATCCCATTTCTGCTTTGCCACCCGTCATTACTATGGTCACTAGAGGGCGTCGCTACTACAACCTAAATTATGTTATAGTCTTGCTTGAACAAACAAGCTATGGGGGCATTTTTTTGTGGGAGGACAGCAGTGTGCTTTTCTAGGATCCCTGTTGGTTACACTTTACTTGAAGTTTTCTTCATAACAGTGACATGACACTGCCATGAACGTGTCATAAAACATTATAAACAAGTTTCATGACATAATGCTTTTTTAGTAAGTGTCATTCGGTTTTGTCATGGCAAATTATGGTTATTGTTAGGGTTAGGGTTATGGTTAGGGTTCATGCATCATGACCGTGTTATGTGCATCATGACAGTGTCATGTCACTCTTATGTAGAAAACTTCAAGTAAAGTGTTACCTCACTGTTTCATGTATTGGCATCAATTTTGTTTCTACTCACAGGTAGAAAATGCGATCCAGGAACCGCACCATGGAGGGTCCAGATGACGGACAAATCCAGCCCACTAAAAGCTTCATCAAGCAGGAAGTGGAGAACACGCCAGAGCTCACAAAGAGGAAGATGAAGGTCCAGCGAGAGGAGAAGGACGGGAGGCCGGCGGGCTCAGCTAAGAAACTTCAGAAACCTGCAGAGAGCAGGAAGGCAACACGGGATCTGTCAAAGACGGACATGCTGCACCTGCTGGGAATCATGGAGGGAGAAGTTCAGGTACAAATCAGTCTGGGACTTCTGTCCACCTCTGTTTACTTTGATGATAAGTCTAAGCCCCCTTTCAGATCATCATCCTGTCTTTAACCTCACCAAACACTCAATTTAACCAAATCTGAACTACCACAGTTGCAAAATGGGAGGAACTGCTGGTTCTGAAATCATTTTTTTCTCTTTTTAAATTAGCATTTGCAAGCGTTTTATGTTTCTAAACCAGGGTTTAAAATTAACTTTTTTGTCTACCAGCCAAATGGCTAGTAAATGTTCAAATTTTTGCTGTTGTGAAGCAAAACTAGCAGCCACTTGCATGTTTTACCAGCATTTGGCTGGTAAATGGTGCTAATTTTGAACCCTGTTCTCAACATACTTAGATAAGTTAAAGCTGCACTTATCAATATTTTGCTATATTAACCATTAAGGGTGGGACTCTCTAGGCACTTTAGGATTTGATTTAATTCCGACTCAGACTGATACGATGCAATCGATGATAAAACCATGCCTCCACAACTGAAGAAATAGCCCAGCTTAGAACGTAAACACAATGCACATGTTTATGTCTATTACATTTTACCATCTCACTGGTTCAGCCGTAAGCATAATCATTGTAGATCCTATACGAAGTCATCTCGGCTGTAACAGGTCTTCAAAGCTTTTGGGTAAATTTTGGCTTGAATAATGTAAGTTTAAAGTATGTATAGTCAGTACCTGGATAGCTCAGTTGGTAGTGCGAGCACCCATATATAGAGGTTTACTCCTCGACGCAGCGGGCCCGGGTTTAACTCCTACTTGCGACCCTTTGCTGCATGTCATTCCCCCTCTTTCTCCTCTTTCATGTCGTCATCTGTCCTGTCAAAAATAAAGGCTGAAAATGGCCAAAAAATAATCTTTAAAGTATGCGTGGTCTATATCCAAGACGTTCTGGGATTGCTCCGTTGCCAGATGTCCTTTTTTGGCCGGATGTCCGTTACCTTCCTTTCTCTTTCTTTGTGTTGGCGTTCTAACCTCCGGTGGATTTCTGAGGACTAAGGTTAACTGCTCCTCAGGTCTCTGCAGGGTAAATCCAGACAGCTAGCTAGACTATTTCTCCAATCTGAGTTTCTGTTGCACGACAAAAACTACTTTTGAACAAACACGTTCCACCAAAACAAGTTCCTTCGCAACGGCATGGTGGCTCCCAAGATGATTGTGATTGATTTAAAGAAATGCTAATTAACCAGACCCTCGTTTGAGTGCTGTGGAGGAGGGTCTGTCACAGTGAGACTAAAGTATGTGTAGCTGTTGAGACTATTAACGCTCCAATGAAGAATTGAAAATAGGCTGCATGCTGGGAAGAGAATTTTCTAAAACCCAGAAATTTCCGACGGTGGTGAAGTAAATGTGAAGTCACTGGACTTAAACAGCTTCTTGGCTCTTTAATGACTTGCTAATTTACAGTTTCATTGCTGTGAGTGCCAGGGAATTGGGGACTTTTGTTATTAATGACTAACTAATGACTAACGATGCTCATTAGACAACTTGTTTACCATGCCAACTGAAGACTAAAAAAGACTGAAAATAGTCCATTTAGTCAGTTATTTTCATTTCAAAAGCATCCAGTAAATCATTCTTATCCCTAAGGCAGCAAAAGGCAGCACCTGCAGCTTACTGTATTAAACCATAAATACAGCAGAGCATAAGTGCTGAGACATATTGACGTCTCTCAGTGTGTGATAGGTTGGATTTTGAAACTAGCCTTTGCCAGTGTGGATACAGCCCACCGGCGGCTGCCGGGTTCCAGTCTGATAATGATTTTCTAATGGAGGTACATTTATAACGTCCTCTCCAGAGAGGCAGGAAACTGCTGCCTCACCCTCCGTTTCCATCCTGCATCATGTGTTTGGGCGTGCTATATATTTTTCCATTAGCAATGGGACTGAGAAATACACAACACAGCGCAACATTTCACACAGGAAGAGCTGCTTTTGTTCTACTTTGATTCACCAATATATCAAAATGTTAAAAACAGACTCTACGGTTAAGGATGTCACAATAACATAATTGTCGTTGTCATCCCCATTATGTCAAAATGTTCAGGTTGTTCTTATTCACTGTTTGTACTTATATATATATATATATATATATATATATATAAAAAGTAATACAATATAATTGGTATATGATGTGAGCCAGAACATGCAGGGCTGCCTCTAAGGCAGAAGTTAAGCGATGTACTATAAAGAGTAGTCTATATCAACAACGTTTCATTTCTGTTATGGTTTTGGTACCGCCAGAGGAGTAAAATTCTTATCACATACTTGACAGCCATTAATTCCAGGGCAAAGCGCCGGATGGAGCCACGGTGCTGCTGCAAAATAGCCTCTGGAAGGAACTTGTTTGTGTTGAAACGTGTACGTTCAAAGGTCGTTCTAGTCGTGCAACAGAAAACTCAGATTGGACAGACGCCGACACAAAGGAAGAGGAAGGTACCGGACAACCGGTCGAAATGAGGGACATCTGGTATAAACACCCGGTTCAGTCCCTTATTGATAACGATATTGTAGCCTGTAAGTTTCCTTCTAAATGTATAAAATGGAACATTTCTGCATTACAGTAAAATGTCTAAAAATCACTTTATTATTTTATTATACACATACAAAGGAATTTGGGGAGCTCTTCTCTTAGTGGCTGTCTGCCAGAAATTATCCATTTTTAAAGGGGAACTATGCAATTTTTTAGCTGCCAGCAAAAAGCAAGAAAACTACATAGCCAAAACTACATAGCACCGCTTTAAGCCTCATTTTAATGGCACACTTTTGAGATCTTGGTGGTTTTTAACTCTCTATTTTCACCGGAATCAAGGATTTGAATCACCTGACGTCTGGCTCTTAAGTTACCAGAGAAACAAGCTGCAGGTTTAAAGATGTAGGTCAGCGGTTTATTTATCTGACCAAAGCACAGAAAAAGCAATGAGGACAAAAGCAATCCAAGAGCCCTCCCCAAAATAATGCCTTCATGAATAAAATGATCCCTGTGTTGCATCAGCCTCAGAGGTGAAAGCAGATCATCCTTTGTGCACAGAGAGAACAGAGATGATCCGGTGTGTTTATATCGTGATAAGGGTCTGTCATTGTTTCATGGCCATGTTGTATATAAAGAGGCAAAGTAGAGTGAATGAATTGGCTCCCTCTGCTGGTGCAAACCTGCCTTTCTCTTTGTGTATGTGTGATGTCAGTGTGAAAGGAGTCGAGGTAATATCCTGGACCCAATAATAACTAAATTAAGCTCCTGGCTCAATCTTTACTCTTTATATAAATGATATGCAAGCTCTATAGAGACACCTGTGGGGGGGTTCTATAGAAACACCTGTAGGAGGGCTCTATAGAGAAACCTGTAGGCGCAGCTTCACATTCAGATGATGGTTGCAATGATTGTAACTCAGCTGGTGTCTGAGCATAAAGTATACATTATTATTACATTATCACTGTGCAAATCTTCAACCAGTTAAAACACAAACTGTAAATCTTTTTACCTCGCCTGTTTAGCTCTGGGTGTTTACAGTGTTTCAACATAAAGGTATACTGCTAATGTGCATCTTATAAACCTTTTTTTTTTAAAGAAACAAATAAATTAAAGAAGGTAGATTAGAAGATAAAAGTGTTCCCTCAGGTTTGTTAATCATCTTTTAAAAACATTTAAAGAAAAGTACTTTAGTGGAGCTTTTTAAAAAAAATGTTTCTAGTAGCCAAGGAGGACACGGAGGATTAAAGAAACATGATGGACTCTTCAGAAGAGGTCATTATCTTCACTTGAGTTTCTGTGTGGAAAAGTCAAGAAAAAAAGCGTTAAAGACTGTGCTGTGTCTCTCCAGGCCAGAGAGGATATCATCGGCCTGCTGAAGTCAGACAGAACCCGACCGGAGGCTCTGGAGGCTCAGTATGGCACGGCCTACCCCACCAAACCCCTGCAGGCGCTGCAGAGAGACGGACTGCTCGCCCTCCACAACAACCGCAGTGACGACGTGTACGAGAAACCCATGGCCGAGGTGAGACAAGAACATACTTACATCAATGGACAGCAGGAAAGTTACACACTTCGTATCCACATGGGTCATCAATTCTAATACATTGATAAGTAGGGTTTGGGCTGCTGAGGAAACTCAAACTTGTGCAAATGTTAAATTTGGAACTGATGACCGGATTAAAAACCACGTATTTTCAAACAATTACAAAAAATTCCAATGAAGCACCGATTCCATTGGAATTGTAATTCTGGAAACGATACCAAGTAGAAACCGTTTCTCCATTCCCAATCGTACTGATTAGTTTGTTACATTTAAGAAAATAGCAAGACCAGATCTTTCACTTTGGTCAGGAAAGTCACATTGAGGTTTTAACCAAAGAGCGACACAGTAATGGATAGAAACTCACATTAATTAGCATTTTCCTTTTGCCAATTCTTTGTAAATTAAGATTTATACCACAATTGGAAGGAAACTTGCCTAATGTTGGTACTCTCTCTCTCTCTCTCTCTCTCTCTCTCTCTCTCTCTCTCTCTCTCTCTCTCTCTACTTCACTTCCTGAAGGTTATGCATGTTCCTTAAAGCAACACTATGTAACTTTTTGTACCTTAAAATAATGTTTCCAAAATTGTTACAGTGGTTCATCAACTCGTAACAGGGTGAACGGCGCTTTTGCATTTGCTTTGGGGCTCTATACTGGCTATAACCGCACTATGCAAGTTTGCCAGATCGGGTAGAGGATCTGTATTTCCAATGAGACAAAATGGGAAAATTCCACTTCCAACCTGTAGGGGGACCAAAGTGGGAAAAGTTCTCTAGTGTTGCTTTAAAGGTCCCATGGCATGAAAATGTCACTTTATGATGGTTTTTAACATTAAAATGAGTTCCCCCAGCCTGCCTGTGGTCCCCCAGTGGCTAGAAATAGTGATAGGTGTAAACCGAGCCCTGGGTATCCCGCTCTGCCTTTGAGAAAATGAAAGCTCAGATGAGCTGATCTGAAATCTTGCCCCTTATGATGTCATAAGGAGCAAGTTTACCTCCCCTTTCTCTGATTTGCCCGTCCAGAGTACTACAGATACAGTATTAGGGGACCACTAAGGTCTATATAAAAGAGACTTCAGATACAGTATTAGGGGACCACTAAGGTCTATATAAAAGAGACTTCAGATACTGTATTAGGGGACCACTAAGGTCTATATAAAAGAGACTTCAGATACAGTATTAGGGGACCACTAAGGTCTATATAAAAGAGACTTCAGATACAGTATTAGGGGACCACTAAGGTCTATATAAAAGCATCCAGAGAACACCATGTCATAGGATCTTTAAGTAAAAAAAAAAAATCACTGTTTGTTTTTACTTTCAAATGGGACTCGTTCCTGGCTCTCCCGGGTGAAAGTCCTGTGTTTGTTTGGACCTTTCATAGAGACAGAAGCTGATCATATACGTTAAGAGTTTTAAAATAAAAAATAAAGAAATTAAATGAATAAGAGTTTTAAAGTGTGTTTGTTTTTATTTTGCCGACAGTGGTGAAACTATTCAATTCACTCAAGTACTGTACAGTACAGATTTGAGGTACTTGCACTTTACTTTAAATCATGTTCTTTTGAGTGTTGAATAGCAGTGGTTTCTTTTTGAAAATGTAATTTTCCATGGTCATTGAAGTCTGGAGGGTGTCATAAAAAGGCCAACAATTGCAAATGCAGTTAGTGTGAATAAATCTGGTAATTGTGTGGTAAGAGTCTCTCTGCTCATTGTTATCCTACACACACACAACATCACCATAACCGTGGCTAATGGTTGGGGATACTGAGCCAGCCGGCCAGCAGATGTGGTGTCAGGCTCTGAGTTGTTGTTAATGAGTGTTGACATGTTTCCCCATTAGTTGGATCGTCTGGAGGACAAACAGAAGGAGACGTACAAACGCATGTTGGAGCAGCTGCTGCTGGCCGAGAAATGTCACCGGCGCACCGTCATGGAGCTGGACAACGAGAAACGCAAACACTCGGACTTCATGAACAAGAGCGACGATTTCACCAACCTGCTGGAGCAAGAGAGGGAGAGGTGAGAGCCCTGTGTGTGTGTGTGTGTGTGTGTGTGTGTGTGTGTGATCATATTCAGGATTTGGGCTGGATAGCCTAATATAAAACTTTTAAATGATATATAAAAAAAAGAGCATATTTACATGCTACCCGATTCTACCCGACAAAAGAAGCCAAAGTTCCCAAATGTAAAAGAAGAAGGCAGCCATTATTCTTTTGCCTTCTTATTTTTCGGAAATGAAGCTGTGTTCTGTTCCACAGCGCACATAAGAAGTACTCTCGGCTCCCTGTTCTGGGAATTTTGGTATTGGGAACGTCCCACAAAGGCTAAATCCCAAGTCTCTTATTTATATCTCCTCGCTTGAACTCAAAGCTCTTATTCCTATTCCGAGGAGCTATGAGCGAGGAGGTATCTAGGAGGAGCTAAAAGCGAGGATACAGAGAGCAGCCTACGTGGAAGCCGTGCAGCTGAAAGCCATTGCCAACTCTGCCCATACATCTGGCAAATTCATGTGACGCTTCAAAGAAAAGGACATCTCATCCCTCCAAAAACATGTTTCCTCGTTTCCTCTCTCCTTGCATGATTTCCTTGCATCTTTCCCATGCTTCCTCGATGGGACAGACTAAGACGTGACAAAGGGAACGTCCCTTATGTCTTAGATGATATTTGATTTGGTTTTTATAGCCACGTAAGTTTCTTTTTGAAGGTATACTATGTATACCTTTTTTGCCTTAAACCTATGTTCTTTATGTTGTGGGTTGATGAAGTATTTTCTTCGGACGTCTGGATCTTAAGTTACCAGGGAAACAAGCTGCAGGTTTACAGATGTTTTCACACCACAGCACAGAGAGAGCGAAAGGTGATAAAGAGGACAGGATGATGCTTCGTGAGCAGATAAAGAATCCAGATTTCAATCTGAGTGACTTTTAGTACCTCGGATGCATCTCCCTGTCTGTCTGAAGCAAGTCTGAAGCCCTGAAAATCACACAGCGGTATGATACTTCAAAGTCAGATTCTTGGAACATGTTATTGGAAAAAATGAATGTCGAAAAATGACTTCACATACTGCAGATGCATGTTTGCATTTGCACTTGTCCGTTCATTTGATAACATCAAGGTTTTGGATGATGGTTTTGATAGGAAAAGTGATGAGTTGTGTCTTATCAGACCGTCGAATACACAAAGCACAGCCTGGACTGACTGCCACCCTTTAGGTTCTGAGTTGCAGGAAATTTACAAAAAATTACAAAAGCACTAATGCTAAATGTGTGCTTAAAGCATCTTTCACATCATTGATAAATTTAGAGATTCTTTGTGAAACTTTGTGCAGAGGAGTATGTATTGCTCTCTTAAAGTCTGCAGTAACCTTCTGTTGGCTATTGCATTTAAAAAAAATAGTATACTACTTTATGTGCGTGTTGTCCTGTGCATTGACAGTTTACGAGACAATGGGCCCTCATGTAAGAGGCCCCCCACCCGGTCTAACAAGACACCCAAACTCAGAGTCTATTTTTTGTCATTTTCTGGCTATTTTACATATTTGTGATTGTTGCATCTATTTTGAGTTATTTCACTTTACTATGTGATTGCTTTGTGTCCCTTCGTGATCGTTTTACATCTATTTTTAGTTTTGTATCTCTTCGTGGTCGTTTTTGTGTCTGCTAGTTTTTTGGGGTCGTTTATAGTCAGTGTGTGAGTGTTTTGGGTCATTTTGTGTATATTTTCACTCATTTAGAGTCTCTGCTGTTGTTTTGCATATCTGTTGTCATTTGGTGTCTCTTTGGGGCCATTTTGGCCACATTGATATTGATTTATTGATTTTGTTGTACTACTAGCAAAAAGGACTATAGATCTCATCTGGAAGAAAATGGAGGCACAATTGATGCTTGGATCAAGAATATGGCGCGATTGCACGTCCATGGAGAGACTAACTATACAGTATATTGAGTGGCAGATTTGGGGGTGTATGACAAAATCTGGAGGCCATTTGTAAAAGTTTGTAAAAGAAGAAGACATAGCTGAGCTGCTACTGTGATACTGTCATATACTTTGTTTATTTGATTGTTATAGTACGGCAGAGGTTGACAGAGAAATTTCGTTTTGGGTTGGGATGGGGGGATTGAAAATGTATAAAATTGTAATGGCAGCGGCGCCCTGATATCTCACCTGGTAGAGCATGCCCCCCATGTAACAAGGCTTAGCCTGTACCGCAGCGGCCCAGGGTTTGAATCAGACCTGTGGCCCTTTGCTGCATTCCCCCTGTCTCTCCCCACCTGTCTGCAACTATCCTATCCATTAACTTCAAAAGGTTACACAGTTAAGCTTTAAGACAAAAATATATGTACATATATATATATATATATCATTGCAAAGGAAAGAGAAGAAATTTCAATTTTTAGATGTGTTGATTACACTCAATTTATTTTTAATTTCCAACTGTCCACATGCAGCTCCTCCTGGCTTTAATGCTCTTTTCTCCGCTATGTCTGATAACACATTCCTGTTGGCTGCAGTCAGCGTGCAGATTCACTGCAGGTAATATCATGAATGAACGGATCCGGGTGATGTCATTCCCACCAGAGATCATGCTGGCCGATTAGACGCTCTGTTTGAATAACAAATTGTTATGGGCTGACAGAGCTGCACAAGAAAGGTTTGTCAGAAACCTGCCGCAAAAAGTTCAACCAGTATTTAAATCTGCCGATGCTGCTGCACTCAGCTTTTACTTGAGGAAAAGTCAAAATTAAATGTGTAAATATTTGTCTTTGCTCTTTTAAAATCTACCCAGTAAAAGCATTGTTACTTTGTCACAAATATAGACATTTGTTTTTCTTCTTCAACTTACGAGACGGTGACTTCTTTGTGCCAATCCGAGGCCCTGATCCCAGTCTCGTCGTGTGGTTTGAGAAGTTACAATTTTACCCAGTAAACCATGTCTTCCTTCAGAAAAATGTAGGTTTTATTCTCTGTAATTTCACAGCGGTGGACAATTCTGATTTATGTTAAAATGCAGCCCGAAAAATATCTCAAGCCAACAGCAAATGTGCTGTTGTGAATGTTAATAAGGATGGTAATTACTGCGGCTATAATTAGCTGCAGATCAGCATCTCTGGGTCGGATGTGCCGGCTGTGGGCTCAGTTTTATGAGTGTTCGGGGCTCTCTTTACCCTCTCTGACAGGCTGCTGTCAGCACTGACTGATGCTATGAATAGACCGGAACAGAGAGAGGCTTTCTGCAGAGCCATCATCTCCCGACAAGGTTATGATGACAGATACTCTGCGTCCTGAGAGTAAGACATTTTAAAGTTTAAAAGTTAAGGCTGCTCTTTACAATATCTAAATCACAGAGGAGTGTCAACTGAGACATTATGGTTTAAAGTGCTTATATTATGCTTTTTCCCTTTCCTTTATTGTTATATATCTTTTTTGTGCATGTTACAAAGTAAAAAAGCCTAAAGTCCTCCCCGAAGGGACTTATCATCTCTAAAACACTGTTCACAAACTGCTCCAAACCGCTCAAGCCTTTACATCCGTGACGAACATGTGCGACTCCCAACAAAGATGGGATAGAAGTGTGATGCCTCACCCTGTAGCTAAAACAGAGAGTTCAACACAGTTCAACATGGTGAAAATTAAACCATGTAAACCTATTCTGATATAACCTCTAAATACAATTACAAACCTGAAAATGAGCATAATATGAGCACTTTAAATTGAATTCAGGTGTTGGGAAATCTCAAGACTGTCCTCCTCCGAAAACACAGGCTGTCCACTCAGGAGACCGGGGTTTGTGTCCCGTTTGAAAAACTCGTCAAATACTGGTTGGTTAAGAGCGTGGCAGTGGAGAACCCCACATGTCACAGATACAGGAAGTTACTCTGAGTTGGGACCTCTCTGATTGTGATAGCTTTGGTGATTCTCTGACTTTACATCCAGCAGCTGAGGCTGATGGGAATGTCTTTAGTTTTGCAGATATTTTATAAACAAAACTATTAGAGAAATTGACCTCATAAAGGCGTTAGATGAGGATCACTGACGTCAGCAGGATTCATCCTCTGGGCATCATTAATGAGCATTCAAAATTTCATGGCAATCAGTCCAATAGTTGTTGAGATATTTAAGTCTAGACTAAAAGGGTTGGCGTTTGTTTTTCTCCAAAAGTGTCCATTTGATACTTGTTAAGACTTTGAAATGTTGCTGTTTCTATATATACAAAAGTTGGGTGACCCCCAGACTAAAAAAGTTGGATGACCCTCTCCTTAACAAAGAATAAAAAAAACATGAACTTTCCTTATTGTCCTCCAGTGGTCCATTCCATAAATACCGAAAGGTCCCTAAATCCAGAAAATATTAAGATTAAGCACCAAAACTACTAGTTAAGATTAAAAAAAATATTGTGGTTTGGATTAAAACACTCCAAAGGAACATGCATTTTCTGGGTGAAAGTCTTTAGTTTTCACGAACTCCGCTCCTTGGCTCAAAAGTCTTGTGTTTTAACACCATACCATCAACCCCGACTACTTTCTTATGAGGCCACGTGAAATACTTAAGAATTACAGTGCTCAACTTTTCGTAGCTTTTTAAATGAATGGTTCATGAGAACAAGCTGCAATAATCATATTTCAAAAGAAAGTTTAAAATAACATATACAACAAGAACAAATACAGTTTCTCCTTTAATTTCTACAACAAATGGCATCAACATGTTACAACATGGAAATTAAAAGGGAGATATCTTTGAGGCTTTTTTCCAGGAAAGGTTTAAATTACAGGCTGCCAACAAAAGTGCAAATATCTAATATCTAAGCCACAAAACACAGGCAGTTAATGTAATAATGCTCTTGCGCCTTGGTGGTATTTATGTATAACACACAAGGCATATGGAGCAGCGAGAGAGAGCCTCTGCATCTGTAAGCTCTTTGCACCGCTCATATTTGGCTCATTTAGGAGCCTCTCCAATGCAAACCGCACGCCTCCTCTGCTGTCTGAAGCGATGATCTCACACACAGCCACTATGGAGAATTTATGTCCGAGTCCTTTTCCCTTTTGCACGATACAGGGGGGATCATAATGAGAAAAGCTGTGCACGTCTGGCATTGTCTGCTCCAAAACAAAACTCTTGCCTTGCATTGTGACCTTGTTTCTATGGAAACACTGCTGGCTGCAAGATGGACATCAGACAAATAGGTCAAAACTAGAGCAAAATCTTTTAAAAAGGACAAAAATGTTTGAACTTGCTGCCCAGCTGCCATTTTAAACATTTTAACATTTGGGGCTCAGATGCAGGGTCCGGGGGCGTTATTACTTACACAACTTCTAGACAAGACCCACCCTTCACTAGCATTCATATGCTACTATTGGCCAGGCGTCCATGCTTACGCAAGGTAACGGAACCCGATTGGTTCAGGTCCTATCCCCTGACCAGTCCACTATCCTAACCATAACCAATCAAGGTTAATGCCAATGCCAATCCCAATACCAATCGGGCTGCTTCGTAGGGCGTTGCGTGGGATCCATAATAACATGGTCCGGGCCCAGCATCTGCTCCATTTACGGCAGCTTTTTGCACTATATTTTAAGCCATTTGAGATACTAGAATGCCTAAAAATATGTACATCATTTTGGAAAAATATTGTAGTTGCCAAGGAAAAAAAATCATCTTTTAGAACATGTGTCAAACTCAAGGTCTGTGGGCAAAATCCGGCCCCTTGCAAAGTTTGATCCGGCCCGCATATCAATTTAGCTTCAATAGATTTTGGCCCGCCCAATTTTGGCCCTAAAAACAATTTTTCAAACTGCAATTACGCAACACTCAAAGCAGAATTTGCAGATTTGCCAACTTTGAGACTCAGAAATTCCCACAGAACCAGAGAGTCTGTAAAACAGGTTGCTGTGAGTTGGATGTGTGGAAGCCTACTTTTAAAAATGTAATTATTGTTTTTGCTTGATTTGATAAACTGAGAACTGATGACTTTTTAAAGGCATATAGAAGGCTATATGGGACGTGCAATAATACAGACAAAGATATTTGCTTTTTTGATTAAATTAAAAGCATGTCAAAAAACTCTACATGTCTGGCCCTAGATGTGATTCTCATTTTCCAGTGTGGACAAAAGTGAAATCGAGTTTGACACCCCTTCCTGTTTTGGATCTGTTTGTCATTCTGAAACGAGAACACAACAAATGTTGAGGATGACTCAATTTCACTCCTGTCGCCTAATAAGAAGCAAAAATGAATGTTACTATTTTAAAGTTACTTAACATACTGTAGGTAGGGTTAATGGTTGGCTTAAACAGCATTTTTAATATTGAATTGTATTTTATTAATATATTCAGTATGTATAAAATATATGTATTTTTGTCACATTACACTGAAAGAATTGAATTTGAATTTCCCCACAATATATATATATATATATAAAATAGAACTTTTGATTTGTTGGTTCAGTCCAAGAACACTGAGGGGAAATGACACAGAGTTAAAGTTATTTTATCAAAACTCTAAAAGATTTCAAGGATTTTGAGAAAACATTTACGGCTGGAGCCCCTCCTTCTCTTCAGTGTTCAAACAAGGGCAGGGCCTCTGTGGCCATTTATGGAGAGATGGATGACATCACCAGCCAGCGGAGCGCTGCTGTTTAGCACAACATCCAAGTTTTTTCATTGTCCACCGATGACATGTTTGGAATGTGATGGCTTTAATTCCCCACGGAGCCGGGCCCCCCTCCTTCCTTCCCTCTCGGGCCCCGTTATAGACTAAGCAGCAGCAGTCCGGCTTTTGCTCAGCTTAAAAACCTTCCTCAGATATGGGTCAACCTGCTCTGCATCATCCCAACTTGTTGGTAAGTTGAACAGAGTTTCGGGGGGGGGGATAACAGAGTAGGAGCAGACTATGAAGGTCTAGCGTCTGTTGTTTTTTTATTTAAACTTGCGTAACACGTGTTGAAACCTGTTGATGTATGCGACTGTCTGATGTGACCATGGGTGACCCACATTAAAGGGAAACTGCAGTTGTCTCTCTCTCTCTCTCTCTCTCTCTCTCTCTCTCTCTCTCTCTCTCTCTCTCTCTCTCACACACACAGACTCCCGCAGAGATTAGTTAAACATCTACAAACAGGTCGTTGAATTCTCTTGAACTTTGTTGGCAGCTCTGCAGTGCCTTACTACTGGGTTATCCCAGAGGTCCGGTGTGGATGCAAGTTTGAATTCATAAACGCATAGAAATCATCATGTCTATAAGGATTCTCAGACATCCAGATACAGTAGTAACATACCTAAACCTACGCATGTCAAGTCAACTGGATTTGCCTTTTTTCCCCTTATCTGTCTTAAGAACTTTAAAGTTGGCACAATTGCATACTGTAGAAGTGTTGTTTCTGCATTCAAGTGTAGAAAATCAGGTATAAACACTTTTGCCATACAACTCATTCTCATTACCTGTTTTGTATGATATCCTACGAAATTACAACAACTACCAGCCGGTCACATGTCAGTTAAGTTTAGTGGCCGTTGCAGTTGAGTTTACCTGACAAAAGGTGATGGTCATGTGGCAGTTAATTTAGACACCAAAACAACTAGCTAAGATTAGATAAAAGATTGGGATTTGGGTTAAAACACTGGTCCCCTTAAGTAGAACTCCTGGGGCACAAACACCCGTTTCCAGGGGAAATATCTCATGTTTTCCCCTTAACTTTTTCCAGAACACAAACTCCACTCCCCAGCTTGGAAGCATGTGTTTATGACCCAAACATCCACTCCGACCCCCTCCCTACGCCAATATTTCCGCTCCTATAAACAGGCCAGATTGATGTCATGAAATTGCGTATGTATGATATGCCAATTCGTATGCCATTATTGGCGGGTTATCAAGACTCATACTTGCTTTTTAGCGTGTATATCAACGGTGTTTGGCCTCCATTGACTTACATTACCTTGATTGTGTGTGAATTTACGCGGTAGCGAGTAGGATAAAAGGGTGAAAATCCGCATAGGGAGGTTGGTCGGGGGGGTGGATTGGTCAAACACAGGACTTTCACCCAGGAGACCGGGATTGTGTCCCGCGTGTCACGTTTCCTAAACTCAACCATACCTTTCTTCTTGCGATAACGCGTGGATAGCTCAAAATGTCTAGATGGACAGCCATCCATATGGATCCATACGGACAGCTGGGCCTCGTCTGAAAGTTTATTTTCGTGTGAAAATAGACCTGACATGTATCTTTAGCGGAGCGGAGAGCCGCTTCACGCTAGGTCTGGGCGATATGGAGAAAATCAAATATCACAATATTTTTTACCCACAACACAGAAGAGGAAACTCCACACACACAAGCAATAAAACACTAAATGATTACAGAGTCATGACCAAACCCAGATAGTAATTTCAATTTGATCAAGCTGGGAAATAAAACCACTGAAGCAACTTTTTGACCACATTGATACCTAAATAAATGTATTAGGTGTTCTATCAGGCTCTAAGTGGTTGGCTGTGATCAGTTGGGTAGGTCATAGCAGAAATGACTAAAGCTCCCTAATCAAGACACCTGCATATTACGTAGTGGAGTTCCTGACTTGCAGTTCCAATTCCTCCCTTTACTGAACCTGAAGAGGCCTTAATATGCCTCTTTTTTTCTCTTGTTCTCTCACTTGTTTCCTGCTGCTGCCTTTTGTTCTGCTTGCCTGCCTTTCCATACAGGATCAGGTGCTCAGGACTCTCAGTCTGAAGGCATTTACACACCAGGGGGGGGATTTTTTCGCACGTCAATATATTTTTTTGAACAGTAGTTTTTGTCACATGAGTACTTTCACACAGATTGAGAATATTAAAGGTCACATGTTATGCTCATTTTCAGGTTCATAATTGTATTTTGAGGTTGTACCAGAATAGATTTCCATTGTTTTCATTTTCAAAAAACACCACATTTGTGTTGTACTGCACATTGCTGCAGATCCTTTTTTTCACCCTGTGTGTTTAGGTCTCGGTTTTAGCTACAGAGTGAGACATATCACTTCTATACTATCTTTGTTGGGAGTCACACATGTGCAGTAGCTAGGTAAGATCCCATCAGCTAGATAACTCTTTCTCCAACTTTGGTGAGTCCAAGGCAGGATTAGCAAGGAGACTTCTTCTAGACGAGGGCCACTTGTGGAATACCTGCAGAACAGGTACATGGAAGTATTTCTTTTGGAGATTATGGTCAACTAGTGTGCGTTGTAGCAATGGTTTGCCATTGAGAATGAGCTAGCATGTGCTACAGTTAGCCACCTTGCCTCGGCTAGTGATGTAGAAAGGCGTGAAGATTTTGAACAGCTGACCCGGAGACTGAAGGCAGAGGACATTCAGAAATCGTATCTCACTCAAAACTGCATGGACATTTTTTTTTCAAGTTTGTATGTGTGTGGAAGCACCAGAGACACAAAATAACACACCAAATCCCATATAATTTTTTTCATAATATGGGTACTTTAAACATGATAAAGTGATGTGGTCTTTTTTTGAAGGAATAACAATTCTTCTGAGCTTCACACTACTAAAAACAACAACACAAAGGCACATGGTCCGGAACAGGAACTGTCCAAGATGACAAACTTTATTCCTTTTAACATTGACAAAGGCAGCACATACCAGAACCACTCCTTTCACAATAAAAGACTTAGACTGCTACCTAGATTAAACTGTTTACCTTCTGGCATGAATATTGCCAGGCGAGCAATCCGTATTTTTGTGTCAATAAAGTGTGTAAAGGCCTTGAGTCTGGTCTTGTTTTTTTTTCTTGTTTTTTTGCAGATTTGCACCATCTTCATCCCATCTGATACTTGATGATGATTCATTTTCTGCTTTCAATTATTAATGTACTCAAGAGTACAAATTAAGTCAGTCATCTGTTTGATATTAACACCCACTCACATCTTGCATTTTCAACTTTCAAATTTGTTAAATTTATATAGCACTTTAAAAACTTTAAAACACTTTAAAACAAGTTTGCACAAAAGTGCTTCACAAAAACACATGTATACAAGCATAAAACACATATAGAAATGCAAATATGAGAAATATGAGAAGATTTAAAAATAAACCAGTTGAAAAACAAATTAAAACCATGAAATACAGGTTAAGACAGTAAATACAGGAGAAATAAAAACAGGTTAGAACACAATTACTATAAAAGCCAGGAAATAAAAGTGTGTCTAAAGGCGCATCTCAAAAACATCCACAGACTCAGCCTGTCTAACAGCTACTGCCAGACTGTTGTTAGAGTGAGCAGTGTGCCCTTTTAGTCTTTAGTACCTCCTTCTTTTGTTTGGGCTGGCTGTTAGTGGGTGGGGCTTATCAACAAACTGCAGGTGCTCAGAGTTTAAAAAAAAGAAAGGTTGAGTCTCAGTAAGCTGATGAGAGACTCTTATCGTGGAATCACCAATGTAGCTCTTAACACTGAAGACACCCTGATTGTTGAGCACCTTTGACTGTGGCCTTAAAGCCCGAACGGCGTTGATTGCCAGCTTTGTTTTCTTTTTGACCAACTACTGATAAAAACAAAGAAGGGGCTGGTCGCTTGTGTGAAGCTGCTGACTGAGTTAACCATGTTGCAGTTCCAGGTAACCCTACTCAACCCACTGCCAGCCAACCATCCCTTTTCTAGCACACTTTATGTTAGGCAATGAGTTGTTATCCAAGATATTTTAAGAGTTTTGAGTCATTTCCATATCAGCCTTTTTTTTCCACGACTGGGTATATATATATCTCATGAAGGGGTTTGTAGACAATTAATAGGGATTTGAAGTTTGTCCTTTTCATCTGTTCTCTCTCTGTTTCTTAGACTCAAAAGGCTGCTGGAGCAGGAGAAGGCCTACCAGGCTCGTAAGGACAAGGACTACAGCAGGAGGCTGGAGAAGGTCAGAGCGGAGCTGGTCAAGCTCAAGTCCTTTGCCCTGATGTTGGTAGACGAGCGGCAGCTGCATATCGAGCAGATTGACCTACAAAGCCAGAAGTTCCAGGACCTCACTCAGAAGCTGCAGGAGAAAGAGCAGCGTTTGGCGGCGGTCGCCGATCACGCCAAGAAGGACGGCCAGAAGGTCCTCAAGCTGGAGGCCGAACTCGAGCACAGGGTGGCTAAGTTTGCACAGGAACACGAGGAGATGACTGCCAAACTGGCCGACGAGGAGTCCCAAAGCCAACAGCTTAGGCTCAAGCTGGCCGGACTGGCGCACAAGATCGAAGAGCTGGAGGAGAGCAACAAGGCACTGCAAAAATCCGAGGAAGACCTGCAGGAGCTGAGGGAGAAGATCAGCAAAGGGGAGTGCGGGGATTCATCACTCATGACCGAACTGGAGAATTTGCGGAAGAGAGTGCTGGAGATGGAGGGCAAGGATGAGGAGATAATCAAAGCAGAGACTCAGTGCAGGGAGCTGAGGAAAAAGCTTCAGGGGGAGGAGAACCACGGCAAGGAGCTGAGATTGGAGGTGGACAAACTGCAGAAGAGAATGGTTGAACTTGGGAAACTGGAAGGGGCTTTCAGTAGGAGCAAAACAGAGTGCTCTCAGCTTCATTCAAACCTGGAAAAAGAGAAACGCATTGTGAAGGATCTGGGCAGTGAGCTGGAGACGGTGAAGACACGGTTGAAAGAACTAGAGTGCTCTGAGTCAAAGTTCGAAAAGGCAGAAATGGCTCTCAAAGACGATCTTATGAAGTTGAAGTCCTTTACAGTTATTCTGGTAGATGATAGGAAGAACATGGCGGAGAGACTTAGACAGGAAGAACAGAAAAGTGATGATTTAAGTAAGATGTTCAAAGCAGAGCAGGGCAAGGTAACAGAAGTCACAGAGAAGTTGATTGAGGAGAGCAAAAAACTTCTCAAATTCAAATCAGAAATGGAGATCAAAATGACAACCCTCATCAGCGAGAAAGACGAGTTGAAAACTAAACTTGCAAGTGAAGAGGGAAAGTGTAGGGAACTAAATACCAAGCTAGGTTGTATGAAAATAAGAATGGACGGACTTGAGGAGACAGAGAGGGAAACAGAGAGAAAGTGGTCCAACATGGATAACAGAAATCCAGATGAAGACAACAAAGTAAAAGAGCTCACGCTAGAAATTGAAAGACTTAAAAGCAGGCTCAAACAGCTTGAGGTAGTAGAAGGAGATTTAATGAAAACAGAAGATGAGTATGATCTACTGGAGAAGAAATTCAGAACAGAGCAAGACAAAGCAAATACCCTTTCTAAGCTGCTGGAAGAAATGAAAAGTCAGATTGCCAGAAACAAAGCCATAGAGAAAGGTGAGGTCACAAGTCCAGAGGCTGAGCTTAGAATTCGCTGCAAGATGGAAGAGGCTAAAACCAGAGAGCTGCAGGCGGACGTCCAGGCCCTAAAGGAAAAAATCCATGAACTGATGAACAAGGAGGACCAGCTCTCCCAGTTGCAGGTGGATTATTCTGTCCTCCAGCAGAGGTTCATGGAGGAGGAAGAGAAGAAGATGAGCATGAGCCATGACTTTGCCAACCTTACCAAGGAGCTGCAAGCCACAAAGCGCTACAGTTGCGCTTTGAGGCCCAGTTTGAACGGTAAGAGGATGGTTAATGTCCCGGTTACCTCCACCGCAGTGCAGACGGACGTGATGGTGAGTGAGGTTGCTGAGGACGACACAGCGGCCGGCTTTATCCGGAATTCAGTCCTTGAGGAAAACCACTTAATGAGCAACTTAAGGCAACGGGGTCTTAAAAAACCAACAGTTCTTGAGCGATACCCTCCAGCTTCAGCGGAACTTGAGGCAAGAAAATCATGGATACCCTGGATGAAAAAGAAGGAGGCCATCACTCTCACTCAGACCACTTCTGACAAGACAAATCGTGCATCCTTGCTTCATCCAGAGGAGATGACTAAACCAGGCCAGCCTCTGCACATCCGCGTGACCCCAGATCACGAGAACAGCACTGCCACTTTGGAGATCACCAGCCCCAGAGCCGAGGACTTCTTCTCCAGTACCACCATCATCCCGACCCTTGGCCTTCAGAAACCTCGCATCACGATTGTCCCTAAGCCCACAACCGTGGCCTCAAAGAGCAAAAATGATCTGTTGGGTAGTCTTGATCGCACCAAATCCCCGGTCACGATAACCACCATCTCCAGGGCCAAGAGTCCGGACAAAACCAACGGCTGCAGCTCGGACAGACATCAGTCGCCGGTGTCCATTATCACGGTAAGCACCACTCCTGTGGTTGAAGCATGCGCTTCATCGGAGCCTCACGACATTACCGCAAGCCGCACGGTAATCAAGATGACCCCAGAGAAGCCACCTGGGCCAGCGCCTTTCAGGAAATACAACGGCAACAGCAACATCATCACAACAGAGGACAACAAGATCCACATCCACTTAGGTCCACAGTTTAAGAGACCTTCCGAGGGCTGCGGTGGTCAAGTTCTGACGCTCAGAAGCTCAGAAAGCAGCAAGGAAATGTCAACGGGAACGGTGCTCCGCTCTCCACGCCAACCGACGATGGGGAAGATGACTCAAAACAAAATGACAAGCAGCATAACAATCACACCCATTACCTCGGCATCCTCCAGGCCGACACAGTCAGTGGTGAGAGCTTAGGAGAGCATCATGTCCTCCATCTTTCTGTCTTTCTACTGTAAATACATTGCGACTTCTAAATGATGTCTAATCTTTTACGTTACAGTTGCTTCTGAAATGTTTCAATATGAAATCAGGTGGTGGGTGCTCCCTAGATAGCACTCTCTCCAGGTATAAAACAGTGAGTTTATGAACATGTGATCTCACTGGTATGAACTAATACTGGAATGATTTAACATGCATTAAATCCCACATCACAGAGCGAGAGAGAGGCCTTTCTTTCTAAAAAGGTCTTTATAAGGGACAAATTCCCCAACTGCCAAATTCACTCCTTTTAACCAAACACAACCTGTTTTGACGTTTCACTTTAACCCTCGTGTTGTCTTCCCGCCAACTTGCAAATTTTTGTTTTGCACTTTAGTGTCTTTCCCCCAATGTTTTTGTCACTTTTTCAACGTTTGTTGACTTTTTCTGAGCCTTTTGCAATTTTTGTGGGTTTTTTCACAAATTTTTAAAGCTTTTTTTTAAACATTTGTCACTTTTTATGACATTTTTGTCACTTTGTTCTGTTTTTTTACATTTTTGTTGTTGTTTTTGTTGTTGTTTTTACATTTGTTCACATTTTTGTCACTTTGGACATTTGTCTTTTTGTTCTTTTATCAATTATTGTTTTTCTCCAAATGCCATAAAATTGACAAAAAAGCACCCAAATTCAATGAAAGTAGTGGACTAATTATTTATTTAACATGTGAGGAGCGTTGTTGGGACCCAGCCACGTTATTTTTTTGGAAAATTTGTTTGAAAGAAACCCAAATTTCTGATTCTTTTTGAAAAGGGGTCAAATTTGACCCGGAGACAACAGGAGGGTTAAGAGCTTACATTTACAGATGAGCAGCTTTAAAACCCTCATATTGTTACCCAAGCTAATGTGAATTAATTAATTTCCACACACTCGCGTAAACAGACCCAGTCAGCATAACTTGGACCTTTCAGTCACTTAGACAGAAATCCAGTGGCTGGTGGGCAATCTTTTTAGCAGTTTATAAGGTGCGAAAAGGATCATCTTCATCACAGCTAGTCTCACATTGCCAGCTTTATGTCCACAGCACTGTGGAGAAAAGTCTGGCTACACCACTAATACATTCTGGGATAAGAGAAAAAAAAAACTGTTGTTTTGGGCAGTGCTTAACTCTGGCTCATGCAGCTTCTTTGATTTTACGTGGTTAGTATTAACTTAAATGAAAGTCATGTTTTTTTTGTTGCTTTGTACGCATCTGACATAATTTTTCCCACCGTATTAGCTGCTAAGAAGATTGCCTACCTTCCTATTCCCCAAACAAATGTTATGAGCCGCTTAGTGACAGAAATGTCTGAGATGGATTGTAATATGTAGTACAGTGATCCAAGAACAAACCATGATCAATGGGAAGCTCACCTTTCCTTCATGTGCAATCGCTGCGTAAGCTTTTATACAACACAGTTACATAAGAACTATTAATAACAACCCAACTCTGTGTTTTCTATGATTCAAATAATTTCCTAACGTTGCTCTGTTGTTTCTTTTCCAGCCCAGTTCGGATGTGCAGCCAGCTCGGAGCGCGGCCACGCGGATCCCACTGTCAAAAGGTATGAAACCAAGCAGCAAGGCCCTTCTGGGCGTATCGACGGTGACGAGATTAGAGTCGCGGGCAGAGAGCCAGTCGATGAAAATCGAGCTGAGGAAGTCAATGGTGTGTGGCTCTGCCTCTGCGGCAGGAGGCAAAAGCTGAAGCACAAGAGCGCTGCCAACTCAGTGTGAATGCTTCATGATTGAGTTTGTCGCAGAATCTGCTGCCAAATATGAGTCACAGGCCACATTAGTATAAATACACAAGTGGGACTGTGTGTGTGTGTTATATTCCAAACACTATTTTATTTCATCCAGACCTTCAGTTTGCAACTATACATGTTTCAGGAAATGTTTTATGTAATTTCAAAGGCAGGTTTTATGTTATTTTTAATTTCCATTGAAGCACCTCTTTGGATGTCTCTTTTGCATTGGAGTGCATGTTGATTAACTTCATCTTGGTGATAATTTTGGCCGTAGCTCTAGACTTGTTGTCATCATTTACATTTTTTAATTGCATGTGTTTATTTCACCATCGCTTTTGAGAGATTTTTCCACTCACTGAAGCATTGTGAATTATTTGGGAATGAATTGACAGGCATACAAAATAAAAGAAATATTTATCTCTGAACCAATTATGGCATTGCTTTGTAGCATTGTGTGTGTGTGTGTGTGTGTGTGTGTGTGTGTGTGTGTGTGTGTGTGTGTGTGTGTGTGTGTGTGTGTGTGTGAGTGAGTGACTTAAAAAGCGTGTGAGAATCAACCAAGAAACCTCCATAATATTAACACATGCTGCTAAATAAGGCCATTAAACAGCCATTAAAACTAATTTCCAGAGCTTATGTTTCATGTAATGGTTCCATGTAGGGCTGGGTTTCACCACTGATTTTCCAAATCGATACTATTCTGATTCAAAAAGGTCCCAGTTAGATTTACAATTTAATGTTGATTTGTGACATTTCAGTTACAAAATCAGTGTTGATCTTGCCTACATATGAAAGAGATCCTACAATTGTACAAGGTTCCCTCTAACCTGGTGCATTATTAAAAGTATAAATGTATACATTAGGAATTCACACCAAAGCAGTTACTTTAATTAAGTCATTTTAAACATGAACGCGCTACATCAGGGGAGTCAAACTCGACTTTACTGATTGCCAAAATGGAAAAAATAGAATTATATCAAGGGCCAGATGTATAGTTTATTGACAATCTTTTATTTAAGAGAAAAGTCAAACATATTTGACCATAGTATGTGTTATAAAGTCTCCTCACTTGCAGTCTTGTTGACATAAAGCCCTTAAAAAGTAAGAAAAAAAGTTCTTTAGCCATCATAGAAAAAAAAATGCCAAAAAAGGTTGCAAAAGTGCCAAAAACATTGACAAAAGTATTGGTAAAAGCAGCAAAAATATTGAAAAAAAAGCCCTTTTTAACCCCCTTCCTGAAAAGCTATCATGATATACTGTAGTAGTTGGTAGCAATGGATTCCTTAAGGCTTCTAGTTTTATATACTAACAAAAATTGTGTAGGCTACTGTTTCTTAGGGACAAAACTCAATAAAACCTAAACACACATAAGCTATACATCTTTTCAGAGACTTACGCTTTGAGAGGGTGTCATTATCTCCACTGCTGTTTGGGCAGCAGTCTGAAAATAAATGTTACTGTTGAGCCAAAATGAGACTAAAATGTGGCCTTCAAGGACACACGTGTTGTAATTTTCTATACAGGTCCGCTGATGGACGCTGCCTCAGCGAACGGGCATTGAGCTGAGATCTGCGATGTCATGAGAAGAAATCTAAAAGGTGTCTCTCTAATAATATCGTCAAGCCAAACCAAAAGCACGCCACAGAGATCACATGTCATATGAACGATGAGCTGAGTGCTTCAGGGGTTGGGGATGTGTCTGAGTCAGCAGAACGGGCCTGTTCTCCCTTTTTTAAGATTCTCTTTTGGGCCTTATGGCTTCTATTTGACAGGATAGCATGAAGACAATAAAGGGGAGGAGCGCCCTGGTAGCTCACTTGGTTGAGAGTGCACTCCATGTACTAAGGGTCAGTCCTTGCAGTCCAATGCAGCATTTTGATTCCAACCTCGGCCCTTTGCTGCATGTCTTCCCTTCTGTATCTACGCACTTTCCTGTCTTCATCTGCCTATCGAATAAAGTTCAAAGAGCCCCCAAGAAATAGATTTAAAAAAGACAACAAAGGGAAGACAGAGAGGGGGACGACATGCAGCAACAGGACATGGGTCGGACTCGACCCCAGGCCACTTCGGTAAAGCCTTAGTTTATGGAGCGCACACTCAACCAGGTGAGATACCAGGGCACCCACTATCCATTCTCTTTAACCAAACATTCATTGATAATTTATAGGTAATAGTTATATATTATGTGTTCCATAGGCAGAAATATGAAAACAAATCTGAAGACAGACGGTACAGTGGAAATGTTGGTTTTACGCTGGATTTAAAAAGGTAAATCAATGGCATGTCATTTCAAAGTGTGTAAGACGGTATAATAAACACAAAAATGCATTTGGGAGTTTTCTGTTTTGTTTTCATTAGAAAAACCCACAATAAAGACACTGTAAGCTTTTTTGTTGTATTTTTTGGCTGTTGGGACATTTTTGTCAGACATACATGATCATGCATATTGCAATTAACTGTCTACCAGTGGATTGGTATGATTAAAAAAATAAACCCCAAGGCTTTTAAGATTTTAGCAGTTTTTATGTTTATAAAAGTTATATAAACTGGTTTGTGCTACCTCAGGAAATGAGACACTTACCACAGCTGCACGTGTCCGTCACCACATTGGCCCTTCGAATAGGCCTGAGGAACGGTCAGTTTCAAAATGGTGGACACTGTTTAGCTAACGGCTTTCTTTCATTTGGTGGGTGTCAATGTGAGTCGAGTTCAGATTTGAGTCGCGCATGCTCAGATTTAAACGTTTACGGCATAACGTGTCATACTGAAATGTGTAAAATCCATGAAATAATAAACTTTTTTCATTACAAACAGAAGATTTGTTTTTTCAGAAGAAAGCGTTATTGCTATCTGTTTGTTTGATTGCTAACGTTAGCTCAAAACGCCATTCAACTGACAACCTTTGTTGTGTTTGATTCATAGATTAATTAATTAATATACAGTCTATGGTTCAATTGCTAGCTTGTAGCTAAGCTAGCAGTCATTTCAAAAACGTTTTAGCTATCCATGACTGTTGATTGCTAAGGTTAGCTCAAAACGCCGTTCAACTGACTGTGTTTGATGCTAACTAGCCAGCAGTGAACCAACTTTGTTAAGTAAGTCAATTTTTACTGTGTTGACATTACAGAAGACTCTTGTTAGCATCTTGTATGCTACTTGTCGCAAAGTGACGCATGCACAACTCACATATTCACTCATCACATGCGGGACTCAAATCTGCACTCGACTTACATCGGGGAGTGACAGGTGTGTCACTCGTTAATTGGATGTGTGACAAGTGATAACCAATTAGTATTAAAATTAAACATTTACTATTATATCTCAGGAACCTTGGTCTCATTGTTCAGTTGTGTTGGGTTCCAGCTCACATAGGTACTAGAGGGAACAAAGAGGCTGATAAAATTGTGAAAAAGATGCTAAAAAATAAAGGTATAGGAATAACTGTTGAAAGGGTGAAGCCAAATAATAATAATTAAATCTGAAAGTCTACAAAGATGGCAAACTGAATGGGAGGCAGAGTTTAATGCTAGAAACTACCGTAAAATGCAAAAGAATGTGACCGGTAAAAGGGTTACTTCGCTGAGATTAAACCAAAGGGAAGAAGTGGTCTACACCAGACTTAGATTAGGTCCTACCTTGCAAATAGTAGGAAATGGTAATGGCTTATAAATTGCCCGGACAAAGAAGATGTAAAACATGCACTTTTTGTGTGTGAGAAATATATTGACAGTAGAATGCACTGACAGGAAATGGAAGAAGACAACTCAATACATGTGTAACTGAGAAGAAAAGGACATGACAAGGGAAAGACTTGAAGCTTTATTTGTTTTTCTTAATAATACTGGTTTAATGAAAAGAATATATTTTACATATTACATACTCCTGTACAGTTGGTGGCGGTGTAATACAAAAGTAGGAATCTGCCAAATAGAAGAAGAAGAAGAAGAAGAAGAAGAAGAAGAAGAAGAAGTATCCAAGAGACGTGTCTCACATGTGCACAAGCAGAGTACACAACAGGGTGTTCAAAGGAACGGTTCACATATAATACTGGACAAATCCATGTCACCTCTATTCTCAATTGCGTATCATATAACATTTTTGTTGAATCATTGGTGGTATTAATAATTTCCGATATTCTCGACAGCTCGTGAAGGCAGCACACACCACCACGCTCCGTAATCACATAGTGACGTCACCGCGTGTTGCGTTCTAGCCTTGTTTGTAAACTTCCTGGTGGAGCTAACGGCGTTAACTGGCGATCGTTAGCAACGACTTCGTAGTTTTGGGTAGCAATCATGATGGCGTCTAGTTACAACGCCAAAGACGAAGATGGACATATAACCGTGTCCGGGCCCGGCGGTGGGACTCTGCGTAGCAAGAAGCCCGAGAACACTGCGTTTAAACAGCAGAGACTACCCGCTTGGCAGCCCATTCTCACCGCGGGCACAGTGCTTCCTGCCTTCTTCATCATCGGACTCCTCTTCATCCCCATCGGCATCGGCCTGTTTGTAACGTCCAACAACATCAAGGAGTTTGAGGTAACGGTATATGGCACACCTGAATTAGCCACGTAACTCACAAGCAACACAGTAATATAGCTATTAACATTCCCTGTGGAGCTGGCTTGTACACCGCGACCACTCACGCCAAATTGCATTTAAAATTCGTGCAATTTTTCCTGACCTTGCATATCGGAAGATTTCCACGTCTTCTGTAATTTAACTTAAACGTCTTCTGAAACGTTATGTTCCTCCGGTAAATTCGGCAGATGTGTGACCGAAAATCAGCTTTCATTTCAATAATAAAATCAACATCTAGACTATACACTAACATTGTATTGTCTGCGGACTATTCCCATAATCTTTCTCCAACATAGAATAGAAAACCTTTATTGTCATTATACACAAGTACACAGTACCTGTGCAATGAAATTGGAGCATTACAAACGCGTGTTTATACTTAATATACGTTGAAATCTACATAAAATAGTGGCCTTTTGGACAGATTTAGTGACTGATATTAAACCGAACACAAAAATTGACGATTTCTAAATGGCGTTTGGCGTTGTACTGTCTCCCATAATACAACAGTCATCTGACCGTGTGTCGGTGTTGCTGGTGTTATACCCCTACAGGTTTCCACACCAACTGGTTTCCCTATGTTGTGTTCACCTAACAGCTGCCGTTGTGGCCTGCCTCAGATCTAAGTAAGCACCACATCACAGCCACTTACAAAAAATAAAAGCGATCGATCTTGTGGCAAAAATGCATAGATATCACTAAAACCCGCAACACATTGAGTTACCGAAGCTGTACAAGGTAACACTTCCGTTAATTATCAATTACGTTAGCAACCAGGTAACATTTCTGGCTGATCTAACACAACTGGTTACCTGGGCTTAGTTGAGGAAATACCCAATGATAGTTTTCACGTTTCTTTCCTCGCATCTACGATCATATTGACTATTACTTCTTCAGCACAGCTACTTATACGCTACACATTGTGACTGATACATCTTTTTTTAAAGTTTAACGATAACTCGTAGTCAAATATTGCCGCAATACACAATTGCCACCTAGCTAAGTCACAGAAAAGTGTTAATACACGACGCAGTTTGAATGCATCGTCTTAATGATTTACAGTCATTGTCTCTCCTTAGCCGATATGGTATGGGATATCAAACTGATGTGAAGTTCTGAAATCAAACTCCAACACAGCGAAGTAGCTATTGTTATTATTTAATGAGTTTATTCATCTAGTGATATCTGGGTTTAACCAAGTACGCCCCTTGTGGACAAAATATAACACCAGAACATGAGAAACATCACATTCATAGCCTTGAACATTAAAAGGCATTCATAACGAATCAGTACAATAGCAAGAAAAGGAAAGTCGATCTATAAGCCTTAATCGCGTTTTAGTGATTGCTAAAATCAAAGCAACATTTTTTGGGGGTTGATCTGAAACAAGAATAGGCAATTTCCGAACTTGAATGATTATATCGCTTTTACATCTTTTATTTTTTGTAGGTGGCTGTGATGTGGTGCTTACTTAGACAAACATTTCCCCGCAGTAGATCTGGGAAACAATTTGGGAATTGCCAGGAATATGTTTGTGATTGTGTGAGGAGCCACAACGGCAGCTGTTAGGTGAACACAACATAGGGAAACCAGCTGGTGTGGAAACCAGTAGAGGTATAACACCAGCAGCATTGGCCATTTAAATGGCCACAATACTTGTCCTTGTAAACATGTTAAAATTACATTTCCTATAGTGTACTTTTTGCAAGGCATATTGTATAACTCCATATTGCAATTTCAATAAGATTGTGATTAAATGTGCATCCCTAGTAGCTATACATTAGATACACTTCCTCCTTTGTGTCTACAGGTGGATTACACAGGCGTGGACATGTCCAGTCCCTGTTTCAACTGCTCCCAGAACTTCAACTGGAACAGCACGAGGCCTTGTACCTGCACCATACCTTTCTACCTGGACCAGCCATATGAGGTGACAAAAAAAAGTGGTGCTACATACTTCCGAATACTTTCCCTCATAAACGTTCCCACGGCCAGTTTGAACAATGTGTCTTTTTATATGTTTATCTTACTCAACAGAGCAACGTCTACGTGTATTACGGCCTCTCCAACTTCTACCAAAACCACCGCCGCTACGTCAAGTCGAGAGATGACAGCCAGCTGAATGGAGACATTAAAGAGGTGATAGAATTCAAATCCAATTTTACCTTGTCATATGTGAATAACGACAGTTTTGTGGGTAAATAAGACATAAATAGAAGCTCAAAATCCCATTGACATGCCTTTCCTCTGCAAATCTCACATTTTGAAACTGCCGCCGAAAACGGGCGAATCCCAACAAAGCCAAAAGATGACGTCAACATGTCAGGATCTGTAGCTTTGTCACGCCCACGGATGTATTAGGAGAACGGTCACGCCCCAAAATTAACATACAGGCCACTGACCTGAGACCAGTTCAGATCGTAGCTAGGTCTAGTGGATGTCCGACTGAGAACGCTGCTCGTGTACTTTGACGGGATTTACAAAGAAGAAAGTTTGTAATATTTTCCAGGATAATGAGAATGAACCCGGGTTGTAAATGCAGTGTTCCAGGCTGTACAGGGAACGGGGACACTGGTCATAGTCTTCCCAAGGAACCAAATACTCGATGGGCATGGCTGATGTTTCTCTATTAAAGTTCCCTTGGCGTTTGGAATTAACATAGCCCCACATCATCACACACCTGTCCCCATACATAGAGACTGGCATGGTTTTATTTCAGTTAGCCTAGTAGCTGCTTTGATTTGCATTGAGAGATCATTTCATGGAAAGTACCCCATGCCGGGTGGCCAGATAGGTCAGTTGGTGGAGCGGCCGTCCATGTGTAGTAGTTTACTCCTCAACGTAGGTTCGGCTCCGACCTGCAACTCTTTGTCTAGTAGGCTCCTGTCCAGCTAAATGGACGTCCTGTTATAAGATTATATATATATACTACGTGGTAAATAATGTACGTAACTCATAATCACAATCAATCACTATTCAGCAGGAGAGTATACGGTAACAATATTACAATGTGACTACGAGACTTTTGTTGTGAGCAGCTCTATGAACTGCCCACTACAAACTGGCCACTAACTTTTCAGCCAACTGGACATCTTGACTGAACTTGCGAGGGTACAAGTTGTAAAATATTTGTCCGTGTGCAAATTAATAACTTATGTTGCTTACAATACTAAAAACAAACCTAATACAACGTTATGCTTAGGCTACAACACTGAAGTGGGAGTATTACACTAGTATGACAACGAAGCGCTAATGTTGAAAATGCAATTAAATGCTAAATGACAAAACTTACCAGTCTGAAGAAGTCATTTCCAATCTACTGGCAGGTTGCTCCTCTATATCAGATTCTTCCTCTGATTCAGGCTCAGATAGATACGGTATCCATGCTATCTCCACCTTGGATGTTTTAATGAGTGCTGTTAGTCATGTTTGTGTGCTGCAGCAAAGCTCGTTGTACACCAACCAATCAGCGCGCAGCTTATTTAAATATGCATGAGCAGACCATATAAGGCAGAACACCTCTCGTTTCAGTCCAGGTCAATTTAACAGGGTATCATGAGGGCCAAAAGAACAGCAAAAGCGACATTTTCAGCCCAACAAATGTTACATACCCTATCAGGAGACCTCAAGGAACAGCGTGAAATACTCTATACAACCATTCTATCACCCCTTTAACTCCATCAAGGTATGACTCACTTCCACATGATGTCTCTGATAACACACAGGTTTCAAAATTAGCACCAGATTTCAGCCAAATGTTGGTCAAATGCTGGTCCAACGCTACCAAGCTACCATACTAATACCAGCCAGAAGCGTAAAATCACGCTTTAGGCTGATACATTTCTGTTTACAGACCTATACCTGCAGGTGGTGCCGTTTGTCTTTAATCTCCTCCTAACCATTCACAGAGTCCCAGTAAGGAGTGTGAGCCATACGCTTTTCATGAAAACAAGCCAATTGCTCCGTGTGGGGCCATCGCCAACAGCATGTTTAACGGTGAGCTGGTTTCCTGCTCTGTTGACCTGAACAAAAGGTTACGAGTGTGATTGTGAAGAACTCTTTCTAATCAACTGTTCTTCCTTTGATGGCAGACACATTGGAGCTGTTTTACAACGACCCCAACGGCACAAAGATCCCGATTCGTCTGAACTCTACAGGCATCGCCTGGTGGACCGACAAGCACGTAAAGTTCGGAAACCCCGGAGGCAACAACCCCAACCTCACGGCCGCTTTTCAAGGTATCAGCCGCAGCTCGTCAGGGTCCTCTCTCTCCAACATGATTTTCTGCAATCAGCTTCAGGATGTCTGTATAACTAATAAGTCTGCACAATATATTGTGTTTTTATCGTCATCGCGATATCAACTGGCACAATAAACATAACGCGTAAAAGCGAAAACACACCGCAAGCGTAAGAGTATAACTATTTTTTATTTCGGCGCCCATTCTATCCAATCTGTCCGTCTGTCTGTCTCTGAAAACGAGTCCTTCTAAAAACTCTGTCCAGAGTGGTGATCTGGCCGCATTTTTTGTCTGAGCCCGACCTGTGTCTGACTGAGCAGTAACCGAGCCCGACCAGAGGCCCACACAGTTCAAATCGTATTTTTTTCTCATACTAATGACACATGTACGTTTGTAGGAAGGCATTCGGAAATGTCAACAAATGAGCACATCAGCGCACACGGGCTGCAAGGGCACGTTAACACAGGCGCACACCTAAATAATAAGCTTTTTTAAATAGAAAATGTTCCATGCATTATCGTGCTGATGTGACCGAGCCTTACCCAAACCTAATATAATTTCTAAATATGTGTCCGACCCCGGCCCGGTTCCGGTATCCATCCTCTATCACAGACCACCTGTAATACATTGTATCTTCCTGTTTTACACTCTCTGACCAACAGGTGGTGTTGTGAGTGAATGAAACCTTGAGAAATGTTCCCTTTTGCAATCATTTTGCTGGAGAGCTTCAATGCTTTATGAGACTTCATCTCGCCATCACTACAGAACACTTCCCTGTAGGGATTAGTTAAACTTCATCGCTGCTCTTTTCTTCTCCTTCTAACTCAGGTACCACGAAACCGGTGAACTGGCGCAGACCTGTCTACGAGCTGGACACCGATGAGGGGAACAACGGCTTCATCAACGAGGACTTCATCGTGTGGATGAGAACCGCCGCCCTGCCGACCTTCCGCAAACTCTACCGCATCATCAACAAGAAAAGCAGCATGGTTCCAACTCTGGCCCGAGGAAACTACACTCTGGAGGTCGTCTACAGTATCCTTTATGTCACCGGTTGCCAAACCTTTTTTAAATAATCTTCCCCTTTTGGATTATTTATTTTTTTTTTTTTTTTTAACCAAGTACCCCTTGACCAGCGTGGATAATTTTTGGTAGAAAAGAGTCCATATAAAGAGGAACAATACAGCGATGTCAGCGATAGATTTACTGAACAACAGCCTTGTAACTGAATAACATTTAAATGCTAATTAAAAAGGTGACAACTAAAAAATAAAATAAAATAAAAAGAAGGTCAACAGGTCAGCAAGATTTATTTTTCTTTTTAAACTTGGATAAAAACGTGAAAGAAAACTTTAAATATGCGACAACCTTGGGGGGGAAGACAGTAGAAAAAAGGAAGAAGGGAAGAAAGATAAGACTAGGTTGAAAATAGTGACAAAAAAGGTCTGGAAGGAAGGAAAGAAGGAAGGAAGGAATAGGTGCAATGAAGGCATGTGGACTTTTTCCCTCATTACTGATGCAACATCATGGTCCATGATTCCAAGTCGTTCAGCTCTTTTTTTATGTTCACCCCACACGTTCCACTTTAACTCACATTTCCCCTTCTGGAGCCTCGATATGTGGAAGTAACTCTTACCTCAAAAATGTTTTCTACTACACCCAGCCATTGTTCCTCTGTAGGTGGGTCTGCTTTGTACCACACTGTTCCCACCTTTAACCAGTTGAACCCAGATTATCCCGTCCGCAGCTTCGAGGGCAGGAAGCGGGTGATCCTGAGCACCATCTCCTGGATGGGGGGCAAGAACCCGTTCCTGGGCATCGCGTACATCACCGTGGGCTCCGTCTGCTTCTTCCTGGGCGTCGTCCTGCTCATCATCCACCACAAATGCGGCAACCGAAACAACAGCGCCGACATATCCAACTGAGGTGGCGACCACGCCTCCACCTCGCCTCCTCCTGCTGCAGTGAGCTCATCCGTCTGGGTAAACTTTTCGTCCAGAGGCATGACTGGTAGATACATGAAATAAAAATAAAGTAATACAACATATTAACATCTCCAGCAGCCAAATATGGGTATTCTAGGGTTTAAAATTGCTTGACGCCGGCTGACTATTTGCCAAAGTGAATGGAAAAGTAGCCAAATATTTGATGCCACAGTCGACGTCTTAACAGCTTTTAAAAGATATTCCCTCCTGGTAACCTGAGCAACCACGAGTCAGACTGACGTCTCACCCTATTAACTAGAGAATTAGACCAACTGTGGAATATGACTGCAGGGAGAGTTTTAAGAGTCTCAATACATAGTCTATAGTTGCATACAAATGATATATATTGATATAACACTTCCATGCTGTTGGTACAGTAACAGACTGGCCATCTGGAATAATGGCAAATGCCAGAAGGGATGCCCCCCTATGTATTAGAGGTCGGATTGATAATAGGGATGATTACAGCAAACAAGGATAGTATGTGAATATTCCCATCATTAGAGGCAGGTTTTAACATTTCTTGAAGAGTTCGTCTAATTGGATTTGATATTTAGGACACAGAAAGAATAATCGTCCTACATTCGACGGCTTTAGACCACAGAAAAAATGTATTTAATACTATATCCTGGCATTACAGAGAAAGCATTGAATAAGTATTTAGTCCATCACTTTCACAGAAAATGTAATTGAGCAGTAATGAATATATACAGTGGTGCTCATAGGTTTATGAACCCATGCTGAAGTTGACTAAAAAGAGGAATAAAAAAAAATAATCTTCAGAAATTGATCTTAATTCCTTAATTAAAAACAGTAGGAAAAATCCAAATTTAAGGACACCGTTTTTCTTTGTGAATGAATAATGTATTGTAAATAAATGTTCTTCCTTAAAATACAGGGGGCATAAATAACACCCCTATGTTAAAGTCCCATAGAGGCAGGCAGAGTTTTATTATTAAAGGCCAGTTATTTCATGGATCAGGAGACTATGCATCCGGATAAAGTTCCCTTGGCGTTTGGAATTAACATAGCCCCACATCATCACACACCTGTCCCCATACATAGAGACTGGCATGGTTTTATTTCAGTTAGCCTAGTAGCTGCTTTGATTTGCATTGAGAGATCATTTCATGGAAAGTACCCCATGCCGGGTGGCCAGATAGGTCAGTTGGTAGAGCGGCCGTCCATGTGTAGTAGTTTACTCCTCAACGTAGGTTCGGCTCCGACCTGCAACTCTTTGCTGCATGCCCCCTCCTCTCTCTTTCTCTCGCCTTTCATATCTTTAGCTGTCCTGTCAAAAGGCCGAAAATACCAAAAAAATAATAAAGTACCCCATGTCAATCACTAGGTATGGTGAATGGTGTGTGTGTGTGTGTGGGGGGGGTGCTATTTTAATTCTAAAGGCCAAGGGAACTTTATCAGGATGCATAGTATCCTGATCCATGAAATAACTGGCCTTTAATAATAAAAATGTGCCAGCTTTTATGGTGTGTATACTTATGCCCCCTGTATTTTAAATAAGAACATTTATTTATTTACTATATGTCATTCATTCATAAAGACAATTTGTGTCCTTAAAGGTTAGATTTTTCCTCTTTTTTTTTTTTAATTAAGGCATTAATTTCCAAAAGAGGTTGTTTTTTTTTTTTTTTTTTATTCCTCTTTTTAGTCAACTTTAGCATAACTGTAAACTTATGAGCACCACTGTAAATAAATCTGGCTACGGCCCTTTCTGAGAGTGATTTAATGCTCGGTTGTTATCGGCTAAATCAAATTAAAGCCAAACCAGACTCGTTAAATCCTGATTAAAACACAAAATGCTGCAGAGAAATGAGTCTGGAAGGTTTGCGTGCACTTTCCCAACCCTTTTTATAGGATCTGTCAGCTCCAAGCCGGTGCAGTTACGGTGAGCTGGGGCATCGTTCTGAGTCCCGAGTTGCATGCTGGGTAGCTGAGATGTAAATGTGATTATTGAGCACCTCGGCGGCTCGTCTTTGTGCCTCGTTTTTGTCTGTTCACGTCAGCCCACGTTCACACTAAAATCATGCTTTCGCTGAGTCGTAACTAAAACGCGTCAAGCAAGTTCCACATCGGAGGGGAACGCAAAATGTTTGGGGGCTGCACAACTAACATGTTTTTTTTGTTGTTTTTTTTAAGAAATGTTTCCATTGTAAAGCTTATATTTGCACGGCAGACCTCAGGGGTTTTTGAGTCTAAAGTGGGATTAAAGTTTGAGAAACTTTTTAAATTGCGAGTGTGTACTGTATATCGAATCCAGAAAATGTACATTGGCACGCTGTCGTGGCTTCTTTCACTGTCGTTACATGCAATAATAATATCTGCACAGCAGCATGATAGAACCGTGAAGTTGATTCAATACATGTGATTAAAAGTTAATGTGCTTTACACTGTTAACAGTCAAGCTGATGCACTCACGTTTTACACCCCCGAGTCCTGCCATTTTCAGCTCTTTTGCAGCTGAGGTTATTCATTAATAAAATAGATGCTGCATGTTGAAATGTGCCATGTGAAAATATTTATTTTTCTTTTAATGTTTTATCAAGGAATATTGTTACCTGCAATCATGAGAAGCACTGACATTTTTTTTTTTTTTTTGATACTCCATCTGTGTTGTGTTGTTGCTTTCAAAGAATAAAGTTGTCATTTAAATTGAAACTGGTTTCTCTGGCTGATTGTTTCCAGCTTTGCGTCCTCAGTCTGACGTTCGGGATATTATTATATTTCCCCTTAAAGCGACACTATGCAACTTTTCCCTCTTTGGTCCCCCTGCAGGTTGTCTCAGTTCTAAAGAGGGAATGAGACAATAAGACTTTATTGATTCCCAGGGCAAACTCACAAAATGCACTGGCAAAAATAACAGGCTAAGGGGAAGGGGACCTATATTACATTTGAAAAATAAAAGAAAAAGAAGGAAGGGAATCCCAAAGATGCTTACAATACCCTCTGAAGTCTCTTTCCCCAAATCCAGCCTTGGTGCAGAATTACAGCCTCTAAAGCCAGTCCCACAATGAGTTTTCCTCAGTATGTCCCATTTCTGTGAGGGGGCTTGATCAACTGCCACTTTGCTCGTTTGAAAGCCATGATGTCTCTCTCATGGGTGGGCCAAATTATCTGGGGGAGAAAGGGGAGGTAACCTTACTCCTTATGACCTCATAAGACATACACATATTAATGTTAAAAAAAACTCATAAAGTGAAATCTTCATGCCATGGGACCTTTTAACTACATTTTCCTGATGATATTTACATATTTTTACTTAAGTTACATTTTCAGTGCAGGACTTTGACTTGTTACAGAGTATTTTAACAATGTGGTATTAGTACTTCTTCCACCACTGTGTTGAAATAATCTGTTGACTCTATCAAAAGTAAAAAAGTATTGTCATCTAAACATACTTAAAGTACCAAAAATAAAAGTGCACATTATGCATAATGATATAATATTGGGTGTCTGTGGCTGACAAGGTAGTAAAAATGTTGGCGGTTCAATCTCCTCCTGTCCGCATGTCGAATGTGTGTGTATAAACGTGTTTGTATGAGAGGAAAATTGTAAAGCACTACTACTATAGAAAAGCACTACGTAAATGCAGTCCATTAACCATTTATACTGTGTTATTACTGATCCACATCATCATCATCATCATCATCATCATCTAGACCATGTGGCGTAGTTTGTGTTAGAGACTGTAGGGGGCAGCAGAGTGCGCAGCTTGACTACAGTCTGCTGTTAATCTCCGTAACGAAGAAGAAGAAGCTGAAGCGGAAGTAGACTGTTCTTGTGCCCTTGTGTTAGAGAAAAGCGGCTGCCCACGGACTGTAAAGATGAACAGACACATATTTGTAAGTATATTTTCTACTCGAAGGCTGCGTTTGCATTGCAGACATATCATTCAACTAATTGGGCACATATACGATCTAAAAGTAAGGGACCAAAAGCAAAGCGTGGCTACATTTAGCTACAGACTGTTGGCTAGGGGTCAAAGTCAGGTAACGTTCAGATGCTGCCGGCCGGAAGAGTTAGCATTAGCTTTGCTTCCGTGGTCGTTCGGAGCATTTTCTCGTCTTTAGTCGGTTATATTTACATGTAAAAGTGATGTAACATTAAACTTGTTGGGACGCGGGTTCAGTCCAGTGTATTGAGTCCGTGTCATCGTGTGTCTCATGACTTTACTGGTTTGTTGCGCTTTCCAGGCGCTCCAGCAGGTGGCGCGGCGGACCATCTCCAGCTCCGTCCGCCGGCAGGTCGACAACAAAGTCCCGCAGAAACAGAAGATGTTTCAGGTACAACAACTCACTGCTTAAATACACATTTGCTACAAAGACACACAGACGCTCTTTTATCATGTAGCTTCCCCATTTTGTATGGCCTGTGAGCAGAGGCACACTTTTAAAACGTCACAGTATTCAGATACCTGCAGTAAAAGTACAAATACCACACAGTAAGTACTCCCTACCAGTAAGAAACCTGCATTCGGTGCACGTGCAGTTTAGTGTCCCAAATCCTCTGTAACGTAACTCCATTTGTACAGGTCCCATCCCCTGACCAGTCGGCTATCCTAACTAGAGCTGGGCAATACAGTGCCAAGAATAAGTTTACACAGCCATGCTAAAGTTGATTTAATAAAAAAACATCTTTTGGAAATTGATCTTAATGCCTTAATTCAAATTATTTTTGGAAAATCCAATCTTTTAAGGACACCAATTTCTTTTGTGAGTGAATAATGTATATAAATAAATGTTCTTCCTTAAAATACAGGGGGCATAAGTATACACCCCCTATGTTAAATTCCCATAGAGGCAGGCAGATGTTTATTATTAAAGGCCAGTTATTTCATGGATCCAGGGTACTATGCATCCTGATAAAGTTCCCTTGGCCTTTGGAATTACAATAACGCCACATCATCACATACCCTTTCCCATACCTAGAGATAGGCATGGGGAACTTTCCATAAGAATATCTCTTAATTCAAATCAAACCAGCTATTAAGCTTACTGAAATAACACCATGCCAGTCTCTAGGTATGGTGAAGCGTATGTGATGATGTGTTGGTGTGGGGAACCCGCGGTAGGGGTCATGTGACCTGCGGTAACCATTCCAGCCATATTGCCTGCATCTTTTCACAGCAACTCTCCATATAAATTTATCAGCCTATTTTAAGTAACAGTCACAGTAAAAATTAATTTCATACTATTATTATTGTTAAATTTTGCAGTTGATCCGCGGATCACATGTATTCCAATCCGTGAGTGTTGACCCGTTCGGACCGTGGATCAACTATGGTCCGTTACACCACTATTGAGAAGTATTCCCCATTTGGGACAGCCTTGGGCGATAATGTAATGTTATTTTAATCTTGAGTTTAATTATGATGAAGTTATGCTATCTTTCTGCAAGTTTGTCTAAATCATTATTGGCAAATTTAGCAAATGCTAACTAAACATCAGTGTTTGTTCTCTTGAAGTTTTGATTGTTTTGGATGTGATTTTGCATACATTTGCCATATATTTATATAAACATCAGCATTCAAAGTAGAGCTGGAGAATATATCGAGATATAAGACTAGATATTGTCTTGGATTTTGTAATATCGTAATATGGCATAAGTGGTGTCTTTTCCTGGTTTTAAAGGCTGCATTACAGTAAAGTTGTCACTTTCTGAACTTACCAGACTGTTGTAACTGTTGTATTATTTGCTTTTACTCACTTAGTCATGATATCCACATTACTGATGGTTATTTATCAAAGATCTCATTGTGTAAATATTTTGTGAAAGCACCAATAGTCAACACTACAATATTGTTGCGGTATCGATACCAAGGTCAAGAATATTGTAATATTTGGTTTTCTCCATATCGCCCAGCCCTAATTCGAAGATATCCTTATTTATTATAATATTACTTAGTCGTTTTTTACCTGTTATATCCAGCAGAGGGTGGCATCTTCAAGAAGTATTGTGATCTCACAGTTATCTTGTCTGTCCCACGATAAAAAAATGTTTAAATCCAACTTTGTCACTGACTGCACAGGTAACTGCCAGACCGGCCTCTGGCTAGCAAGTTTTGTTATCAATCTGGTCAGACAGTAGGTATCTGTGTGATCATAAACATATATTTGAAGACCCAAACCACTTTAGATAACAGGTGAATGATAACATTTAGAAGTTCTTCTGTAGAGAACACTTGTGGACATAATCACAAATTAACATACAAACTTCTAAGGTCACAATGGGCGCTATTGACAGACGGTCTGCAAAACTACACATGTGGGACTATGATCTAAACGGGGAGAAAACAGACCGCTCAAATGTTCCTATTTTCCATGTAGTGCAGGATTTACCAAATAACTTCAGCCCACTTTTTCAGGATCAAACTTAAACGGTACACTGCTGCCACAGAACAATTGATCCTGTGTCTCATGGCTGTGAGAGTTCAGAGAAATGTCACTTCCTATAGCCCCTAAAAAGTCCAAATAAAGGACTTCAAAGTTGTCTTGAAAGGTCTTCAATCCCACAGAGAATAAATAAGAACACACTAAGCCTCTTGAAAGACTAAAAGCAGACATGTTTAATGACTTTTTCCTTTGACGAGGTCAAGAAACGAATACTTTCTCTTTCTTTGGCAGCAATGTACGGCCGGCAGAGATCAAACCTTGAAAATGTGTTGCAAAAAAAAGCAAACACTGCAAGAATAGCTACCCTAAAACAGTTTTCATGTTCGTTTTGACTATTTATGGCTCAATTTATTTGCCACTTCATGCTACAGTTCTCCAGACAGGAAGTGGTTTGAAGGGTCCTCTATATGATAAAGCACTGCAGAAACATACATGATTGTAAATTATGCATTTTTCATTTCTTTAGCGTTGGTTTCTTCTCATGAAGCCCTGAAGTCACTCTAGCTAAGATAAGTGGCCAGTATGTAAAAGCAATAGCACTGGATGGAGTACTAATTATGCTTTGTATACTGTATGTGCCTAAATGCAGTATCCTTTGAGCTTTTCAGTAGTATTCACTTAAGGATCATAGGAATTAATGTTAAGAAAGGCTTGGAAGTAGATTATATTTCTGACGCTGCTCAGTGTCATCACTGCTTGCGTAAAATAAAGTAACTTGTAGATGATTTAACCGGCAACTGAAGTGGATAGTAGACTAAACAAACTACTTTTATGGCTGGTTTGTTCTCTGACGCTTGTAGGGACTGCTGGAATACGCTTTTTAAACCTGCATTAACGGCTGCCGCAGTGATTGAATCCAGACTGAATGATGGACCGTAAAAGCTAAACACATTTTTTCATTTCATTTTAAGAAAACAAAACAAAACCGTCATTCTATTCCTTTTTAAGAGAGTATTGAATATGTTGATATCAGTTTGACACTCCGACTTGTACTCATTGCCAGTCTGTTAAATGATCACTAATAAGTGCACATTTCTATTTATTTAGGCCTGATTTTAAATGCAGTGTTGCACTTGTAAAGCAATGTTTATAGACGCTGTGTCATTAAATATTTGTTCTCCTGTTGACTACAGTTGGAACTGGCGAAGTTAAAACATTTAATAATTAATTAACAGTGCTTATTAACAGTATTATTAACAATATGTGTCTCATTTGCAGGAGGATAATGGTATGCCGGTTCATTTAAAAGGAGGCACTACCGACGCTCTGCTGTACAGAACAACGATGGCTCTCACTGTCCTGGGTGAGAAAAACGTATTTTTGTGTAGAATGGTTTGCTTATAATTTCTCTAAAAATTAGAGCTGGAAACATTAACACCACAGGTAAAAGAAAAGTGTGAATGAAGGTGAGCTCGCACCCACATGATAGGCTGCAGTCTGCTTTGCAGCGGGTCTTTTCTGCTAGAGGGACTTAATGACCTGTAATTTAACATATATTCATCTTCTGGTCTTGCTTTTGTACAAACTGTTGTCACGCTTTGGGGATGAGCCGCTGGGACTAAATTTCAGCACTGCTCAAGAGTTGATACTGAATCTACATGGCAAATGTTAATTAACAGCAGGAAGTGTGTTTAGATAAGTACCGCCACAAAGTGGGTTTCATTGTGCAGGTGAGGATTTTATGCAGAATATATGACAGTTTTTTTTTTTTTTTTGCATTTTCCATTTTTTTTAGTTTGGGTGCAGTTTTGTAAACGGAGGAAGGAGGCACCTCAATAATTTGAAGTCACAGTAAAAGGACAATGGTGTCTTCAGTAATGTGATCCTTATCCTACTTATGAGCTCTTATTGAATTAAAATGTGTACCATGAAACCAAGAGTTGTTCAATCTGCAAGTCAAACTACCGTTTTAATCTACCTACATCAGGTTCTTCTAACGTGGCCTGTTTTCCTTTCAGGAGCTGGATATGTTGTGTATGAACTGGTGAAGGCAGCGTTCCCTCAGAAGAAGGACTAATAATATACATCTACTACATCTGTTTATTTCAATTTCAAAAATTGTCCACTTGGTCTATATTGTGTAAAAAAAAAAAAAGAAAAAAAGATGATAATCCTCCGTCTGTGCCGGGCTGTGTCTCCTGTCATGATGGGACACGTTTCACATTCATGGGATCAATATTTATTTCTTGTACTCTCTGTGTTGACCTGAGGATCAATAAAAAATGCCTCTCATGAAAAGAAAGTGTTCATCTCTGATCAATGTATCTCTTTACGTACCATGTTTTATTTTTTTCTTTGCAAAAAAACAACAAAAAAACTGCACATTTCCAAAAAAGCAACGCTAACTTTTCCTGGTTGAGGGTTCAGTTTCCATCACCAGAGGGCAATGTTGACAATGAAATCCACAGAGCCTGGGTCTCACAGAAAGCCCTTCATAATTAGGGTTCAGAGGTTAATGCTTTTGACAACTTAATTTGTCCACATGAACTTTGCTACTTCTGTCCAAAATAAGGCTTACGGAATTTAAAAGCTTCATTTGGTAAATACCTCATGGTAAAGTGTAGTTTGCGTCTTTGATGGATTCTTCCCTGGTGTCTGTTTTAAATTGAAGCCAAAGTGCAGAAGGAGACAGCCCCGGGCCTGTTGTGCTATCAGTCCACACCCACCACACATCTTTAACACTTTAGAGGCACCAGATCAGCGGCAGCTCACCTAATCAGTAATAAAAAAAAACTAATCTGACAGGCTTCTGATTGGACGAGACGGCCCGATACCGGCAACCAATAACCAACCATCTGATGATTACTTGGCGTATGTTATGTTCAGTTCAGTTTTATTTATATAGCGCTAAATCATAACAGGTATCTCATTGCGCTTTTCATAAAAGAGCAGGTCTAGACCGTACTCTGATGCTTTTTACAGATACCCAACATGTGAAAATGTAATTGATAATGCAGAGGCGGACGGACACATGAAGAGCGCCCCTTGTCCACCAGGGGGCGCCTTTGTGATTAAACTATTTCAATGTTCTTGTTTGTTAATCTGACAATTGGTTATAGTTTGATAACTAACAAACAATTGTCAGTTCAATGCACTTTAACACTTTTTTTCTATATGACGTTTTGATCTATACATCACATTTTGGACTACCACTTGGGGAAATCTTTGGACTTTGGGGTACTACATCTAACATCCTTTACATTTTATTTGTTTACTTTCTGTGTGACTGTTAAAAGATTTGGGCAAGATGGATATTATTTGAGTAATTTTAAATTGTCATAAATGGCATTTTGTGCAGCTGTTGCTTCATCAAATCTTCCGGATGACACCAGAAACTTCTGTTCCGGAATGATTCATTAAACGGGGAAAGACTGACTTGGGGTTTAGTCTACCAGACTGTAATATTTTCCCATTGATTCACGAAATGAATAAGGGGGCAAAAAGCCTCAGTCAGTTCCCCTCCTCTGATTTCCCCCCTTTCCCCGAAAAGCAGATCTGCGCTGCTGTCTCCTTGTGGCCGAGACGCACAGAAGCCCTCCATCACCGGAAAGGAATGCAGAAAACTATGTAAAAGTTTCCGAGTGTGTGTGTTCGTCCTTGCGTGTGTATCTCCAAGCACTTTTTAGAGGTTACACATCATTTTTGGCCCGTCTGGATGTCGTAAGAGCTCGCGGCGGGGCAGGCAGAGCTGGGAGCAGCCCTCCTGTTAAGTAGCAGATAGTGTAGAGAGTCTTCCCACTTGGAAAGAGGCTCGCCGATGCGTCTGGGAACCAAAAACCCGCTGAGTACTCTGACTTCAACCTCGCTCTCCCTTTTCTCAGGTTGGGGGTCTACAACTGTGACTTTAACCTTATTTAATTTTTTTCTTGAACCAATCCAAAGAAATTCGACAGTTTCCTCTATAGGTCAGTCCTGCATGAGTTTTGGTTTTGTTTTTCTCAAGTGAATTATTTAAGTTTCAAGTGATTTCATGACACTTAGATTAAACACTTTCTTGCAGTTTTAAAAACCTGTGTTATTTCCAGACTTTATTTCCTCCAATATTCCAGTTACCATCCAGTTTACAATCGGGATATTTCAAGAAACGCGTGGACTATTTCTCGACATTGCGATGCGTAATTACGCACGGCGCTAGGATTTGACGCCCGGTTATTCTGAACTATGGAAGGACTTTCTCTCCGTTAGAGTGGGTCTATCTCATCAGCAGAGATATAAGATACTGAATTGGACGTTTTGCAGTTTAATTGCACCAGAATGTAAGTTGCTTTAAGAAGAACAAATTGAATCTAACAGAGAGAAAAATATGATAGGTTTGACTTTTTGCGCATTTATTCTCACATCGTTTCCTTTATATTAAATTGGCGTTATTGGCGTTTTACGCTGATGATTTGTCAATTTTTTTAATTTATTCATCCATAAATATATAGTCAGTCATGTACTATTTGTTTGGCTGTCTGGAGAGCAGTTATCGTGGACACATGACTTTGTTAATACTGAAAGCGGCGTTTTCTATTGGATTTGAAACAACTAATTCATACTCGATGTAGATTTGAATGGAGATATATTTACATGAGGCAAGTGATGGAGGTATGGAGTTCACATCGGGGTCGCTTAAAGGTCTTGTGAAGCCCTGAGGCTGCTGCGGGGCTGCATGGGCTGACGTTAAAGGGTCTAACCGCCTCCTTCATTCCTCTCATAGCTCCATTCATGTGCTGCTGAGCCAGAGGAGCTGAAGATGAAGAGCCGGCTGTCTCTGTTGGCGGCTGCCCTCCTGGCATTGCTGCTGTCCTCCTCTCAGGCCCAGGATCAAGGTAAAGCCGCTCCTCCTCCTCCTCCTCCTCTCTGATCCAACACATCTGACTCCAACTCCTCTCACCTCTGCTTTTTCTCTGCCTGCAGTGTTATTTAGTCTGAATAAAAAAAATTGCACAGAGAAAGAACATGTGTGTGTTTGTGAATTGATTAGTTTGAAGTGACTTGCCTCACTTTATCCTTTGATTGATGCTTTCCCCCACACTCCAATAAGTCTAGCTTTATCAGGAAGTCACAAGATTTCCTCTTGAAGTGAAAAACTGTCTCCACTTAAAAAAATCTGGTTTGAATTTAAGGATAAGAGCTTTTTTGTCTAAACCAGTAGTACTTTTAAAGTGTTTGTTTTTAGCCACGAGTAGAACTTGCTTAGAGGAGTAATGTAGCTAAGACTTAAAAGTACAAAAGAATATGTGGAAAAATCTGTTTCATTGTTAGAAAAGCTTAATTATTTTTGGTTTAGTAAAATAAAAGTGTGCTTTCTCAATCCATCTTAAAAATTATCCGCAATTAAAAAGAAATGTATTTTAGCCTCTACTGCATCCCATGCCAGGCTGTAAATCTGGTTAACTGGGGCATCGATCCAGCTTCAGACAGATGCAGTTTGATCTGTTTAACACTAGGAGGGGCCCTTGTTTAAAGTCTACTATCTATTACTGTAGCATACATTTCTCCAATTTTAAAAAAGAAAAGAAAAATCCAGGCGGCACGTGGCCAAGTTTCCTCCCTATGTCTTTTCTCCTGATGGGACGGAAAGAGAAAATATGAGTTTCACATTATTTTCCAGAAGTTTTTGAGGTCAGGAGAGGAGAAAATATGCTCCTCTGTGCCTTCTGGATTTTCTCTCGGAATAACAAAAGAAAAAAAAGAGTCCAGTAAAAACTCATCAAATCACCAGGAGGCAAATCTTTCTTTTAGTTTCTGACCTCCTGTGAAACCCCCCCCCCCTCTTTATTAACCCAGCGGGGGCCCTCACTGCCTCCAGAAGTCACGGCATCTTTAATGGGGTCGTATATATTCTACCGTGTGAAATAGTTTGACATGTTGCAGCCAGAGTCCAAGGCTCTAACATCTTGAAGAAAAAAAGACTCCAAACAGGAAGGCCTCTGCCCTAAACTGTCACATTTTTAGGTTGAAAAATTACAAAATCAAAGCAGTTTAGAGCAGAGCCTTTGATGTTTCAAATGAAAGCTACAAATGGGAATGTGGATGGTGTGTGTGTGTTTGTACAAGTGTGTGTCCATCTGGTTTAAGAGCTGAAGTTCTTTTGGGTAGTTTTTTGTCCATTTGGGAAGCAGAAGCAGCAGCCCGTGCCGTGGCCCTTGAATTGACTCACCAGGTTGGTGGTACCTCCATTTTTGACGTCCTGTCCCCCTCCCGGTCAAGCCTCGACCAGACCCTGAGTCTTGGCTTCACGACAATATTTTACAATGATATTCTTCACTCCCACACTAACAGATAAACTGGTTGGCGGTCTAGGAAAAAACTCTAGCTAGATGATATGTTGTATTTATTATTTATTCGATATTTCTGTTTCTTTGAGTAATTTATACTTTACAGCGTGTGTTTCTATCGTCTTACTTCAGGGGAATCTGCAGCAGCAGAGTTTCAAAAAATGAGCATAAACTCTAGAGCTCAGATTACCATTAGATTAATGTTCCTCCAGCATGAAAAGATTAAGAAACAGAATCACTGTTTCCACCTGTTTGTTACATGAAACAGGTTATATACGCTTTCAGTTTAGGAGAGTTTGTGTTTAGGAAATTAGTGTTTTCAGAAAAGTTTCTAAAACTTGAAAATATCCAACTACATAGGGACATTGGATTTATCCATTAAGTATTTATACTACAATCCCAAGTCTTGTTTTGAGTATAAATTTCATTACATCTATCAATGATGCATTCCCTTCAATAAATCATGACAGATTCATCCTTTCTTGCTAAAACTCCCCCGGATTGAGTCTATTTGCCTCGTAAAACTTCAAGATCATTCATTCCTTACATCCATGAGCTAATTTTGTCATTAAGATACTTTATTGCGTTTAACTGTAGGTTTTAGCTATTAGCCTAAAGCTACATTCAATTGGTGTGTTATAGCAAGCTAGTTTTTTAGGTAGGTACCCTTTTGTAGCTCGTTTTAACCCCAACCTGAAGAATATCATTCTCAAATATTAAAAAAATAATCTGTGGATCCTCGTGTACATGGAAACTTTTTGTCCCTTGCCCAAGTTGTTGTAAACAACTTTTCATGTACACGTGATGCATGATCTCCTCCATGTCCGTGATCACAAGTTAAACTTTAATCTGTATGCACTTGTAAGTTGTTTGTTGGTTAACGTAACAAAAACCAGCGGTTCTTAAATTATAGCCCAGATCCTGAAAAGATTCTGCGAGTTTTAACTCGAGCAAAAGCTTCTTTGATGAAATCTTTTTAAAATTTGGGTCTGGAGCTGAAGTAGTTTAAGAACCTCTGGTGCAGTTTTTTTTTCAGAAACGTGAACAACAACAAAAAAAAGACGTACACATGTCTTTCACTGACATTGTGTATTCTTTTATGAGGTTTGCAATGGCGACGATAGAAGATCTTTCAGAGCTGAGAACCAGATCTTTACCCATTGTATAATCAATACTGGAAAGTTTCATCAGATTTGTGTGCTTTTGTTGTTTGTCAATTCAACATCTCGAGTTGGATTGAGGTCATGGACCGTCTGCTGGATGTCAGCCAGTCCATGTTGTAGTTTGTTGGAAGTGTTCTTAAAAGTTCTTCCGCTACATCACCAGCCAGACATTTTGTTTTCACCCAGATACAAACCATCCAAAATGGGTTAACAGTCAGACCTGTATGGAAACAAAGAAAGGCCATTACAACCAACAATTAAATTTCAAATTTCAATCATATTGAAATTGATGTGCTTGGAAATTGCCAGGAAAAAAAAGTTTTGGGCTTTCAAAAACCTGGTTTTGTTTGCATGACCAAAATTTAAACAGACAATTAAATCATCCAATATCTAAAAAAGCAAAAATTCAAGTGTCCAATATTTAATTCAAAAAATGAAGTGACTTTAGGGCTTGATTGCTTCTCCTTTGTAACTTGATGACATTTTTCCATCAAATCTTTTGTCTAAATGTCCAACAATAATCAAATTTGGGCAACGTAACTTTTGGCTTAACTTGAATTTTTAGATCTGATACACTAACAAGTTGAATCTGAGCGTCTTGAAACCATTTTATGTTTGAATATTGGAGTTTTTAAAAGCACCATACATGTACTATACACCAAATTGGCCTTTCTTTGCTGCCCTGGTCACAGCCAAAATTCACCAAGTGTTCATCTTCCCGCTCTGTTTGTGTTTCCTTCTTGAATGTTTTAAACTGTAGGAAGGTAGTGTTGTTTTTGTTGCCTGTGTGTTATTGCTTGAGTTGTTGACTGTGGCTGCTGGCTCAAACGGAGGTTATTTTATCTCCAAAATGGCTAGTTCCCTTACATCTTTAGTTTAGGTGTGTGTTGTGTTGTTTGCGCCAACAGTGAACTGACAAACTTCTCCCTGGAAGTGTTGACTGTTGGGAAAATCCTTTTATACTTAACATTACAATACATCCACCTTTTAAAGCTGCAGGATTAACTGGGTTTACCTTTTCTCTTCACAGTTGATCCCCCATCAGATTTGAGGTTTAAGATTTTAAATGAGAACACAGTGCAAATGATCTGGAGCAGACCACAGTCGAGGATACAGGGCTACAGAATACAAGTGACCTCAGACACAGGTGGGTGCTCATTAAACCTGCGTGTTATGTCCTGTCGAGCCCGAAACATTACAGGTGTCATAAACTCTCATCAGCCTGCCTGGCAAGACTTGACACTCCAAGCAATTACTGAAGATTTTTTGCAGACACGTGTTTGGCTCCAGGATATCTAAAACAAATAAAAGAAAAATAGCTAGGGAAATGAAAAATATCACTGTCATGGAAAGATGTCATCATTAGTTTAGTTCAGGAGTGTATATGTCATATCCATCAGTGTTCATTAAACAGCTGAGATGGTTTTAAGAAAAGAAGAAAAAAAAAAACAGCCAGCAGTCATATCAGCTACTTCTACACTTAGCTAGCTAATGTTAGCTAATTAACTCAGAATGTGTAGGTGTATTTTTTTCACTAGGGTTTGCCCCTTAGTTCCAATGAAGAAACAAGCTGAAAGCTACAAAATACAGTAGGCTACAATACTATTTTAGACATGCTTTTGTTGCAGAAGTTTAGGAAAAGCCTTCTATTGCTTCAACATGACAATGCTCCCTTTCACAAAGCCAGGAGCTGATTGTACAAGCTTTTTCGTAAGTTCAAACATAGGCTTTTATAACTAAGTAGCTCAATGTTTATTAAATGAGGATTTCCTGCATCACTAACGGTAATGTTACATAGACTAGTTAGCTAGCTAGTTCTTACATAGAGATTCATTGCTAGCTAGCTGTTGCTAACTTAACTAACAACTAGCTAACGGACAGAACTAATGTTAGTTTGTATATTCATAACTGCCAGGTGTAAAAGCTACATGCTATATTGGCTATAGAAACCAACTCGCTAACTGACAGAAGTTTGTATATTTACGTCCAATAACTGTCATATATAACTGTTACATAATAACTAAACTAGCTAACTTACAGACAGAATTAAGAATTATAATTAAGACGTATGAATTATTCAGAAGTGCCAGGTGTAACAGCTAACGTTAACCTACATCCTATTTGCTAACTAAAGTAACTTAGCTAGCTAGCGTTAGCTAACTGACAGAACTAGCTAACTGTAGCTTGTATATATACATTCAATAACTGCTAGGTGTAACAGCTAACGTTATATACTATTTGCTAACTAAAGTAACTTAGCTAGCTAACTGACAGAACTAACAGTAGCTTGTTGAATTTACATTCAATAACTGCCTGGTGTAACAGCTGCATACTGTTTGCTAACTAAACTAACGCCAAGGTGACCAGATTTCTCAGACAAAATCCGGGGACATTTTCAGCTCAGAAGCGTATATACCTCCAAAACACGTCATGTTTTTATTTTTGTAAAACTTAAAACGGGGACACTAGACCTAGAGCCGTTCTCATTAGGGGCTGAGTCTCTTCCCCCCCCTAAAGGTCTGATCCTAGACTCACTCCTGCTGCTACTTCATACTCCACTACACCTCAGAGGGGAATGTTGTAATGGTTACTGAACCACATTTATCTGACAGCTTTTGCTTTATTGCTTCAGGCTTGTTTCTGCAACAGCTCATTGAGTATCAGATACAAAAAAAACTATTGAGGAAAGATTTTCCTTTGACATTGATGCAGTATTAAACGAGATCGCTGCAATCAGCAGCAGAGAAACAAGCTACAATGTAAGTTAATAGGATAATTGTCCAGCTTGTATTTACGTTCATAAAAGTGCTCGTTTTGCTACTGACACTCAGATTATTATTCTAAGTGTCTGACAACATTATGGAAAGGATTTCTCAGGAGGTCGACCTTCCTGTTAAAGATTGAGATCCTTTTTTAAAACATAAAAGTGCGTTCACTAAACCCACCAGACTCCTTGTAAATAATCAGTAATTTTAGCATCGTAAATCCGGCTTTCTAAAACCTCTCTGAGCTCTGAGCAGCTCTGGCTGTCTTGAGCAACTATTGGCTACGTTTGGCCAATTTTTTCTTTCTTTCATTCCAATTTCCGGTCTGTCAGTCACAGTGAAAACCGGGGACATTTCCGGGGACAGATCCAGCCAGGGACAGGTCACCAAAACCGGGGACTGTCCCCCTAAACTAAACTAGCTAGCTAGTTAACTGACAGAACCCCAATATGCCTCAAATTACAAAATGTTATGCCAGTAACATTACACTAAATGACTAGCCAGCCTAAATAATGATGGTTGTTTTTTCACTTTATTGGTTTGTTATTTGACCCATCCACCACCCCAACCACTTTATGGGTTTGTTAAGAGGCACAAAGCTAGTCTTTGCCTGTAAACCACAAACGTATTTCATTAAAATTAACTTAATTTAATTTATTTCTACTGGATACTGAGTAAAAGTAAGAGCTTAAGGTATTATCTAATGTACTTTTTATATATTTAGCTAATGGGTCTTTTCACAGTAATTATCCTGTAAACCTGCACAATTGACATTGGACATATCTTAACTAGCAACATATCAACACATGAATTAAGAATAAAAATCTGTGGACTATTTGAAGCTAAGGATTTTTTTGATAAATAAGTATGCTCACCTTAATGGAATAATTGGGTATTTAAGGGTTAAAATATTGTTTTGATTCATAGTAATGCGGAATGTTTTCATTAAATTGAATCATACAGTTGTGTGTTTACAGAGCTCTTCCAGTCCTCAGGTCAACAGTCGGAATCAGGTTTTTCTGAAGACCTGTTTTAACTTTTGGAGAAATGAAGTAATGCAATAGTTTCCTAATGGCTTCCCTCTGACTTTGTGAATTCTTGTAGAAGAACCAACAAAAGAATTTACTCTGCCTGCATCTGCGACTAAGACCTCCATCTCAGACCTGAGTCCAGATGTGGATTATACCGTAACAATATCTGCGTACGTTGGATCAGAGGAAAGTCTGCCTATCTCTGGCCAGATCACACGTAAGTCACCGTGTCCCTGAGTGTGTGTTTGTGTGTGTAAAGTAGCACCAGACTTCAAACCAAATGCTTGTAAAGTTTGTAGCTGCAGCTGGTCAGTCTTCACCAAATGCGCTTGTAAAACACCTAAAGACCCAATACACAGAGTGAGCAAATGAGCAGAAACAACTGTTGTTTTATAGAAAAGAGTGTGCTTCTGTTATTCTGCATAATTTCTTTTTCATGATTTCAGTTTTACAGTACAGTTCGTTCTATAAATAAATGTAGTTTAGTTGAGGAAACCACTATTTAGTAACTGTTCTTAAGATTTTGATCTTTCTCTTTTTGAGCACTTCAATTTCTTTTAGAAAAGAAAAGGCAGAAGGGATTTATTCTTGACCCTGGAAACAAGCTCACCATAAAAATAAGTTTCATATTTACCATTCAAAATTAATGATACTAGTTTTTAGCTTTGAAACGCCAGAAGGTCGAATGTGAGGTTTAAACGTAGTAAAAGATATTAGTTTTTCAACCAAAATGTAGCAATGTAAATGTAGAATTAGAAAAAGCTTAATTTGAAAAGATCACAAGCCAAAAAGTTTGGGAACCACTGAGTAGTCGGTGAACAAGGGACAAAGAGACAATGCATTTATCTACAGATAAGGTAAGAAAAGAGCAGCTGCAGCAGGTTAAAAGACAGTCCAGTAAAAGTAACATTACATATGGATCAGTAAACAAGCAGTGAGCAAGATTTCCAGCGGCAAGTGAGGTCTTCACTAACATCAAGGCAGCAGTTTGGTGGGGACGCCGGCTTGGCACCGTAGCAAACACTGATGATCTGACAAACCCTCCGAGCTCAGGAGATTCCCTGGAAATCTGTCGGAAACGATGACATCAATTTGTTAGTTTGGCCATTTGGGAGCTTGTTTTCCACGTTCCTTGTATCTACGAGGAGAAAATGTTGCACAAGAAACCCTCAAGATGAGATACTATATCTCATGTATGGAAAGAAAGACGAATTCTGGTCCAGTTTTAGTGGTCTGCCATTTTGTTGAAGAAAAACAGCGACGATTACTGACAGAAAATGGTTCATAACCTGACATAAAAATAAAGATTTGGATTTTTCTGAGGATAGATAGAGGATTAAATATTGATTATAGATTACCTGAATCTTCTCTGACATCTGTAATTACATGATTGTGTGATTGCCTTTCAGTTGAGTCAAGTGGCGGCACAGGAGGAGCTTCCAGGAAACCAGACCCTTCAGCTTCAGTCAGTAAGTCCTCTTGTTCATTTAAACCTTCAATTTGACGAGGGTTTCACTGCTAAGATAACGAGCCCCAAACATTCCATGTTACTGCTCGACTTCTTCCAATTTTTGTTCTCGAAAACTTCATTCCTCACTGCTGGGCGGCGTCCATCAGCGTGAGCTCACCAGCGAAGGGAGGCTCCTACCGCACAACACCCCATTGTATAGCTATAATCAAAATTAGGCCCCCATAAATCTCTGAAGTATTCGGTCATAGGTTTGGTCCTCTGACGGCCAATTATGCCAATGCAGAGGAAACTGCACATGCTCAGTGCAGGGGTCGTAGGTGGGGCGGGAAGCTGCAGTTAGAGCTAGGGGAGCGAGCTGAGAGGTGCCCAGCCCTGAAGTGCTGAGAGAAGTGGAAACCATTACAGATGCTGATTTACAAGAGCGTTGCTGCCATGCTGCTGCTGCTGCCCTGGCTCGGGTCTGCAGAAGATGACGAGCTTTTGCTGATTTTTCTTTCTTTGAGAGAGGAAAGTCACAAGGAAACTCCTAGAAAGTAGGGCAAAGCAGGAGTATACCTCCACCTACAACAGCACAGTTTGATTTATACAGTGTGACAGAACATACCCCAAAAAGTAATTTATTCATTCATTCAGTCATTCAGTCATTCAACCTTCACTCATACTCGAGAGATCTTTGAGGGGCGACCTTCATTTACAACGACATTGAGTCAAGTTACAAAGACGAGAACAGAGCAGCAACACAGAAAAGAAGCAACACCATCATAAGAAAAATATAAAGACAAACAATTATGTTTAGCAATTACAAGTAGAAGTTTGCAGGTTTAAAACCAGATTTAAAAACTGTTCAAAAGGCACAACTGGGTTGATTTTAAGGAAGTGTTGTAATTTGTTCCAGGAGTCTGGTGCACTAAAGTTATAAGCAATTTTTCCAAGTTCTGACCATGCTCGGGGAACATGAAGTAAAAGCCAGTCAGCAGAGCGAGTCCGATTAATGAATAATGAATAAGCTTTAAAAAACAGTCAAACGTTCATCCTGAGAAATACCAAGCTTTTATCAAAAAACACATATTGTCACATCAAATGTGATCAAAGTTATATCAACATTGAGTACTTACAGTACTTTTCCAGGTTCTCATGCAACTTGCCACAACCCTAATTCTGCAAACCCTTGAATATTTTTGGTGTGGAAGGTACACATCCTTATGATGTTTTATGTTAATTGTACCTTTTTTATTGCCCTCTCCTACACTCTCTCTCACTCCTCACTCCCCCCATCCCCAGAATGCTCTTTCAGTGCCATTGCCGACGTGGTGTTCTTGGTGGATGGCTCCTGGAGGGTGGGCAGGCCAAACTTCAAATACATCCGCAGCTTTATTTCAGCGGCGGCCGGCGCCTTTCAGATTGGAGAGGACAAAACCCGGGTAGCTGTGATCCAGCACAGTACCGATCCCCGAACAGAGTTCAACCTCAAACGCCATTTTACCCGACCGGCTCTACTTCGTGCCATTGGCTCACTCCCGTACAAAGAAGGACACACCATGACAGGTACATGGATAATGTTATCTAATGTTATATTTTCACACTATTTTCTGGTTTCACCTCAGTATAAATTAGTTTTCTGTGGCTTTTTAATTATTATCATAAGTTGTTAGTATTTTTATTTTTTTTTTCTCACTATTTTACATTTTAAAATGTATTCATTTAAAAGTTATATTCAAGTTTTAGGTACTTTTTATTCTAGTGTGCAACATACAGTAAATCATTACTTTGTGTAAATATTTTATTTCATTTTTAATTAGTTTTGCTGTTCGGCCAACATGGTTTTCAAGTTGACAAATGAAAGAAATTATCTTAAATAATAATCGCAAAGTGTTTTTAAAAAAAATTGGATCCCAATCCAATTTTAGCACTTTTAAATATTTGCCGATACCGAGTCCCGATCTAATACTTGTATTTGTATAGATAATAGAGCTGCACACCGTGTAAACGATCGCATTGCAGATATTGCAAGTAGATGTTGGATTGTTCAACCTACTTCCATACTGCTGACATTTTAGCCACGTTAATGAGTAAAGCCAACTTATGTACGAGTTTGCGTTCTGCCTTAAATTGTACTCAGCTGACGTAATGATTGGCGTAAGCTGAGGTGACTGCCGATCCCTGATCAGTTAAAAAATTTACTTTACTTACTCTAATTATATTTACATATTTGAAGAAGAGGCCTGTACCCAAAAAAACTCAGGACCAACTTAAAACACATCTGTAATTTACCCCCATGTGTGGTTTTCTGTGGTATGTTTTGACCCAATAATGGACACAATTGGCATTTTCAATCAATATAGAAATAAGAATTTACATTTTTCTTTAGCATAAGCAAAAATGAAGCCCTTCATCAGTTAGGTCAGTTTGTGGTAATGTTTTCCTTATTGTATAAGGACTATAATAAAGAAGTGTTAAACACTTTCTGTCTGTATCATTTAATCCTATTTCCCTGCATGTCTTGTTGCTCCAGGCAATGCACTCAACTACCTCCTGAAAAACACTTTCACCGAGGCGGCCGGTGCCAGGACGGGTTTCCCAGGGTGCTGGTGATCATCACAGATGGCAAATCTGAGAGTCCAGTGGAGAGTTACGCCAAGCAGCTTAGGAGCAGCGGGGTGGAGATCTTTGTCCTCGGTACGTAGCCAGAACAAGTTTATTACATTCCACATCTTACATTTTCCATTTGCATTTAATGCCTTTAACTGCAGCTTGTGATGATGTAATATTAGAAGAAAGAAAAAAAAAATTACAAGTGATAGCAAGTTTTATGTATGTTTACGCTTGGGCTTCGCTGTCAGACTTTCCACAAACTTTGGATGGTGAAACAGAAGTGGGCTGTTGCTATGGTCTTAAAGAATACTAGTGATTCAATAATAATAACGCATCATCTTCTACGGTCTGTGAAAACCGGTCACTGAGCTATAACTGCTGAGTGATATTTGAAATATACTCTCAGCGTGTGCAGGAGAAGCTGCTAACATGCAGGAGTGACACTGTACAAAATGAACAAACAGACCTCATAATCAGCCTGGTCATCAAGTTTGTGGAGTTGTTATTAATTTCAAAAGGTTGAGGGTGGTTGAGTTTCTTATTTTGATTACAGTCACAGACATTTACATTGTGATATTTTCACAGGACATTTGAGTTGTGATATGTAAAAGCTATGGTGCGTAGTTTCTGTCGCCCCCATGAGGAATTCTAAGTAATGACGACAGCGCTGTCGGCACGTCATGATACAAGCCTTCCATGACCGTGCACAACATTCTGATATATTAATTAAAAAAGGACTTAATCAGGGATAAACAATAAAGTCTTTCCCTGGCAACTACTCAGTCAACATTCAATGTCCGACATTAAGACATACTGTAAGTATTTTAAATTTTTCTTCCAATTTCGTAAATGCTTTAAAGTAAAATGTTGTGAAGAAGAAGTAGAAAGTCTCCAAAAATTGAATATAACAAAGTAAAGACACTGAAGTTCAGTGTTGGGGAACAAGCACCCTGTTACTTTCCCCTTGTGTCAATCAGAATGTTCACATTGATATTTGATGAAGTTGGACTTTAAATAAACTACATTCTGTAAAGGCTCACAGCTTTATTAATAGTGGCCAAGTGTTACAAAAAATATATAGGATTGTAAAACTCATATTTACTGCCATGCTGTCAGACTTTCCAGCAAGAGCGGAATAAAAGAAAATGAAGACTTTGATTTGTTGTGAATCCAGCTGGAGAACGTTTAATATACTTCATATATGTTTTATACATCTTCATAGATTGCTCATTACATACAGTATTTACAGAACTTTACCTTTGACATCGTAACCCTTAACACGATGCCAGTGACTTTACAATCAAATTTACTGGAGTTGCCTCTTAGCTCAGAAATGAGTGAATGTCCCTACATTAAGCAGGCAGTGGCAATCACAACGGTTTCAATTGAATAATTTACCCGTTTACAACTTTTTTTGTTTTTCTTCGTCCGTTTTAGGTATCCAACAGGCAGATGAAGGGGAGATGAAGCGGTTGGCCTCCACGCCTTACAGAAGTCACATCTATAATGTCGCCAACTTTGACTTGATCAAAAATGTGCAGAAGGAGCTCATCACTCAGGTGTGCGCTAGCGTCGAGGATCAACTCAGCCTACTCGTCAGTGGAGAAGAAGGTAAGATGTGATAAAACAAAAAAAAAGACCTTTCATTCTGGGTAACAAAATGAAGACACATCTGTCTTAAGGTTTTCATCTTCTGCCTTCTATTGATCCTTTTGCACATTTTCTTAAAGCAGTAGTAACATTTTGGGAAATGCACTTAATCGCTCTGTTGAATAAGAAGATCAATACCACTCTCATATCTGTCCTAATTTGAAGCTGCAGCTAGCAGCTGCTTAGCTTAGCATAACAACAGGAAACGGGGGAACAGCTAGCCCTGCTTTGTCCGAAGGTAACAATCTCCCTGCCAGCTACTCTGACACTCTCTTATTAACATGTTTTACGTATTTAGATTAATGCCTAAGTCTTTGGACAGAGCCAGGCTAACTGTTTATCCCTGTTTACAGTCTTTATGCTAAGCTACGTTAACCATCTGCTGGCTATAGCTTCATATTTAACAGATTTTACACTGGTATCAATCGTCTCATCTAACTCCCAGTAAGAAAAAAAATAAGCATTTTTCCAAAATATTTAAATATTCATTTTGTATTGAAATTTAATTTAATTCTATCATAATTCATTATTTTATCTGATTGTCACCTTTTTGAATACATTTTCTCAAAACCAAAGTAAGGAGACAAGTGAGTGTACATTTTATGCACAATAACATTCAGATAACTCTAACTCTGACTTTGATTTTTGCAGCCGTTGAGCCAGCCTCTAACCTCCAAGTCCCGGAGGTGGCCTCAAAGTCCATGCTGTTGACCTGGGACGCCTCTACCGGAGATGTTTCTGGATACAAGGTGCAGATGAACCCCATGATGGCTGGCGCCAAGCGGCAGGAGCTGTATGTGGGCCCGTCCCAGACCTCAGTGATGGTCAGAGACCTTTCTTCAGACACAGAGTACCAGATCAGTCTGTTCGCCCTGAAGGGCCTGATGCCCAGCGAGCCCGTCACGGTCATGCAGAAGACTCAGCCAGTTAAAGTGTCAATGGGTGAGTGCAAAATAGTTATTCACAACTAGTCAATTTTGGCTTTCTATTAAATGTGTGTTACAATGAAGGTTCTTCTCTTACTTTAGACACAAAGAGTCTTCAACAAAATATCTGTAAATGTATCAATAATGCAGAAGATCTTCTGATCAAATGATTGAAGAAGCAGGTGACTTTATAGGAATAGTTCAACATTTTGGAAAAAATGCTTATTAAGATAAGGTAAAATTAGATAGAATTTTAGTAATCCCAAATAAAATTATTGAGATTGCTCAAAAGTCTTTGGGACTAAAAAATTCCCTTTTGTGGGAAGGTGATTCACTTAGTTTCCATAGCTTCCTCTAAATCCATGAGTCGTTGTTAATGTATCTCTTTTTGTTTACGGATTAAAAACAAGATGCAGTATGATACTTAGGCTTAGGAGTGTTATTTTTGAAGACACAGAGTCGGGCTAGCTGTTTTCTCTGCTAACAGTCTTTTTGCTAATTCTTCCCAGCTTTAGCTCCGTAGTTTAAAAATCTCCTTATTATCAGCACCCCAAACCTGATGCTGTTTCTGTCATATGATAGTTAACAAAATGACAGCTCTAGCTCGTAAATACCGTTTACACCAAGTCTTAATAAGGAAAGAAACTGGGGATGAAAAGTCTTAGAATACATTAAAAGCAAACACCCTAATGTGCTATCGTTGGAGTTAGTCAATTACAACTTTGTATTGTGCTTGTGTGTTTTTCCAATCTAGAGTGTTCTCTTCGCGTGGACGTTCAAGCCGATGTTGTCCTCCTGGTCGACGGTTCTTACAGTATCGGCCTGGCTAACTTTGCTAAAGTCAGAGCTTTCCTGGAGGTGCTGGTGAACACCTTTGACATCGGGCGAGATAAGGTCCGGATCAGCTTGGTCCAGTACAGCAGGGACCCCCACACCGAGTTCTACCTGAACACTCACCATGACCTGAGCGCCGTGGTCAAGGCTGTAAGGACTTTCCCGTGCGGCGGCTCCACCAACACTGGCAGGGCCATGACCTACGTGAGAGAGAAGATCTTCCAGGCCTCCAAAGGGGCACGACCCAATGTTCCCCGCGTCACCATCCTCATCACTGACGGGAAGTCATCCGACGCATTCCACGAGCCAGCCACAAAGCTGAGGAATGCTGATGTGGAGATCTTTGCGGTGGGCGTAAAGGACGCTGTACGAACTGAGCTGGAGGCCATCGCCAATACGCCTGCAGAGACCCATGTGTACACTGTAGATGACTTTGATGCCTTCCAGAGAATTTCCAAAGAACTCACGCAGTCCATCTGCCTGAGGATCGAGCAAGAGATTCGCAACATCCACCAGAGACGTAAGTAATGTTGCTTCAACCCCTCTGTGTGTGCTTCATTGAAGTTCCTTTGAACAATCTACCATCGTTATATATCATTTAGATTGTATCAATTCTTTTTTTTTCTTTTATTGATTCCTCATTTGTTGTGTAATGTTTGGGTTTAATTCTTGCCATATTGTCAGAAAATAAACCCAATTATGATGATAGCAATAGCAGCCATTATTTAAGCAAATGAAGCTAAAATAGGTAGGCAAAAAAGGTATTTTTAAAAACATTTATTCTGGATGTTCCCATGCACAAGAGGAATATTTGGCAGTTTTCTACTGGTTTTAACTTAAAGGTGCTCTAAGCGATGTTGGGTGACAGCACTTCTTGTTGACAATCAAAGTATTTTCAAACAAAACGAGGCTAGCTCGCTCCTCCCTCCTCCTCATCCTGTCCACTCTCCCTCCCTTCCATGCTTCCGCGCATTAACCTCCCAACCCCCACTCCCAAATCCTTCTTGTCGGTTATTGGCTGGAAGACTGTTTGTTATGTTTGGTGCTGCAGGTTGACACAGTTTGTTTTTGTTGCTGTTTGTAGACACTGGGCTGTCTAGAGAGACCTGCTTTTTTTCTTGCTTTTTTTTACAGTGTGTTCAGGGGACAGGCAGCTAGCAGATAGTGAGGAGATGTTTTTTACAGTGTGTTCAGGGGACAGGCAGCTAGCAGATAGTGAGGAGATGTTTTTTACAGTGTGTTCAGGGGACAGGCAGCTAGCAGATAGTGAGGAGATGTTTTTTACAGTGTGTTCTGGGGACAGGCAGCTAGCAGATAGTGAGGAGATGTTTTTTACAGTGTGTTCAGGGGACAGGCTGCTAGCAGATAGTGAGGAGATGTTTTTTACAGTGTGTTCTGGGGACAGGCTGCTAGCAGATAGTGAGGAGATGTTTTTTACAGTGTGTTCTGGGGACAGGCAGCTAGCAGATAGTAAGGAGATGTTTTTTACAATGTGTTCAGGGGGAAGGCAGCTAGCAGATAGTGAGGAGATGTTTTTTACAGTGTGTTTTGGGGAGAGGCAGCTAACAGATAGTGAGGAGATGTTTGCTGGAGATGTTTGCTGTATGTGAGAAAAAATGTTGTAACACACGTGGCTTAGAGCACCTTTAAGTTATATTTTATCTTTCACAATAAAGGTGGAAATTATGAGTTACTTGGTTTGAATAGTTTGATTCTTTCTGTCATTTGTCACTCTGAATGAGGCAGTTGTGACTCTGCAGTCAGACAGTATATTATAGTTTGTCGGAAGATTGGGATCTGTTTCACCTGTGTTTATCCATTGTCCAGTAGTGGGATATACTTTGCTAAATTGCATTCTTGTACTTACATTTGTCAGCTTTGTTACCTCCGGGTGTAGCATAGGCCAAGGAAGAACCCATTGAATCATATCCTCGGGCCGATACACAAATTATTTTTCCACTTTTGTGAACTTTCACAAGATAGGGCCTGGCCTTGGTGGAGATCTGCCCTTCTAGTCTAATCAGTGGCTCAAACTAGCTTAGCATGACCAAAAATGTACCAATCATGGAGCACCAAGCTGTCAGTTTATTCGTTTAGGGTTGTTGTTGAAGTGCTCACCAAATTTCCTTGTTTGGTGATGACTTGGCCACAAGAAGAACTCTTCTTAAACATAGAAATCCCAAAGTTGTTTATATTTTCTTCCGTTTCTCACTCCGGTAGCTCGTTGATATCAATTCTTTTGTGAGCTATGTAATGCTTCTGTGATTCATTTATTACATAATTTCAAAATGTGTTGTAACTCTGTGTGTGTGTGTGTGTGTGTGTGTGTGTGTGTGTGTGTGTGTGTGTGTGTGTGTGTGTGTGTACGTGTGTGTGTACTTAGGACAATGATGCATGCTTTTCATCAGTCTATGCAAGTTAATTTGAAGTAATTTATTTTTAAGTACATGTTTAATTAGACCTACCAGTCAACTATTATGATTTAGATCATTTGTAGTAATCATATCAACATTTTAACAATTAATCACTGTATCAGTCAGTCTCCACTGTGGAGGAGACTACAGAGAAGTACCAACAGCCATGCACATGCACACAATTACTTTCATGTCGCTTTTCCAAGTGTGGCTTTTTTCATCCAAACCCTCTGTTCGGCTCAATGTGTTAAACACATGTCCACCTTTTCATCTTTCAAGGCCAGAGAGAGGTCCTCCATGTGGAAATATTAAAACTGGGTCAAGTAGTGGTTGCAAAGATTTCTTTTCATTTGTTCAAACCCAGTTGAATCACCAGATGACTGCCTGGTGTGTTGTCCGTCACGTATCCGTAGGAACTTGACTTTGAAATGCATTTTTTCTTTTTACTGAAATCATTAGCCATCCCCGAACATCTTAGTCAAGTTTAAACAAGCAAGAAAAGTTACTAGGAAATACCTTTTTCACCCACTTAGGCTATTAATCACTCTCCTATTTTGCCAAAAGGAGCAAGGTCTGCCAGCTTAAAATATGACTCACACCAGCTTTGGTTGCCGATTATATAATTCTTATATAATAATGACTTTATGTCAACAGAAGTGTGCAGGAGGCTGAGTGAGCAGCGCAGTCACAGCTTCCATCCAACATATTTGCTCAAAAAGCTCACATAGTGGGGAGTTTCACAGCCGCCCTCCTTGTGGTGTTTTAATGATGGAGCTGTCAGATGGGTGTACAGTGTACATCTTTATTAAATGATGTACAGCATGTAGGTTGTACAGCATGTAGGTCAGCCCGCCCACTGTTTGGATTCCTTCATTTGTTCTTTGTTTGAGGTAGGGATGTCATGATACCAAAAATCTAGTAGTCAGTACCGATACCACCAAAAGTATACAACATTTGATACCAAAGTTGATACCACGGTGTGTAAAAAAAAAAAAAAAAAAGTAATCAATACCAATACCAGTGAAATTTCATATTTCTTGATATCCAATTCAAAACCACGATAAACAAAAAAAAAAAGTCCCATGTCCTCCTTTATAACGTGTATTTAAGAATAACAAGTATAACACTTGGGGATTTCAGTGAGGGGGCAAGGAGTGCGTGATTTACATGTAATCTGGAGATAACGTCAGTCTTCTGGACGCACAGCCGTCTGCTCCGAAGCCTGACATCACCAGACAGCCAACGTACGATATCATCTTCCATGAGTTGACCCTGAACTCCCAGACAGCAAGCATGTTTGGTTACGTACAGTAGTCTCTCTCTGCCATTGTTGATTTATCACATAGAACTGGGCTGGTTAAAGTTAACTTAACGGACATTATAGAGGTCCGCCAAAACGAGCACTAGAGTTAGCTAATGTCAATAGCTATTGTGGCTGACGTAGCAGAGAGAAACAGATTTACTTATTTTTTTTTTTTTTTTGACAAATGTTTTATGGAGTCAGATTTACTTTTTGTTTGGGAGCAAAAAAAAAAGCCTTTGCTGTAGATGTAGTGTTAAGCTAAAGCCAGAGGCTGACTGCGGGTCGGCTTTCTTCTTCTTCTTCAGCATTTAGCGGCAGACAATAACACTTGTAGTTATATACTGCCACCGTCAGGTCCGGAATAATTTAATCCCTCGGTACCTACAGTACTGTAGAAAAACGAGTACCGTCACTTTTTTTTTTTTTTTTTTAAATTTTGGCACTGACTTGGTACGGAATTACCAGTTCTCGTGACACCTCTAGGTTAAAGAAGTCTTGGTTAAGTTTTTTTCCAAAGTGCAAACCCACTTTCAGTAAAAGAGAAAGGCTCAGCTCAGTTAGCATCATCCTTGGTGATTTAGATTAAAATCATTCTCCCCAAGTTTCCACATGGCAGTGTGTCCGTTAACTTTGTTTCCTTCCATTTTTTCACCAGAACTTATCCAACCAAGGGCCCTTTCCTTCTCAGAGGTTGGCCCCAGAAGCTTCAGAGTCAGCTGGGAGATCGACCCCACCGCCAGCGTAGTGTCCTACTTGGTTCAGTTCAAGCCGGCAGATGATGACGGTGGGCATTATGTGTCCATGTCTTTGCCAGGGGATGCACTAACCACCATCCTCCCCCACCTGACTCCAAACACTCGCTATGAAGTCAAAGTTTTTGCTCAGTATGACAACTGGGACAGCTTGCCCGAGACTGGCTTTGAGACCACTTTAGAAGGTCTGTTGACTCAAGACATTTACCTTTTTAATTTTCAAAGCTGGTAAATTGGAACAGTGACGCTAATTAACTTATTCACATTTGTTGCAGAACGAGGCTCTGTGCAGAACCTAAGAGTGTCTGAAGAGACCACAGACAGCTTCAGAGTTTCATGGCAGCCAGCTCCCGGAGACGTTACTCGCTACAAATTGACCTACGAACCTACAGGGGACGAGAGCTCCAGGCTGGAGACAACCACGGTCAGCGCCGAGACGACCATTGTGCTGCAGGAGCTTCAGCCGAAAACCACCTACCGTGTCACCGTTACTCCTGAATACCCCTCCGGCTCCGGAGTGCCGCTGCAGACGGATGGCACCACCAAAGAAGGTAACAAGTTATAACTGTTACAAATTAGAAAACAGCAATATTTGGCAGTGGAAATGTCTCTCACAGCATATCATTTGATGCATTTAACATAAAAAAATCGCACACACACATGTCATTCAAATATTACTGGATTTAGTGCAAGTTACTGTTTCTAGTGTCCATCGAGCATAAATGACATAAATGACTACATGGTACAGATTAATCAAAATATAAACAATGTTAAGGGGGAAAAAAGCAGGTCTCAGGAGCAGCAATAACAACAATATTTTCATAGTCATGGCTACATTACACCACCTGTTTGCATCAACTATAGCATGATGCATGATGGGAAATGTAGTGCTGACACTTGCGAATGTCGCATCAACAAGGTTGTTATTTTACTGGAACTATTTTGCAAAGCTATTTTAAATTGCGTATTATTATTTTAGTCATTGAAAGTGTTTCTCAAGGATACTTGAATAGCGCAACATATCTTTTAATTTTGGGCCAGAAGTTGAGCTCTGAAGTCCAGATATATGAGTAGCTGGAAAATTAACTGCTGAGTCACTGGTTCTGATCCGAAACAGGTGCCTGCAGATGTCTTATGATTATTCTCTTTGTGCTGTGGAACAGTAAAAAACTAACTTTCTCAACTAACTAATTTAAAGATCACAGGGGAAATAAGTTTTTCCCCTGTGATCCTTTCTCTGACATCCTCAGTGTCCACTTTTTTTTATTTTAAAAGTCATCATCTGTCATTTGGCATTTGCTTTCATTCCAAAACTTCCTGGGAGTGCCGGGAGTCCACACATTTTTGACCCCAGTGGAAAGTCAACTCTGCAGTGTTAGTACAACCTGCCACCCATCGAGCTCCTTGTTAGATCTGTCCTGCCTTACAGGGAAAGGAATGAAAAACAGACAGAAGCACAGAAAGCTGGGAAAAAAAGTGGGCCAAGATGAACTCAGTGGTGATAAACAAAGGAGAAGGAAAGTGGCGGAGATTTCCCTCCTGGGTTAACAACCCTCTAAACTCTGGACAGGGACGTTAAACTTTTGTGATCTTTCGTAGATGCTTGAAGAGAGATTATGTCATGGAGAAACTTGTTAGGGAGCTAGGACATAACATCGGAAGGCATTTAAAATGGTTGAGACCCTGAGACAAGTTGCTGGAAATAAAAAAATGTATTCCTGTCTACCATGGCAACAGCATTTCTCACCGTGTCTGGGTGTACTGTTCACTTCCTGACTCTTCCAGCTGCTTGTCATCTAAGGTGAACTTTTTTTTAAATAGTTTTGACAGTTAATAAAAAGAGGTATGATTAATCCCAGCTTGCACCTCTTTTGACATGAAACACCCAGCTGGCTCTGAGATGGATTTATCTTTTTCCTCCCCCTGTATGGCTTACAATATTGTTCCCATTATGATGTTTACTGTGTCCATTACTTTATCTCAAAACTATGACTTGATGCAGGTCATTGAGGTTTTGAAAAGCACATACTGTATTGGTCTGAATATAAGACAACCCTGATTATAAGACGATAAAAACACATTGAATAAAACAAGGTAGGCTGTTGTTTTTAAGACCTTTTAAATAAAATATTATATTTTTCTAAAGCCTTCAGCTGAATGACTGCTCTGGTAATGGGCATCCCATCGTTAAGTTTTTCTGTCATGTAATCACACTCTCTCCTGTCAATCTCTTGGGAGCGGCTGCTTTGAGGACCATGGTAAGATTTTCTCTGGCTGTTTGCTTTTTTTTTTTTTGACGATGTAACATCTCCATGACAACGCCTCATTGTACTTCCATTCTAGCGTCCGACTTCCAGGCTTTTTGTTGCTGGATACATCATTTGTTTTGTCTGTGTGAACGTGGATAACGTTGGTGATAGTGAGATGATTACTACAGTTACACTTGTAGTGATGAATCGACGAAAACACGTTTTATTTTTTTTCTGATTCACGGTCTTGTTCTAACACCACTGGTGTTCAGTCTCTCTCTTTCGCTCTCCACCATATAACATTACTTGTTGACACTTCGTCTAAAACTCTGCTTTTTCAACCAGCTGTTTGTAACATTAACATAAAAGGGATTAGGATAATTTCATTTCTATAGTTAATAGCTGATTTCTCTATTGGCTGTTAAAACAGGTGACGTCAAGTACGTTCTGCGACTTGAACAGCTGAAAGTCTAGACCCCGATTATAAGACGACCCCACTTTTTTTGTCTTATATTCGGACCAATACGGTAATACTTGGTTACATAAACTGCTGGGAGTGACTTTACTCTTCTTTTTTTATTGTCTGACTATTTAGGAAAACAAGTACATTTCACTTAAAATCCATGACATTTTCATCACTCGGTAGGAACAAAAACATTTTCACAGTAACACTTACTTACAGCCGTAAACGTTAACACAAGGGAACATGAGTCACCTCCTTTTTTTTAACTATTATTCTTTCAAAGGGAAATTGTGTGAACATGCCCTACTTAAACTAAATCCTCATCCTGGTAGCTGCCCATTACAAACACAGTTTTCTACTGTGCAGCTCAACTGGAGTAACTGGGAATTTGGTGTCTTTGTCAAGGACATTTCAGACAGACTCCTTCTTTCCACTCCTCTTCTTATCCAGTCAAGGACGTGATGCAGTTATTAGACCGCCAGGCAATTTATTTATATAGCACAATTTATATGCCAGGCTAACCCAAAGTGTTTTACGGAATAAAAACAAAACAAAAACAGATATAAATACAACAATACAATATACAGACACACATTAACAACAAGAGTGAAATGATAGGTTCACAAGGAAAAGATGATCAAAGACAAAATGATAAATAACCGCTTTCTGTAACCTTTGTTACCTTTGGCATTTATCTATAGGAATGAATTTGAGTAATGTATTTGACTTACAACAATGATAATGATGTGACTAAATGTCTGCTTTTCATTAGCAAAAATATATTTCCAAAAAGAATTAAAAACTTCTCCTGCAATACTAGCTTGGATTGTTATTGGTCCCCTTGTCTTGCTTTACCAGACCATCCACACGCTGCGGCACGGAGGAGGGTCTTTAGACCAATCACAATCTTCATGGGGGGCGCTAAGCTCCGCACGGAACCGCTGTCAAATAGTTGTGCGGCAAGTAAATCCGATTGGATAGATAGTCTAGCTAGCTGTCTGGATTTACCCTGCCGAGATCTGAGGAGCAGTTAACCGTAGTCCTCAGAAATCCCACCGGAGTTTAGAATGACAACACATAGAAAGAGGAAGGGGACGTACTGTACATCTGCAAAAATACATGCATCCGGCAGAATTTCCTGCTGCACCGGATCAATCTTGGAAGTAGGACGTCAAGGGAATAGACTACTGATCCACAGACCAAACGTGGATAAGCAGGCTCCCCATGCCTGGATTATACTTCCAGAATACCTGAGATTGGCCAGCACCTTTCAGTCTTTTTAGTCAGGCCTTACAACATTCCTGTTCTCCAGGGCTTTTTAAACCTTTGCAGTGCTTGAAGATTGAAAAACACACTGCTAAATGATCTAAATCTAGCTTTGAATGGTAAAAAAAACAAAAACTAGGGGCTAAAAGAGGCTAAAAATCTCTGTAGAGCTCCCAGGTTGGTTTTATCATCTTCCTGCAACAAACTAACTTCATTTGGACTCATTTCATTCAGTGTTAATATCAAAAATATGGTTTAATTAAGGTTTAAAGACATTAAAATTCCCTTTAGTTGAGGAACAGAATTATTAATTATTTCTAAATTAAGATACAGCTCCCCATAAAGTGCAAGTATGTGCCCTGAAAAACTTGTGTTACACTTCATGTGATGATCTGTATTTTCAAATGTAAAATGAACATTTAGTAATGCACTGTCTACAAAAGATACAGTGAATAAACACACATCAAGATATCTTAATATCTTTCTTCACTGCTAAGTTTCTGGCACCACAGCTGTGGCCCACTGATCCTCCCAGATTAAGAGATTACTCTATTTTTATTATGACTTTGTGGCCGAACAACCACAGCTAATGCTTGAGGTTTTTCACTGTAATTGCTGTGACGAAACCCTGGAGGGCGACCAAATCGTCAAAGGGCTCTTAAAACAAACATTTGATACAAGTCCTTGTTTAAAAATGGCTTTCTTTTTGCTCCAGAAGTGATCCTGCTTTCAATACCCAGAGAGGCTTCAAGGGTCAGGCTTATTGCTCCTGGAGAGTAATAATAAACAGTCAGAACAAGAGAAGTGGTGAGATGGAGAAGAGAAGGACGACATCCAGTTTTACGATGTTACAGTGTTGTAGTGGAAAGGACAATTCATTCTTTACCATCTGGGTCTTACGTTTTTTGATTTTTATTCACTAGGCTGCTGGACTGCCCCCTCTGAGTCGATTAGTCAACTAATCGGCCATTTTGGTCTTTAGTCCATTAGTCATTTAAAAAAAAAAAATCCTTTTTCCATAAAAGGCGTCCTTAGTCGACTAATATTTATGATTTTGTTGACTAATCGGTTTGTTGATTTTCGACAATGTTTTTTTGAACTAAGTCATTCAGCAAGCGTAGGAACTGACTAATGGACTAAAGAAATCTTATGCGACTAGGACCAATACGAACGATATTAGTTGACTAAAAGAGTGTGGAGCCCTAGTATGGAGGTCATCATGTTGGACCTGAACTTGATGGATGTGGTTAGTTATCAGTGTTTGCTCACCTGTGCGTCTCACACAGTGGAGTAGAAGCTAGTAACAGTAAGAGTGGACACACAGGGTGAGAAGGAAAGATGAGAAACGGCAAGACCCGACAGGAATGTAACGTAGCTGAGAGCAGGGCTGGAAGGTTAGGAGGAGCAGGCAAGACTGACTCATTGCTGTCTCTGTCTCTATGTTTATGTGTCTGTCTCCATGTGTCTCACCTTCTGTCTTTCTTTCCTATCTGCCTATCCCATTTCTTTTTAATTCTGTTTTCTTTATTCTCTGTCTCTCTTTGCCATTGCCTCTCGCTGTCCGTCTTTCATTGCCTCTTCATGTCGCTTTCTCTGTGTTGCTATCTCTCTTTCTTTCCTTCCACCTTGTGAGGGCTTGCCTGGAATTTAATAGTCTTGTCCACAGCCTCCAAATGCCTACCTAGTTGCAGCGCCATGCAATCATTACAACCTCCACTGTTCCAAAGCTTCAGGATGTCTGGGTTGTACTGGCACAGCATGGTGCGTTTGTTCTGCCTTGTTGCCTTCACGGTCTAGTTCTAAAGTGTGTTGGTGAGGTCCCCAGGCATCCGTGGTGTTGGCCCACATCAGAGGCAGCTGGCATGAGGTTCCTCATTACCTTTGTTTCCTCTCACATGCAAAGCTAAACCTGCTCAGATGTGCAGTGGAAAACTGCACTGATACTGTACCCACATTAAACCCAATGAGCTCACTCTTTCTTATTGTAAAAACTCTTATTGTACAGTAAGAGCTCATATTAAGCATCGTTGGGGCCTGGTTTTGTGCACAAGAGATTTGTGTTTACGACCGAATGGGAGCTAAAATGGAAAACTCTCCCACATGCCAACAATCAGCAGGTTATGATGCTTTCTGTGATATATCAAAGCCAGTCCAGGTTGTTGCCCAAACTACTGTATACATACTACAGAGAGACTTTGTTTTCATTCTTTCCTATTTTGTTTAAACAATGGCACGTTGATTCCCGGCTAAACTCCAATGACACAGTTTTTTGGAGCAAACTGCTTTTGGCCTTTTTTTTACCAAGTCCTTTTACTTTTAACACTCATTTGGAAAACCCCCAAAACATTGACAGTAACCAGGACTTCTTGATTGTTGGACCAGTTTGTCGTGATGTTGCTGTGGGATGGAAAAGCTTCCAAAACTGTGGAGAGAAAAGGGAACATTTCAGGAATCAGTCAGAGTGATGACAGTGCATCTTTTAACTTATACAGTTTGATTTTGAATGTCTTCCACAAGGGCCTGAAGCCAAAAAACTCAAATACAAATGTGAAAGATAGGAAAAGTTGAACAAATTCTAACAACGGGGAGGTTTACAGAACAATTATTACCTCTGCCAAAGAGGGTTATGTTTTCAGTTCGGTTTCCTTATTTGTTGGTTTGTTGTTAAGGCTTACAGAAAAACTACCAACCTGATTTTTCTGAAACTTGGTGTAAGGGTGTAGCATGGGCCAAGGGAGAACACATTAAAATTTGGAGCAGATCCAAATCTCGGGGAAGGTACACACACTATTTCTCACATTGGTTTACATAGCGAGATAAGGTATTGCCTTGGCGGAGGTCTGCACACTTCTAGTTGTTTCCTGTCGTTATGTTCATACGCTTTATGTCGTTCTTTATACTTTTCTTGACTCATTAAACTAAAACCTGTAAAATACAATGCTCAACCTTTCAATCATACATGTTTGTCATCCAAAGCTTAACTTCTTTGTCCTTGATTTCAGTAGTTGATCAGGCTTGGACCCCCAGCTTGTTCTAGCCCGTCAAAGTGACAGGCCATTATTTATCTTTTTACAGTTTTCACCTGTATTAGCTTTCCAGGCCTGCTTCAGGGAGTGCAGGTGAGGAGTTAAGGCCAGGTTTGGACATATAACGAGCTCTTACTTTATAGCTTGGCCTGAAAACTGCAGATTCAGGCGACAACCAGGCTTCCTGTGGCGATTCTGGCCCACAACGCAGTTCAGTTCCCAGTTTAACGCTGTGATGAAAGTGCAGACATAAGTTTCTTCAATTATCACATGAAGGTGATAAACAACATGAGCGGTGAAGGGTGCTGTGCAGACTGGCTGTGAACTAGTATTTCCCTTTGGTGCTATGGATTAATGAAGGTTTGGGAACTACCGATGTGAGTATGTGCTGAAAGACTTCAGACATGTTTCTTTCGCATTTTTTTAATCAACAATAAATCTTCTGTTAAATTGAGTGAGCAGATGTAATGCCATAAAGGGGACGCATTTATTCAAAGCAATGCATTTGTTTTACGGCTGCCCATGTGGGAACTTAACTCCATAAAGATGGTCGGGTTTCAGTTGCATTTGCAGTTATCATCTAATTCTGCTTATCTATCTAAATTTAATTAAATCTTAAAGCGGCAATATACAATCTTTGTTCATAGTGCTGAGGTATTTTGTAGTACCTTTTTGGTAGAAAGCTAAAATAAAGAAAATAAAGAAATATACTTTATCTAAAGACTATCTAAAGACTAAAAACTTTACATCTTCTTCTTAGAGCTGTTCCTAACTAAAGAAATTCTTAGTCAACTACTACTTAGTTTCTCCACAACAAAACAAGCTTAAGCACCACTTTAAATCTTGTGTTTACCAGAGATGTGCTCATACGTTTCTTGGAAACAAGTTATTTAGCATAAAAAAAGCATTAAAAAATCACCGGTTGATTAAGACCAAAACAATCAATTAGTCGGGGGAGCCCTTATATTTCTATAATTTTTATATTTTAACACTGCATAGTAATTTATAATATTATGGGACAGGATTGTTAAAAATGGAAAGTTATCATTTTTAGCAGATGATCTTACATTTTTATTTACCGAAGCCTCTGCATCAATCAATGTCGTGGTCTCAGTGAAATAAATGAGGGGCAAATCTGGAGCACCCATCTGGCAGTATTACTGCCTTGCTCATATAGAGCTAGACAGCACTTCTCGTCTGATGTGAAGTAGCACCAACAACACTTACAGACATATTTTTTTCCATCTGGGCCACCCGTACGAAAACTGCAGTCGCACTCTGCACTTGAAGGTGCTTTAAACGGCTGATGGTAAATGGAACATGTCGGGTAGCCAAGTTTATACAAAGTAATAATCAGCCACAAGACTTTCCACTGTGACTGTGAGGCTTCAGCAGCAGCAATTCCTAGACTTCCTCCGTGAAGCTTTGTGTCAGAGAGCAAAGAGACTCAGCTGCTTAGAGATCCACAGAAGAAATATTGAAGAAAGCTTATGACCTTTACTTCAATGGGCTTCGGGTGCTGAAGAAGTTGGTGCATTTGAATTGTAGTCATACAGTTAAATAATGCTAATGTTTAATGCTCTTCTATAGTTAGATAATCATTGTGCTGCTGCAACAACCTCCCCCAAGATCTTTGTGTTGTTTTGCTTACAGCCAAGCATTTTTAGATTTAATGCCATACCTGAAAATATTATCAAATAAAGTACTCTAGTGTTACCTGTATCACTTTAAGGGTACTGGTAACATATTACTTTAAACCATACCCAGCCCTAGTGATGATGGAGAAACTATCATTTAACCCAAAAATTCCACAAGGTCCAATTAGTAACTGTTCTGGAGCTTTGGATTTTATAAAACAATCTTCTTTAGCGTGTTCAAACGTCCGTTAAAGCGTCCACTGTCTTTGCTTCACTTTGTCTTCAAAAATGTACCACTTATAACTAAGTTGAGCAAAAACGATTGATTTCAGCAATAAAATCACTTTTATAAATTGTCACAGGAAAAGATGTAAAAAAGAAATATATATATACTTTTTTAATATATGCAATATTCTTGTCTCAAAGTGGATGTATAGCATTTTAAATATCTCTCTCATTTTGAGTAAACTGCCCTGTGTTATGCTGTGTAGTTTGGATTTTCATATATAAATAGATGGATGGTTGATAGATGGATGGATTGATTCGAAGGCATGCAGAGCATAGCAAATATCTTCAGAAGTGCATTAAATTTGCTGCGGTTTAGTTCACATTTGCCTCATCACTGACTGGAAATCTAGGTTTGGGTGCATTTGAGGCTGCGCCTGCAGAGCGCCAGTTATTCCATACTCCATCTGACGGCTGTCTGTGGCTTTTATTTTCGAAAGCCTCCAGACTTAGCTTCCAGCTTTGAGAGACAGCGCTCCTTGAAGCTGATAAATATTGGCAGCCGCCATGGAGAGCTCCTAGCTCCCTGCTTATGGTGGCTGCAGTGGCGTCTGTGTGGCGAAGACTGAGTGATGGCGACCAAGCAGGACAAGTGAAATAACAAGACTGAAATAAACTAATACATGTACATTGAAGAAGCACAATGCAATACATCCAGGGTTGGAAGTCTGATGTGTTTTTCTGTCAGAAATACTGAAATGGAGACCTTCAAATTAAAAGCCTGATTTGTATTGAACTGCAACAAGCATTTAGCATATTGCCGTAAGCACTAAAAGCTGACAAGAGCTGCTGAAAATGGATCTTTTATAATCCATTATTTCTGTCATGATATGCTTTTCAAACTGTTTTAAAACCTAATTCGCTAACAGAGCTTTATACAACAGTCTGGTCACATGTTTTGCACATTTAAAAAGATGATCAAAATGACATTTCCGGTATCAGTTGGCAGGAAAATATTTGGCACACACACACACACACACACACACACACACAGACACACATTTTGTTTCTTTAAAGTGTATCCTGAATTTTGTTGCTTTTAATCCAAACCAGAAACTATTTTTCCGGCTATAAACATTTGGAGAGTAGTGCTTTTCTTTCCCCCTCCTCTCTCTCTTAAGATGTGTATCATTTGGCACAAGCTAGAAGTGATTTATTCCATCCTCACTTTCTTGATTATATAGCTGGTTCTGCTATTTTGTGGTAATTATCACGTTGTGGATACTTCTCAGTCTTTCCAGCGCCTCCACTGTTCATGCTGTCACCTTCTCTAAACTAAAGACAGATTCTAATTTAATATTGACTCTCCCTCCTCTTTCTCCTTTTCCATCATTCACAAATATTTCCAGCGTTGTCTGTATAGGAAAGTGACCATATGTCTGCTTGCAGCAACATGAGCCGCTGCGGTTGTGGGAATTAAATTTGCTCAAACAAATATGTACAGGGTTTTGCTTCTGTGTGCTGCGTCCCTAAAAGTTGAGCCAAGGTCATAAAAACCTCTGAAAACACGTTGATACTGTGTTTGTATGTATGTTCTTGATTTCTGTGTAAGTGCAAGCTTCAGAGTGAGCACATTTTTGTAAGGTGTCATTGAATATTTTCAATCCATCACTTGGTTGAATTAAGGGTTTAGATAGAAGTTTGAGTAAGGGTTAAATTACTGGATGAAGCCTCTTTTCCTTAGTCACAGTGGGATTGAAACATTATTCCCTTTTTGTTTTACCTGCTTATACGGCTGCACAGAGAGGAAGCATTGTTTTTTATAAGTGGTCACCACGTCTTCAGTTGGAGGGGAGACGAGGGTTGAAAAAGCCTTTCGTCATTTTAAGTAAAACCAGGACGTAAAGCCACAAGAATAAGAACCAAGTTATAAACTGAAATTTTCCTTTGAGTCGGTGGGCCGTTAACAAACGCAAAGTTCCCTAAACCCACAAGAAAGCAATAGAGCCGTTAGGTCACTTAACAGCTCACTAGTTAACCGCTTAAACACGTCTGCAAAATACTGAATATCAAAGTTTGCAGCTAACACTTTACCAATAGAGGGAAGCACCAATTTGATGAAATAAAGATGTCTAATAAACTACAATAAAGCTATTTCTTCCTCTCTTTGGCTCACTGGGCACTTTGAGTTAATCCGGTTCCCGACATGTTTTATGTCTTTGCTGTCCCATGTCTCCTGTTGCCCAATGCTCTACACTCACTAATGAAGCAGAAATGTCTTAAAATACCCTCAGAAATATTGCATGTGCTTCTCCAGTCATCTCTGCTCTTTATAGCTGTGGTGATTTGTTCAATTCTTCTGTTCACACGATGGCCTTTTAATCGTTTCCATTTCAGAAAATAATCTGATCTGCCAGCAAATGGTTCCTTTTGTTTCAAAAGAGAAGATGGATTTCAAAAGAAAACTGACAAATACGGGAAAACATGAGAGCCAACCAGCCAGTCTGACTTTGGACAATATAAAAAAACATCTGTTGTGTTTCTGGGAGGACATTTTATGGCACTACTGTGCTCAAAATTTAGAGTGTGTATGTTTAACAGATATAAAGCTTTGGTCCAAAATCTAACAGAAAGAAGTTGAACATTAAATGTAATCTCTACATAAAGAAAGATGTTTCCCTAACTACTTATCTTATGGTGACAGATTGTTTTTGTGATTCACAATACACTTTAGAAACACCATAATAATCCACGGCTTTGCTTGTTGTTTTTGCAGAAGTGGGACCTCCTAAAAACCTGGTCACCAGCGACGTGACTGACTCCAGCTTTGTAGCGTCCTGGACGGCGGCGCCTGGCAACGTAAAGATGTACCGGGTTCGATGGAACTCACTGTTCTCGGATGAGACTGGAGATAAAATGGTGCCAGGACATGTGACCAACACCGTGCTGGACGGTCTAAGTCCAGAGACGCTCTACCAAGTTTCCGTTGTCGCCGCCTACGATCATAAAGACAGCAGGCCACTCACTGGACAGGAAACCACTGACGGTAAGATTACAGACACTCTGTGATCACTGAATGTGGTCTGGAGACACATTCTGACTCCCAACTCGTCACATATGGTTGCTTAGGATACACTCCCACTTGGCCCAGTTGCCTTGAACCGTGCTCAGGTACATTTGTCCCTGCTCCCCGCTCCCCACTCCCCCTGCTGGCCTGCACTCACACTGCAATAAACCAATCAGGACCAGAGCACATTTACGTCATTGCATTGCGGGACTTGCAGAGTTCAATTACCGTTCATCTCTAAGATAAGAACCAGAGCCTGGCATGTTTCGCGAACAGACTGATGCCTACCATGTCCAAGACCAACCCCACCTCTTTCAAGCAGGTCGGGGCACGGATTAGCATCCTGTGAGAGTAATCACACTAGTCAAACAAACAGGACTTTGGCGTCAAGCGTGCTTGGGTACGGTTTAACTTGGCTGAGTGTGAGTGCGCCCTTAATGTCCAATTTTGAATGCTCTAGGTACCCTTATGGCGTCAACATGCAGGGTAATGTTTGGTTTAGGCAACAAAACTACTTGGTTAGATTTAGGAAAACATTGTGGTTTGGGTTAAAATAAGTTGGGTTAGGGTAATGTTACGTGACGTTAGTATGTGATGTTATTTAAGTAAGTTAACTTAGTTGACATTTTAACTACGCAAAGTTAAAATAAGTCAACGCTGACCTTTGCTTTCACACAAGACGCTCGGATGCCAAGGGCCACTGACCAAGCGGCCGTATTTGATGAGTTTGGGAGTGAGAACTATTTTTTTCCGGAGACAATCTCATTGGTTAAGTTACTTAACTAGTAATAAGTGGGACTTTGTAGCACTTAACACCTGGGTTACACAGATCATCACAGTCACAAATAAACAATATAAATAAGTATATGAATCAAAGATCAAAGATTGCTAAAATCAACGGTAATTAAGAGGCATTAAACAAATTTGCAAGAATAAAATAACAATTAGCTTAAACTTAGTTATTAGCTAACACATTTCTCTGTGATTAAAATCATGCAGCAACGATACAGGAAAGAGCAGCTCTACTAAACCGCTGGGAGGTTATAGTTTATTGCTTGAAAGTGCAGAAATGAGTTGCTTTTACTGTAGATCACTTGTGCAATGCAGAACAGTCAATTCAGGGATTTAATAGTCAGTGGTTAGGTCATGAACCCAATTTTTCAACCCCCAAGAGGGAAGTATAAGACTTTTTGTATGTGTCCCACAAGAATATCAGCTAAATCAGATTCAACACTTTTTCAGAGCGTGCATAATCATACACTTGGCATTCTCCATAGGTTTTCTGCTTTCTAGTCTATAGAAATAATCAAAATTTGAATTAAGATATTAATTTTCAAATTGTAATTGTGAGTGAAACACCACCATGGTGACAGTTCTGTTGTGTTACGCTCTCTAAAGGAGAAACTTGGTTCAACGTGTGTGATATGGTTGACGCACTGTGAGCTGCATATTTTGCATCAGAAACCAAGCAAGCTCTTAAAAATGTCAACACATCCCTCAATATATACGCACAAATGCAAAATCCAACGACAAGCCACCCAAAACAAAGACACATGTAGAGAAACTAACACATGTTCAGAATATACTATATTGTTCCTCATGCATTCTCCCAACAGAACTATAATCAACTTCATCTCTGGCTTCATAGATTTGTTCAAACCCATCAACACATCGAAAAGTTGGATGCCATGTTTTTTTCCGCCAATAAAAATCAAGTAGTCTGAAAAACCTTCCTTGGGATCATTAAATATACATATTATTCCCTTGAATATTCTTTTCTAATCACTTGCAGAATCATCAGAATAAGTTAATTTCATTTTATAGGGCTTTAGGTTGTTTCAGGGCGAAAAATTTAAATGTGGTTAGCATTTCCTCCCTAATTGATCAAGTTTGGGCCAAAGCCTAATTCATAACTAATTAGTTTTGGCATGAAGCTGATGATATTACTCAACATTTATGCCTGCAGTTATGAATCCATAAATACCACTGAAGGAATGTAAAAGGGAAACCACACTTGGCCTGAAAATAGAGAGGGAAAGATGATTACTTTTAGGGTTTAAATGAAAAATAACTAAATGTTTATGGCTGTAAGTAGCCCCCCCAAAAAAACTTGTACAAAATAGTCGAGCACACACAGAACGTAAAAACTAAAAGTGAGTCTGTTAAAGCTATAGTGCGTAGTTTCTGTCGCAGCCATGAGAAATTCTAATTAATGAAGACAAAACTGTGGCCAGTGCACATGATACAAGCCTTCCGTGATAGCGCATGCGCCCCCACCCCTCCTCCGCGCAGTTGCTAGTAGCCAAGGTGGACACAGAGTATTGAAAAATCTTGATGGACTCTTCAGAAGAGGTGATTATCTTCACTTGAGTTTCTGCGCAGGAAAGTCACCGGACGCCACAATCTTCTGAACATAGTCATACTGAGAAATCCAGAGAGAGCTGTGTGGCGCTGATAGTCTTAATTAGCTTTGTAGCAACTCATTTGGCAACGGCTTGACTGTAATGGACGTTTATTAATATCAAAATGTTACGCACTAAAGCTTTAAAGGAGTTTTGATGGCAAAAGGAATATTGTGGTTGGATGTTTGAAAGTAGGTGGATTAGACAAAGATTTTGAATAGTTTTCAAATAAGTCGTGAATTTCTATGGGCAGCCATAGACATTTTAAATCAGTTACACATATATTGTAACTGATTTAAACACTTAAACTTGCCTTAAGTATAAATATGTTTGAAAAAGCTTTGAAATATTTTCCAAATCCTGAATCCTTGAATACCTGAATCCGGTTTATAAAAATGACATTTTGTTTTCAGTCTCCACTGCTGGTAAAAAGTTGACCGTGTCGGACGAGACTGAACGAACCATGAAAGTCACATGGACGCCAGCGCCGGGCAAGGTGACCCACTACCGGCTGAAGCACATTCCAATTGGTGGAGGGAAAGAAGTGGCCCTCAAGATCCCCGGGACGACCACTTCCACTGTCATGAAGCGGCTGCAGCCCATGACCACTTACAACATCACTGTTCACCCCATCTACAAGAGCGTGGAAGGAAAAGCAAGGCAAGGAGTAGGAACGACACGTACGTTGGTCCATAATTCAACCCTCTGACAGACAGTACACTGCAGAAACATGTCCATCTAAACCCAGACGTTTAAACCTGAGTTCATTCTTTAAACATTATCATTGGTAGAATTAAGTTAAAAATGTAAGTGTTTTCTTTGGCTTTTGAGCTCTGCCACTATTTGTCCTACTCACTGAGAGTTAGACGATTCATGAATGTATTTCTTTGGTCTCTGCGTTCAGTAATTTAGCATTGTGACGCTAATCTCACTGCTCAACGGATCATCAATGACTTTATCTGAATGTCACTTAAGTTAAAGGAGAATTCCGTTAGATTTCAACACGTAGCTCTGTTGTTTGTACATTTGGAGTAGCAAGAAAAACAAAAGCAATCACTGTTGCCTACACCGTGTTATCCTCCTGCTAGCGTTATGAACCATGATGCTGAAACCGGGCATGTTTTAAACATGCTTTTAGCCTCTTAACATGTTTTAGATCTCATTGCAAGTGCACCGCACATGGGTAGGCAAGGGTAATGACATTTTTAACATTTTAAAGTAACGCTATGTAACTTTTCCCGCTTTGGTCCCCCAACCGGTTGGAAGCGAAATTGTCCCATTATGTCTCATTGGAACTACAGATTCATGACCCAATCTAGCAAACTTGCATAGTGCGGTTATAGCCGCAAAGGTAGAGAGTTGCAAAGGGAATGCAGAAGTTCCGAAGTTCACTCTGTCATGACTTGATGAACCACTGAAACGATTTTGGTAACATTATTTTAAGGTACAAAAGTACATAGTGTTGCTTTAAGAGGCTAAAAGCACATTTAAAACTTGCCCGGTTTCAGCCTCCTGGGTGTTAACACTAACAGGAGGATAACACAGTGTAGGCAACAGCGATTGTTTTTGTTTTTCTCGCTACTGACAGCACTCCAAATGTAAAAACAATAGAGCTATGTGTTGAAATTGACCGTAATTCTCCTTTAATTTTTTAAATTCCCCTAAAATCAAGAACTTCTACCTCAACTGGCATCCTGGACGTTTGCCTATTAAATGTCAGTATTGGGGAAACAAATGGAGAAAACTGGCTTGTTTGACAATTTTGTCACTTGTTTCTAAAGAAATGTTAACATAAGTCATGCTGCCTTGGAAACAAACAGAATTCTTTCATCCAAGTTGCAGATTTCTTTCTCGTTGTTCCTCCAAAAATAAGAGTTTATGATTGACTTCAAGGTTGAAACGACTTGTTTAGATGAATATTTTTTACTACAGGTGCTTCTGCTCTGTCAAGAAGCAGCGTCTTTCCACCAGAACACTAAAATCACAGTTAATAAATACGTGCTCAATCACACGCTACCATTACTAACACACAGCATGACAACTGGGCTTTTTAACCAATGGCACCAGATTCAAGGTATTGTATTATGGACTAATGACAAACTTGCTTGGATGCTGATCTTAAAAAACCTTACCAACCAATAGTTGGAGTTGGTGTTGACTTTTTATTCAGCACAAGTTTGTCCTGAAGTTCTGGCCGGGTTCTTCTATTTCAGTGTCACCCTTCAAGGCTCCCAGGAACCTCCAGACTTCAGAGCCCACCAAGAACAGTTTCAGAGTCACCTGGGATCCAGCACCCGGTCAAGTTAAGGGCTACAAAGTGACATTTCACCCTCATGACAATGATATTGACCTGGGGGAAATCCTGGTTGGTCCCTATGACAACACAGTCGTTCTAGAGGAACTTAGGTAAGCTTTCCAAACTATTAGATATTCAAATATTCGGAGGAATTTCATGCCTAGATTAGAGAGTTCACCATAAAGGGACACAATAGATATTAAAGCTGCACATTTAATTCAAAATGGCTAACTTCTTGTTGGTTCTGGGACATACCTCCGAGAGGCTTTTTTGTACGTCTTGAGATGTGCAAATTCTAGTGAGTTTTCGAGCACCTTAATCCCCTCATAAATATAATTCATTTATGCGTAATAATAATAATAATATAATTCCTTCAGTTTCAAGAAAGTCCTCGCACCCATCGGTGCCCAGGCCCTAATTAGAGAATAAAGAAGAAATAAAGTCTCATGCTCACCTGAGCCAACAGATTAGATTTATTTTTTAGAATGAACCTATCATAATCGAGCAACCATATACTGTAGCGGTGCCCTCCCAACCGGAACCAGCGCCCACCCAAAACACTCTAGTAACCCCCTACATGTAGTCATGCTCTGCCACCACTTAAGCCCCTTTCACACATGCACTGCAGCCCTGAAGTTATCTAGATATTATGCGGAGGAGTTGTATGTCAGAACGCAAACGTCTGAATAAATTGTACCGGACATTAAAGAGACTTTACCTTGCCTTCTCCCAAGTACAAAGTCTGTGGAACAACCTGGTGACAACCTATCTGAGCAAGTGTCTCTGAGCCACATATAAACCACCAAGAAATGCCCTACCAATCGTCTTACACCACCCCAGTAGAAATCTTGTACAAACAGATCTTGTACATTTTCTTCAACACATTACAACTTTTGAATTCATCACAAATGCTGACATTTGTTTTGTAAGTTGCTGTATGGTGCACACAATATAATATCCAATTTATACTATGTCATATTCTAATTATTATAATAGGGAATAGGAACCATTTAGACACCGCTACAAGTCCACTATCTCTAAAAGAAGGAGGATAATATGGACCTATTTACCAACATTAAACATTCTTCACTGGTGTGCTGATTCATGCTGTCTGATTTCAACAAAGTTATTTTTTTCATTTAGTAAGATTTAAAAAAAAAAACTGTACTAGATGTCTCATGTTCGAATGAAGGCCTGCAGTTTCAGAAAGGTTTACGACAGTCATTTGAAAGACCGTGGGCTACTTTTTCACATTGAAGAGATCTCATTTTGGGATTAGGAAAGACTGATGTAAGTTTATGTAATTTCCTTTCTCTCTTAGGGCAGAAACAAAGTACTCTGTTGCCGTGTTTGGGATGTTTGACGGAGGGGAGAGTTTGCCTCTGGCAGGAGAGGAGAAGACAACTCTCGTGGAGGCCCCAGAGCTGCCTCCTCTCGATCCCTCTGGTAAAAGCTGATAACTCCACCACACTACAACTCAAACACCATTAGCAGCCCTAAAGAGCAGGCCTGCAGACCAGACCCTCTCTGATCCAAGTCATTTCAGAACAGGAGTGGTCCGATTTCGAAGTGCTGCCCAAATTTGTGCCAGAACGCTGAACTTGAATTCACTTGGTTGTCGAAGGGAATTAATATCATTGTCTCTTTGGAATCGCGGCCCGAAACTCGACGCAGATGATTGCGATTAGCACAAATTATTTTGAGCTGCTTGGCTCGCGTTTCCTTACCTACCTCATATCTCATTTGGTGATCTGGAGAAAAATGATGCTGTTAAGCAGACATGTGCAGAAGTGTTGACATTAACGTTTGTAAATTGCCCAATTGGACATGTTCCTTGACCTCACGTGCACAATGTGCTGACCTTCAACGGTGTCTCCACAATCATATAACTTCGTTAGCTACAGGATGAGTTTCTATTGAACTCAGTGGCCCAAATGTTTCAATGCAAAAGTAGATGTTTCCCATTTTTTATGTTGTCCAAAGTACGGAAGAAAGCTCTGTTTGCAATTACAGACTTTTTTTGATGGTCCCCAGCGTTAGCTGGCGTCAGTATGTATGCAGTTAGGAAAATGTTATGCTTCTCATGAGACCCAGAGGAGGTGCTGACCCTGGGCAGAATTTCCGGCTGTAATGGCAAGCAGACACAGTGACCGGCTGCCCACCGGGCGGGGAACAGGCCAGGATGTTCCACCGAGGTTCCACTCAAGGATCCTCGTTTATTAAACTGATGTTCTCACATGGCAGGCTGCTTAGTGGAGGCCTTAATCCAGACTTTCTGACAGGTCCATATGGTCTGGCAGAGCCGCTTCGATGTGTCCTTGTTTTTTACAGGTCATTAAATGCTTTGTCCCTTTTTCAAATGTTCTTTAAAAAATGTGTGAAAAACCTGACAGTGGAGTGAGAAAGTTCTACTTGTGTCCAGCAACATTTTGTCATATCACTTGGAATTTTTAAGTTTTTTTTTTTTTTTTTTACAATTTAACTGCCATTGGAAGTGCTAAAATTCAACATTGTGTTAACTTGTTTTCCATCACTTTTTATGTTCAAATGAATTAAAGAATCACTCGTTTTCCATCACTGGAAGTATAGAGACACTACTACAAACCACAAAGGGAAACTATAGTAGTGGCTACTGAATTTGTATTGTCAAGGTTGAGACACAAGGGATGCCTTTAGACAAGATAATACAATCAGCTTACAGTAGTAGCTTTTTCAAGCATTCAACCAAATCTTGTGTTTTTTAATGTGAGCTCAGGAGCTTTCTTCCATGTACTCTCAAAGGACATTTTGTTTCCAAAATGTCACGGACACCTCCACTTGCACACATCTAAGATTAATTAAGTTGAGACAGTTAGATTATAGATAGATAATCCACAAAATTGATTCATATACGTCTGCGCATATGCTAAATTTGGACAGTTTTCACCGCTTTACCTTGCTGTCAGACAGCCATTTACAAAAGGAAACTGAAGCCATAATCTCTGCTCTCTGCAAAGCAATAAGTCTCCTTTAACAAAAAACAGTAATTTAACCTCACAGAACATTGGGGTTGCTGCTCTTTCACTGCTTCCATTGATTAGTTTTGTGAGTCTATAGTTTGGTGAATCTAAACTAACACTTTAAAACACCAAACTTTCACTTTAAGACAGCCACTGTTCTCAACGTAAAAACAACCAAAGTCAGAATTTCTGCAGCAACGCCAGTTGATTTGAGTCCCACAGTCCAACTGAGCAGGATATTTATTTGCTGAGACTCTTACTCAGAGTCACTGGATCCAGCAGTCGACTGCAGCGCATGGGATGCCTCTTAAAGCTGTCTTTGTTTATGACATCTGTTTGTATTAATGAATGTCAGAGGGACACATGAGGATATTGTTTACGCGGCGGTGGTATAACTCAAACAGACTACGGCCAAGCATCCGACTCAGTTCCACTTAGCATCTGTGTCTGCGGCCTGCTGAAAAAGAACAGAAAAAAATGTAATCTATTGTCTCCTAACCTGTTTTCAATTGCACACACAGGGGCCCAGGTTTTAAGCGCCTGGCATCTGCTGGGCGTGTCATTGTAAAATAAATAAATAAATAAAGAGGGAAGAGCGGCCATTTTCCACCCCTACAGGTGCCTGGAGCAGGAATGTGCAGCAACTTTGTGGAACAGGAGGCCTCGTATATCGCAGTGCCAGAAAGGCTCACTGCTGCTGTTTGAGGAGACAGCCTCAGTGTCGGCCAGAAAAGACCACAGTGCCTGTTCGCCGCTGGATACAAAAATGCTCTCTGTGTTGGAAGAGAGAAAGATAGAGCGAAAAAAAAAAGAGCAGTTACTCCAGAAATGACAGCTGTTGCACAATGTGTTGCCTATGTGAATTATTTGTGTTACGTAATGCTGTGTAAAACATCCTGCTGTGTAAACATCTTGTGATTGTGTGACTTTTTGTGACGCACTCTTCTCTCTCTTCTCTGATGTGTCCCACAAACCTTCTTCTTCTTTTTCCCACGTTCTCTATACACATTAATTTCTAATGGTTTGTATAAAAGTGAGCGAGTGCTCGCGGTGCATGTCCATGGTGTGCACCAGGTGTCTCGCTCACTTGCCGTCTTTCTCTGCAGACACTCAGTGTAAGACCACAGCAAAGGCCGACCTTGTGCTGCTGGTCGACGGCTCCTGGAGCATCGGCCGCATCAACTTCAAAACCATTCGCAACTTCATTGCTCGCATGGTCAGCGTGTTCGACATCGGCCCCGACAGAGTCCAGATTGGTAATATTTTTACTACTATCACCACAACTGCTGTCTCTGCTGTAATTACTACCTATACAACTACTTTCAATACTGTCCGATAGATACTACTACCTTTATTGTAACTAACAATTCAGCTCAATTGATTAAACAACTTTTAATCCTACCACTATCTACTTTTCTTTGGCTCTATATGACTAATACATAGAAAGGTGGAAACCTTATCAAAAGTTTATACCGCAATGTAAATATGCATTACAAATCTGAGTCCAGCCGTTACGTAACGAAGCAAAAGTCTTAAACATACTTAGAGTATTCAGCATCAAACGTTTGTCATTTTGAAGATGATTTTATTCCAAAGGCTGTTAGAATATTGCTGCGTTCTATCTTAGTATTTGAGGTAAAGTAGAGCAGCTTCAACATTAAAATATTGCTGTTGTTGAGTTGTTTAAAGGTACTGGAGGTACTGTAGTCAGTCCCTCCCCCCCTTTTTGCTTAAGGCCTAACGGTCGCCTAAGCCCCTCCCCCCACAAGGGAGAATGAATGCGTTTGCATGAGCAATGATTGACACGCAGTTAGACAACCCCCACCCACTGGCCCTGATTGGTGCATCTGAACAGGGAGCAGTGGATTTTTGCAGATCACACCACAGGTTGTAGGTGGAGCCAGAGAAGCTTGATTTTTATTTACTTGCTTAATGTAGTACTACTTGACTATGGGGTCAGTTTCAGCAAAGTTAGTTTTATAACTCTTACCTACTGCATCTTTAAAGTTTTATGATTTATCATATTTTATGAGTTTGTCACTGGTGGTCTTGATCTATTAACTTACTAATTTCAGCCATTGAAAAAATTAAAAGTGCAGTTGTTTTTGGTAAACCTGTTAAGTTGGCAGTTTGTAAGTTTTCTTGTGTCCTCTGTGTTTTCTGCAGGTCTGGCTCAATACAGTGGAGACCCAAAGACCGAGTGGCACCTGAACGCACACCCGACCAAGGCGTCCCTGCTGGAGGCCATTGCCAACCTGCCATATAAAGGAGGCAACACCATGACAGGTAATTTAACAACAATTTGTCCAATCCACAGCAGGTTATCACGGATGAAGGTCCCAATTTCAAAGGTCCCAAACTTCCAAAACACCTGTCTACCAAAAATGTCTCTCTTTGTAACTGAGCAACTATTGGACTTTTGTGTTGGCAATTATGTAATGGAAATAGAAATCATGTTTAATGTTAAAAGCCGAGATTCACCGTGACTGACAAAAGAATAGTTTTCTAACTATTCTTTCTGTCACACAGGGATGGCTCTGAAGTACATCCTCGACAACAACTTCAGAGAAAATGTAGGGATGCGTCCCGACTCACGCAAAATTGGTATCCTGATCACTGATGGAAAGTCGCAGGATGAAATCGTCTTCAGCTCGGAGAAGCTGAGAGACAGCGACATCGAGCTCTACGCAATCGGTAAGGGATTTTTGTCAGTTTGAATAACTAATAGAAATGAGGTGATATTGACATAGCTTGAATTCTGTCATTGCTTATTTCTTGTTTGTCACATGAAATGATCCCAACAGTCCCATAGGCTACATATTCCATATCAAGATGGATTTCCTTCCTTTAAGCAGCCATGGACTTTAATTAGTTCATTAAAATCTAATGACTCAAGTTCCAAGTCTCTGGAAGTTGATTTTCAAGGCAAACTGAAATGAATTGACACCAGTGTTGTAGTCAAGACCACCTTAACCGAGACAAAGTCATTACCAAGGCCAGAGTGTATCGAGAGAGAAACAAGACCAAGACGTTGAGGGGTTGAGACCGAGACAGGACCAAGGTTACGGCAGGGCGAGTCCGAGTCAAGACCAACCCAGACCAAACAACTTAAACATACAGTATATACTCAACTTGCTAATATGTACAGCTAATATTCGCTACATCACTTTGAATAAGGGGTGAAGAGTTTTCTGAAGAGTTTTGGTACAGCAGCAGATTGATATCGTTAGCTAGCTAGCTTTGCTAGCATCACTTCCACATAGCTTATCTTTCTTTATGCTTCTTTACTTAGTCCACATAAAAACTTCAGGAGGTCCCAGCTGTGTTGGTTAGTTTTATATTGCAGAAAGTCCTGAGTACTCTTCATCCAAGACCGAGACAAGGCTAAGTAAAAAAGTGGTTCATTCCGAGACGAGACAGAGACCTTCGAAAATTGGTCTTGAGACCAAGACCGGTCTTGATTACTACAACACTGACTGGCACCATTGGCCTTTTCAAAATAAGCAAATTAACATTTTTCTCTCAGGTGTGAAGAATGCAGATGAGAATGAATTGAGGTCCATCGCCTCCGACCCCGATGAAATTCACATGTACAACGTTGGCGACTTCAAGTTCCTGGTGGACATTGTTGACGAACTCACCGTCAACCTGTGTAACAGCGTCAAAGGCCCAGGTAAGAAAAGAGTCATATCATCATCAGAACTGGTATCCCAGTTCAGATTCGCAATGAGACAGAACCATTTTGGAACGTAGCAGGGAAAAGTTGCAGCGGTCTGAACCGGCCTGTCTCAGCTTGACTCAAAATCAGGTGATGGTGTCACTGCTACTCAGCTGTTCAAGTCCACAGAGGCTGGTTTTAGAACATAAGAGACATCTCCTGTTTCAACAGCCAATAGAGAATTCAGCTGGTTGAGTCTCCAGAGGCTGGTTTTAGAACATAAGAGACGTCTCCTGTTTAAACAGCCAAAACAGAAGTCAGCTGGTAAAGTCGGCTATAAACTACAGAAATAAAATGAGCCATAATCCATTTTAATTTATGTTACAAACAGCTGGTCGATATGCCAGAGTTTTAGACGGAAAGACATCGCCCAAAATGGTCAAGCGAGATAAAGAGAGAGCACCCAGCAGCGTTAGAACAAAGCAGAAAATAAGAGAAATAAAACGTGTTTTTGCTGTCATCACTAGAAATGCAAATGTAGCAAGCATCTCACTATCACTAACGTAAAAATTGTATGTATCATGATTTCTTTTGCGACAGTATGGCATCTTGGCTGGTCATCTTATTAGTCTATTAGGTAACAAAATATACTTTCATTTATCACAGAAAGGTCCAAATTTTTGTGAAACAGAAGTGACCTTTGAGAAATATCAACCATTTGAACAAGAGATGTTACCTTGTAGCAAACTCAGTGTTGAGTGTGAAGTTGTTTAGATTAGCGGTTCTGGAGAATACCACAAGCATTTAGCCCGTTTCAAACTGGCACGTTTAAAACAGGAACTGCACTAGTTACTCAGTGGAGCTCAGAGCTTGCAGCTTTAATTCCAGCTTCTTCTTTGAATACGACTGAATCAGATTTACACTTTTCAGTAGTTACATAAAGTTGAGGTCAGGGTAAACCTTCGTAGCTTTAGAGAATTATACTACAAAGCCACAGCATTTAAGACTGACAACCATACATTTTTAAAGGTTTTACTGTAGGCTTTCATTTGGATTTGCAGGTGCTCGAGGGCGTGAACGTTGTTCTGCTTTAGAAGGACGACATAAACCTTTAGTCCAAGTTAAGAAATAATCAGCATAATTACACTTCCTTGGTACTGCTGCTATGAATGACTGCTAACAAGGAGAAAGTACAAATTATTAGCTGTCATTGCAATCCCAATATGAGAACAAAGTTACAAATGAATTCTACTCTTCAAAAACAGAAAAACAGATCCAAGCCACTGATGGAAACTTTCATGTTGGAACTGTTTTTAGTGCGTAAATCAGTTTTAGGAGGAAACAAAATGATTTACAGCACAGCTGGAGAAATACATTTTTTAAAGTCAGGAGAGCTGAAATAAACAGCCGGCCACCGGCTTCAGTGTCAGAGCACCCAGGGCAGGGTTCATGGTGTGAAATACTTTTACTTGCCGGATCATATTCAGGTTCTTTCCTTTTCAGGAGGGGAACTGGAGGCGCCCACAGACCTTGTGACCTCAGAGGTGACCCACCGCTCATTCCGTGCCACGTGGACAGCACCCGGCAGCCCCGTCGACAAGTATCGCGTCACTTATGTGATGGTGGCTGGAGGACCCACTCAGGAGGTGAGATTAAGCTTCCAACTTTCCTGTTACTCCCTCCATCGCACTATGTGAACCCCATTTTCCACTAGTCTGTGCTGTGTTCCGGCTACGCCGCGGTTTAGTTCCATCCTCTGCCACACGTCATATCACACCGGAAATGTCTCAGAAGCGGAGCATCTGGCTGCCCGACATGCACAAGTTTTTTGTCTCTACAAGTACTAGAACAATCACATGTTTATTAAGATGGTATCTACCTTTCACTCCAAGCACTCCTGTAATTAAACTCTGCCTTCTCTTTTCTGGCGTTGTCCTGAGAAAAGGGATGTGTGTCTATTATGTGTCTATTATGTTTTTCCACCTCCAAGAATCTCTCATCTGTCCATAGTGCTGTAGAGAAGACATATATATGTGTTGGTAAATTGACTGGATGCTCTAGCTGTTTCACTTCCTGCCCAGCGCATATCTTGTGTGGAGATATGTGCTACTTTACGCATTGACTTGACCTGACTTGACTTGAGTGGCCACAATTGCTCTTGGTCGTCGCGACGCGCCTGGAACGCAGCGCAGATGCAGTGCAGACGCAGTAGAAACGCAGTAGAAACGCGCCCCATGGAAAACGGGGTTAGGGCTGCTGCTTTTAGCTCATGTTTACTTTACATAGTAATAAAACCACACACATGATATTTCTTTGGTACATCTCAAAGTGAGAGAAAAATCAATGATGATTGTATTTGGGTAAACTTTGATCCATCCTCCTGCTGTACAAAAGTGAAATGGAGCCAGACCCTGCTCAGTAGTGGTGGAGCCGCAGTATCAAAGTTCTGCCCACACAACCGCCCCACCAATCGCAAGTCAACCTCAGCTGTCAATCATGACATTTCAGCCCATTTTTATTGCATCAAATATCTAATAAATACCAAACTTATTAGAAGAATGAACGCTTGAACAAACATTAGTGTGATTACCTTAAATGACAGAAACCATCTTTAAGAAAAATGAATTTGACGTGTACTTAAATTTTTGTAGTTTGGTCCATGTTGTATCCGCTACCGTTAAAATGGCGGGGTTTCTAACCTACAGTGCAACCAACAGAGAGCAATCCAGATGTTTTGGCTTTCCTTATAAATTCCGTCAACCACAGGGTCAGATATAATTAGCTGGTTCTATCATTGTTGTCTGGGATCAGTTGGGCTCTTTTGTTCCAGATATAAAGACTTAGATAATTCATCTATTTCACAGAATTTCATTAGAGGAAGTCACCCAGTGCGCTTCCTGGTTCAGAAATTCTAAGTCTCCCATCTGTTGGTGCTAGATACAACCCTGAATATCAAACTGCAACTTGTGTGCTTTTTAATTCCCTTTGGCTGCTATTAGACCTGGCTTAAACTAGAACAGATAATTCTTTTGTTTGTGTGTCAGGTTAGATTTACTACTTTTCTGCAAAGTTATAAGTAAGTAAGTTTAAATAATGACAGGTTATCAGTCGCACAAGAAGCAGACTTATTAACGCTTAAACCCTCCCCTGTTGTTTTATATTCTGGTATGTGTTGTTCTATGTGACAAACCTCACAAGACAGGCTCAAAAGCAACTTCTAGAAATGTTTTTGAAATACCCAGATCTGGCTTTTGTTCAAAGCCCTGTTTACTTGGCCCTGAGGGACTGAAATCTGGACCCCAGTTGCTTTGTTGAACCTGCATTTAGTTTACACTTAACCTCCTGTCAGTCACGTCTTTAAAAACAGAGCACTGGGTCTTTTCCATCCTTTGTGCTTTTATTGGCCCATGTCAGACGGAGCCTGTGTGATTATAATCGGCTCGTCTGAAATCAAGCTTGAGTTTCCACTGGATCCACTTAGTTTAACGTTACGGACCTCACACTGGGATGAGATCTGTTAATGTATGAACATACCAACATGAGATGTATTATAATTACTGTGCACACTGGGTATTTAGTGCAGCAGGTCTTATCTCCAGGGATTTACGGCCAGTGCAAAAACAGAGGGAATTCCTAAATTACAAGCAGCCAGAACCAAAAGGGTCAGGGTTGAGGCCATGGCTCGCTGCCAAGAGAAGAAAATTAGAAAATTATACACTAAATAGACCCAGTGATCTGAAGTTGATGTTTTGTGTGTTGTGTGTAAGTGTTTCAAATCTGAGTATAAACCTAGAATATCTTTAATAGTTGATTTGCATGTTTAAGCCCAATAAAAACCACCAGTTTGCGCCTCAGAGGTGGGAAAAAGTTATAGTTTTGCAGTCCTAAACCTTGTGTTTTAAGTCCTAAACTTTGTGTTTCAAGTCTTAAACTTGGTGTTTTTTAAGTCTTAAACACATCTAAACACATCTACCATTCTGGGTCTTTAAACCTGGAATGTAGATTGATTTGCTTTGATTGATTTACTCAGTAAAGTTATCCAGATAACCTCAAGTCTAATCTTGCATCTTAGAGTATGCTCCACAATTTATGGTGCAAAAATGATTTTCTTATTAAGTCCTTAAAGAAATACTTCACCCCTAAAATCATCATTTGTATATTTTTTACTTAATTTACTCACAGAGCGTTGCCTTGAATTTGAAAAATAGATTTTGTTGCGTGTCTCCACCGAGAATCCAAAAACAGTGAAAAGTCAATGGACAAACAAAAACATCCTTTTACAAACTCTCAGACAACTCGTGCAGTAGAATCCACGTCTCATTTTTCCAGACGTATGCTCAGTACTGCCTCTGACGTGAGTTGAGTGCAGATTTGATTTGTGCATGCTCAGATTTAAACAGTTTACGACATAACGTGTCATACTGAAATTTGTGAAATCCATGAAATAATAAACTATTCTCATTACAAACAATAGCAGAAGATGGGAATCATTTCAAAAACATTTTAGCTATCTATGATTGTTTAATTGCTAACGTAGCTCAAAACGCCATTAAACTGACAACCTTTGTTGTGTTTGATGCTAACTTGTAGACAGCAGTGAACCCACTTCGTTAAGCAGGTCCATTTTTACTGTGTTGACATTGCAGAAATCTCTTGTTAGCATCTTGTATGCTACTTGTCACAAAGTGACACAGGCGCAACTCAAATCTGCACTCGATTTACATCGGGGAGTGACACTTCCCAAGCACATGGGTTTTACTAAGACCTATTTACAACCATTTGTAATACATTTAAGGAAGTACCCAAGGATATGACTGGATATACAAGACTTGGATTATTCTGCACGAGTTGAGTGAGACTTTGTAAACATATGTTTTGATATACTTTTACCATTCTTAAACTTCAATGCCTCAATGATTTTTTTCTGTTGACAGTGGAGGCACAAGACAAAAACAAAGTTTTATTCAAGTCAACACGTGGCGGGGTATTGATATACAAATGCTCATTTTGGGAGCAATGTATACCTTTTCATGAACATTTTTTTCTGAAAGTTAAAAACAAGAAGAATATTTCCACCTGTTCCCAACCGAAGTCAACTTGTATGTGAGTCTTTTTGTCTCTATCTTGATTCCACAAAGATTAAAGCAAGCTGCTCCGCTAGAATCAAGATAAACTTAGAAAATATTTTCATGTAACTTGATTTGCATTGGAAACAGGTTAAACTTAATCAATCACAGACATAAGTAACTTGACAAGGGCAACTTTTTTTCCCCTCAGCAGCTCGAGAGGCTGCAGTTTGTTTGTCATTTCTCCTCTGGATTTGATTTTCCAGCAGAACATCACGGGAATGTGATGCTGTTTAGCAGCCAGGTTGGACATCCCACTTGAGGACTTTCCCACCAGCACACATGAACACAGCACCATAGTTTTGATTAACAGACTGTAATCATCTAATGTTGAAATTACAAGACCTGGACTCCCACCAATCACTGATTGACGGATCGCGATGAAGAGATACCAAAGCTGCAATCGTCATCCAAATCTTTAACCTTTTCAGATATCAAACTGACATAATAAGATGACAAATTGCTTCACTGCAAGTCAAATTTAATTCCCAGTTTTCTGAAACAAAAAGAGCTCAATCCTCTTTGATGAGAGTATGTGCTTATATTTGCCTAACTGGTGATTGGAACATTTTATTCCCAACCTACTGCCCCTCAATAATCAGCTGAGAAGTCCTTTCAGACCGCACTAACTCTGCCCTGTGAGGATAGATTAGATTAGTTGAATAAATGTCTTCTAAAATGAGATTTTCTGCTTTTTGAAAAGAACTAAAACTTGGCAGCTTTATCTTCAGCTACTAGCCTCCCAAAACACAATATTCATATAAAATGTATTCAAAGTTTTGGAAATTGCTGAACTCCTAAAAGACATACAATGTTTTAGGTTTTGGGATTATCCGAATAAGAGTCAGAATAGTTTATTGATCCCTTCAGGGAAATTGTTTAGCTGGAGTTGCTCACAATCAGATTCAAGATAGAATAAGAGTAAAAAAAGATAAGTCAATAAGTGTATGAAGTAAGATAAAGTAACAGTAAGTTGAATTGAGATTAGTTGAAAAAGTAAGATTAGGTTAAAAAGATTGTTTCTAAAACAATGCATTGTACAAATTATTTTGTAGTGCAGTGTCAACATAAATAAAGTATGAATCTAAATAAGTACAGTGTGAATATACAGTATGAACATAAGTTACAAACAACAGTTTGAATACAATATATAGTAATACAATAATACTTCAATCTTAAAGTGTAACATCTGTCAGTATTTTCTCCTGAACTCTTAGGTGAATCATACTTGAGTAACTTAAAGAGTCATTCCGGGCGCTTGAGGAGCTCACCTGGTAGAGAGCACGCTCATATAAAGAGACTTAGTCCTTGACGCAGCAGCCATGGGTTTGACTCCAACCTGTGGCCATTTGATGTCATTCCCCCCCTCTCTCTGTCCTTTCAAGTCTAAGCTATCTTGTCAGCAAGGCCTGAAATGCCCAAAAAATAATCTTAAAAAAAGAAGACATTCCACCAAAAAACACAATATATCTCTACGGTGTCTAAAGAGCTATGTTGTTTGACTATGATGGTACTTTTTTTGATAAAATAGTCAAATTTGGGTACGAAAAAGAACATATTTGATAACGTACTTTGAGATGTACAGTATATGTACACGTTTTTCGAAGAAAGTATGATTCTGAGATTCTCAAACAAGCAAAATAAATGAAATGTAATACTATCTGAGATTTAAATCATCTGATCAAAGTAGTAAACACGATTATGAGTCTGACCATACATTTGATTCCAGCTTTCAATACTCTCAAATTGAATTCAGTACCAAAAAGGTCAGATTTGATACCCACTTCTATACCTCTTCCTCTGATATATCCATGAAGAAAGTTTAGTTTTTATTTGGCCACGTTTTTGAGATTTCCATCATTGAGTCTTCTGCTTCCACCTCAACGGTTCTAGAAACAATTGAACACTGACATTTGAAAAACTCAACTTCTCTGTACTGTATGTACGGCAACACAAAGAAAACCCAAGGCAACGGATAGCCAGCCTAAATGAGGTAATCGAGAAATCCTGTAAATGGAACGTCAAAGATATTGACTACCTCCCGACTTTTTGAGCCATCAACATGACTTCATGATGTGCAAGGACTTTGTTGCAATTGTTACCCATTTGGATTGAATCCTAAAAAATTAGTCTGTGCATGAAGGAGACCAATATTTGGTCAAGACTCTTTTTGCTGCCACAAAAAAGGGAATCACTAAGAACTGGCTCCAAACTGATGCACCTGAGTACAGACTATGGCTGATCTTTGTCAGTGATATTTATGTCAGTGACTCTTTTATTAAAGGCTGGGACAAATGGCTAATGTACAGAGGCATACATGTAAAATATTGTTTAATATATACTGTCCACCAACAGCCACCGTTCCCCTTTGATTTCCTTACTTTCCATCTTTTCCTCCCTGTAGTTCTCTCTTAAACTATACTTTACAAAAAGATAATATTGTCAGAGTGGAAAACTACTGGCTACATGGTCTGATAACCCATCTTTTAGTGTTCAATATGCTTGTTTTTTAATGTATGCACATAGGCCAATTCCAATTTCTTTCTGATTTGGATTCTTTATTCTTTCAGCTGCTGGTCGAAGGGTCGGTGAATACTGTAGTGCTGGAAGGCCTGACCCCTCTGACCGAGTACATTGTCAATGTATTCTCCGTGGTTGGCGAGGAGAGCAGCGAGCCTCTGAAGGGCACCGAAACCACCTGTAAGTGTTTCCTCTTCCTCCCTCCCCCTTCAACACCAAATGTCTAAGGTCACTTCCTCTTTGCTCATTTGTCTCACGAGAGACATGCTTGATTTCCATCCATGTTTGATGGCCTTTTCCCAAGACACTGGTGGCCCCTTGGGGCGACAGGTGTGATTAAAGAGAAGCAATAAAAGGCGGGAGAAGCGTTTGTTACATATGGTTTGTTACATAAACAACTTGATTTCTCTGCTCGTTATCCGGTTTCACACACATCAATGTAACAGGTTTTTCGCTTTTATTTTCTTTCCTCAAATCTTCTCTCTGTTTATACAATGTAGCATCTGATCAGAGAAGGAATACTACTTAACACAAACACAACATCCCATGATGCAATGGTGTGAGCTAATGCTAAAACTGTGGTGGGAGAAGTGTGAATCACTGTGAGCCATAAAGACATATCGTTTAAAAGATATTCATCAGGGCTGTGGGTTTACATCTTAAATAAACTAATATAATTTAACAGCGCTTTAAGTGTATGGCTCTAAGTGCTTTTATTTGCTCGTTTGTCCTTTAACGTTCGCTTTATTTGTGTTGAAATGTGTGACTGATTTCTACCATGAGCCGTTTCACACTGCCATAAAACAATAAGTGATCGTTCTGGTGTCGTCCACATGGAAGGCAACAGCCGCCGTTAGCTCATTCTGGCTTCATTTTTTAAACTAACACTTGGTTAGGTCATAATGTCCTCCTGAAAGCAGTCTGGATTCTGTCACTGTGACTCAAACATAAATTCTGTACAAGCTGCATGCTTTGGTTTGGATTGGGGTGTCTTCAAACAGTCAGGAGATACTTGTTTTAAAAAACAGAATTATTGACCGGACATGTGACGTTACCAAATAATCTGCACATCAAAAATGTCATGATCTCTTTGGGACATTCTGGGACTTTTTTACAATATGACTTTGAAGTTGCTCGCCTGTTTGTATCAGTATCCTTTTTCTGTGGCAAAACCTCCTCCAAATATTAAATTGGCCCAAAGAAAATCCAATTGTTGCTCTAAGTCTTCTTCAGATAATCAACGTATTTCATTATTAAAACAGCAAATATAGGCAAAGTGTTATTTATGGTCCCGTATCATGCTCATTTTCAGGTTCATTCTTATATTTTAGCTTTATACTAGAACATGTTTACCCGCTTTGTTATACAGTTGTGACACAACCGTACAGAAGTTCTGGCAGCCTGTTTAAAGGCACAGTTTCTGAATACCGGCTGTGTGCATTTCTCTATGGATTGCGTGTTGAACCTTTAAATGGAATGTTATCTGTGTCTTTTTGAGCCATTCCTTGCTCTGACTGTGCGTGTGTCTTCTCAGTGCCGCTGTCAGCATGCAAGAACATGAAGGTTTTTGATGAGACCTCGAAAACCATGAAGGTGAGCTGGGACGAGGCGCAAGGGGCCACGGGATACATGCTGCTGTACAAATCCATCAACGCCACTGAGCCTCAGCTTGAGAATGAGGTAAAGTAACGCCACCTTCACATAACACTTGTGAGGTTGTGTTTTCAACATGGGACACCTACACCCAAATAAATTTAATTAAATTTGATTTATTGTGACAAATCTTAACAGTCATCTCAGGTCACTTTAAAGATAGATTAGGTTTAGATCACACTCTATAATTTACAGAGAGCAAGAAGAGCATGAATTTAGTGCGACAGCAGGAAAGCTACCTTTTACAATAGAAAGTTTTTCCTGCTGCTGTCTGTAGCACAATCTGTCGCAATGTGGTCATACCCCTGCCTGTGAGTGATGGGACACTGAGTCTTCATTGGAAATATCAGGAGTAAACAGTGGAAGAAAAACTGAGTGTATAAACAGACAAAGTAAATGAGAGAAACATTAGATTTAAGTCACACACAATGAGAACAAGCACACTACACCCCAAGGACACAAAAACACACACGATGCCATACAAACTCAGACACATCTTAATTTGTGTGCTCAGCGTTTCCACAATGATTTTATAAGATCGGGCTTCTGCTCGCGCTGCCTTACAGCTTCCAGATGGCGATGGGCGCTTTGCAGAACGAGAAGTGGACTTTCGCAGCGCGGCTCAGGCCAAGCCTGCAAAAAGCAGAGTCCTCTGACACGCTGGGTAATGGGAAAGGATTAGCTCATGAGGACTGAAGTCATCGGGATGATTTAAACAGAACAGATGCTAAACGGGTGAAACACGTGGTGTTAACCTACATGTGCAATTATACAGCAGAGGGACATGTATGCGATGATTTAATGTACAGTGGGGGGAGGGGGTCTTTACTGGAAAATATGCAGCTGAAATATGAATCAGGACCTCAAAAATGAAGTGCATTATTTATCAAGATGAATAATTTGACATGAAATAATCATTAACATGATTTTACAGTGTATTTTAGGCCTTTGTTTGGAAGCTTTCTCTTATTTTGCGAGGACAGTTTGCCGAGATGTGTTTTTGGAGGCAATTTGGATCATCGGATTGGAGAAATAAATTTAAAACCACTGAATGACCAATAATTATTAACTATTCCAAATTTGTCCCTTTCTCTTGTGTAGAGGGGTGCAATTACATAATGAACACTCTATTTACAAAAAAAGATGAGATCCTGAGATATCTTAAGAAAAATAAGTGTACTTTCAACAATATGTCCCAATATGTTTTTAACTGGTCGAAATAGAAAAGAAAATGAGTCTGAATAGCGCCCAATACTATATTCCTTGAGCACTGAAATGTGCTGTGAACACACCAAGCACACTGGCTTCCTATAGGCTGCCTCTGTGAAGAAATGAGAAGACATTCATTTTTTTGGAAAACCTGACAAACTCCTGTCTTTCCCCCAATAGGTACGTGTTGGCGGGGGTGTCACTAACGTCCAGTTGGTGGAGCTGATCCCCAGCACAGCATACACCATCACCCTTTATGCGCTGCATGGAGAGGCTGCCAGCGAACCTCTGGAGGGGAGAGGAGTCACCTGTAAGTGATGCTGAACTGATTCTTTAAATGTACTTTACATGTGTTTTAGCTTTACAGACATTTCTTGGAGGCTGAAATAATCTGGTTGAATTAAACCTCAATTGGCAAAACAATAGAACCACAGCTTTACTGTAAAGTAACGTTAGACTGAAGCTCAGTTTGAAATAAGAGTGACAAGTTTTCATGGTGGAAATAATTATCAATATGCCCGTAAAAAACACTGCACGCCTCCAGTTTGAAGAAGCAGGCACAGACATGAAAGCTAAGCAATGTCCTGCTGTGGACGAGGGCAGCAGCTAAACGCAATTTAGAAACCTAAAGACAAGTATATCAGTTAAGTGGACGCTTTATTTAGAATATTTTCAGCACTTTACCTTGCTGTCAGACATCTATACGATGGGAACTGAAGCCGTAATCTCTGGTCTCCTGAAAGCCACATAACTCCTTTGACAAAAACATCTTACCTCGCAGAAGCAGGGATTGCTGCTCTACCGCTGCCTCCATTGCTTAGTTTGTTCGTGTTATTGTGTGACTTTGGTCACGCAAAACATTTCTCGATAATCACTGATTGTGTTGCAACTCGACAATCAGTACCTCTCACTTCAAAGCCAACAGACTCCTTTAACAAAACCTGTACTTTTACTTCGCAGAACACGGGAGTTGCTGGTCTACCGCTGCCTCCATCGCGTAGTTAGCTTAGCTTAACACAAACAAACATTAAACATTAATAAGAATAAACAGAGTTACAAAAAATACAGAAACAGAGACATATACACACAAATTATCTGTTTTGCGTTAGGTCCTAACTTTTAAAACACCAAAGTCACACAAAAGCACAAACTAACCGATGGAGCAAGAGACAGATCATCAATGTTCCGTGTTGTGCGAGGTAAAAAGACTGTTTTTGTATGGTTTATTAGTATTTATCTTCTCTCAAATGTATGTACTGTATTTCTGGAGGAATAATTGCCATGTTATGTTCACAAGACAGTAGAACTTATAGAGTAGATAGAGTAGAACTAAACACATTTTAAAATGTAACTTGTTTTAATTAGAAAGGTAAGAAACTTTACAATTTTTAAGTTAAACATTAAAGGATTATATCACTTTTTTTTTTTAAATCAATTGCTGACATTAGGAGAAACTCATTAGAGGTAAAAACAGGAGGGTATACATCAAAAGGGTAACACATCTGTGGTAGAAAGGTTTAAGAACAGGATTGAGATTTATTTTTGAACTCATTTTAAATAACCTTGTCATCATAGTCTGGGTATTTTTCGCTTGACTAATATTTACTCATTTACTTTACTTTAAAGGACTTTTATTTGCATGTCAGCAGATTTTTTTTATGAGAGCTGGATCACATCTCCCACAAGCTGGAGTTTATATTTTGGATTGAGAACTTATAGATAGAAAGCAGATGCACTGAAAAGCAGAATATCCAAAGCAGCAGCACTTAAAAGAAAAAGAGAGAAAAAAGGACCTGCTGTCTGTTTTTCAGCTCTTTGGTAAATTCTGGTCAGTCAACATCTTTTTATGTCTTCACAAGCATTTTAACCGTGAAGATGGGATTGTACATTAGGATGGTTTTTAAAGGTCCCTTCCCTGTCATCCCTCAGTGCCCGTGCCTCCTGCTGGAGTCTTAAGAATCACTGATGTCACTCACAGCACCATGAGGCTCAACTGGGACGCTGCTCCCGGAGCCGTCCGCAAGTACATTATCACCTACAAACCAGAGGAAGGAGACCTGAAGGAGGTACAACCGAGGTTTTGTCTTTTTAGTGTTACCTCACAGTACAAGATTAAATGAGATAGACTTTATTGATCCCAAATTGGTTCAGTGGTACAGCAGCAAAATATCAGACACACAGCACACACACAGAATACCCAAGAAATAATAAATAGAATAGAATACAAGAACAACTATTCAAAAATAAAGATATAAAAATACAATGGAAAGTTGTATTTATAAAGATTGTGCACTTAGTGCAGTATTGTGATGTGTATGAGTCTTAGTGCGGTATGAATCTTAGTGCGGTATTGTGATGTGTGTGAGTCTTAGTGCGTTATTGTGATGTGTATGAGTCTTAGTGCGGTTTTGTGATGTTATGAGTCTTAGTGCGGTATTGTGATGTGTGTGAGTCTTAGTGCGGTATTGTGATGTGTATGAGTCTTAGTGCGGTATTGTGATGTGTATGAGTCTTAGTGCGGTATTGTGATGTGTGTGAGTCTTAGTGCGGTATTGTGATGTGTGTGAGTCTTATCTAACACTCAGTGATGAAGTGTTAAAAAGTATAGTATTGTGGTGCTGCAGAGACGTTGCAGCCTACAATCGTATACAGCTGACTACATCCCCGCAAAAATCTCACTATAATCACTTTAATTTGAGTATTTTTCAATGAAAATGTGTGATAAAAAAATTATCATTCCCAAGCAATATTAGGCGCAATATCAGTAAAAAAAATAATCGCAATCAGATGTTTTCTCATATCGTGCATCCCTATTTTTTAAAACTATTTTATAAACTAAGTAAAAAAAACAATTTGACACATCCTTTGATTTTTACAGTAATTGTCAGTTGGAGTCAAATTGGTGACTATAACCACATGGGATTTGATTTTACCTAAATGGGCCTAAAAGCGTTTAATATGCGTCTAACCAACTTAAACAATTGACAGGCTCCATTTTGGCAATGTATATAACCTTCTATTTATTTTAAAAGACAGCAATTTTCCAAGATTATAAAGGATTTGCAGGCTTGCAAGAACATCTTCAGCGATGACTGTGTGGATATGTTTGTTTTGGAATTCTGAGCAGCATTGCCTTTTGTCCTTGTTGTGCAATTGAAACACCATCTAAATGGTCTGAATCACTTTCATTTGTATGGCGGGGAAGTACAGCTGAGACCTTTTCTATTGGCAGGTATCAGTTGTTGCTCTCTTACCGCAAAGTGGCTGCAACACTTGGAAATGTCCATATTGTTTGTAAGTGTATTCAAAGGAGACTTTACACAATAAAACCTGCAGAGATTTTAGTAAGCGTGAATCTTTAGTCATCAGTGATATCTTCGTTCTGGGAAAGTGACCAAGTTGTGACCAAGTCGAGAGTCGCAGCCGGCCTCTCAGCGGAGCACCAGCTTCCCCTTGTTCTCTTATTCTGAGAAAAGCAGTCTGCTGGCAGAGGAGCGCTGGCTCAGGTTGCCAGCCCAGCCTGATTGGATCAGCCGAGCACCACTCTGTTCTCATAATTTCTCGCTTGGACGTCAGTGGAGGACAAACAGTCTGGGATGAATCGACAGCCGAAGGTGCCATCGGTGGACACCTACAAAACGTTTCCAGAAAGCTCTGATGGATGACCTGCAGCAGCTCAACTCCTCTTAAGGATTACTGCTGAGGACTTCTTGTCTCTATAGAAGCAGCCCACACATTGGATTACTGCCTGCCGACTTATTTTTCTCTGCTGTTGCTTACTTTGCTAAGCTCTCCCCTGAAATGGAAAACTCTGGAATCAACTGAGACATGACTCCCTGATACTCTCAGACCTTCCAAATATTTTATTTATCTCTGTTTATCTTGGTGAATATATTAATTGACATAACACTGTAAAAATAGCCCAAAAGACTAGAGCGGCTAATGTGGTTTGTAGCGTATGAAAACATGTTATTAGCAACACATAGGCTTATGATACAACTTTAAGGGATTCATTTCCAGCTTTTAGGAGGTGTGTAAATTTTGCTTTTCTGTTTTAAACATCATAGAATATAGCTTCTGACGCTTCGGAAGATTTAGAACGGCAAACAAACTCAAGCACTATAGTTGTTTGGTTATACTGTGTTGTTACTAGAAATTAAAAAAAGAAATTTCAATTGCCATCATATAATATCAACGATAACCATCAAAATTGAAATATGTTTTACGTAATTGATTCTTGTAAGTTTGACCTGATGGAGAAACCATCATAAATTATTTTTAACGCATTTATTCAATTGCCACCAACTTTAGATGACACATGTTCATTTAATTTGATTTAGCTAAATTTGATGGCATTGCCTCGATATGTGTTGGTGGCGCTATGAGAACATGATACATTTACCAATAGCGTGGTGGTCATCATGCTTTTTACTTTACAGAAACTGCCTCTCTGTGTTTTGATGCAGATTAAAAACATTTTCTATGACTAGAATAACAAAATTGGAGGATTGTCCAGCCTTAGCCAATGTATGCAAGTTTCTGACAACTGAATTTGTTACCGGCAGGCTGAAGTCAACGGGGACATCACCACCCTGGACCTGTCCAGCCTCATCTCCCAGACTGAGTACGATGTGGCCGTCACACCGATCTACGATGCGGGACCTGGAGCCCCAATGCTCGAAAGCGCCATCACAGGTCTGCATCTGCTTTTCATTCTTGTCTTGTAGGGCCAGGGATTAGAGAGAAAATTCTACTACTACTACTACACTGTCCTTTAACTAAGTCAAACATGACTATGCTGACAAACCCTCTCCAGTGCCTGAACAGCACATGTGTTGGAGAGACATGTATTATGTCTATGATGGTGAGGAGTTATGTATTAACTTTGACTTCCACTGCTGGACTGAAAACAGCTTCCAGAGAGGCTGGCCATACACTGTGTGATCGGCTCTGTTTATCGCTAATCCTTTGTGAACTGTAGAAAAACACACAAATGTTTGTGGTGTTGTGAGGACTTGACATAATAGATTTTGTAACTCCTAACACTAAGCTAACCTGCAGAGCCTTTAAATGACTGCCAACATTAAGTGATTCATAAAAAATATCCGATGTTGTGCTTATTGACAGATTTCTTTTCCCTGGTTGGAGAAACGATCAACCCATAAGAGCTTTGTAGGCAAGATTGGGGAATGCAGTCTTCCTACATAGCTAGCTACATTCATGAGACAAAGCAATAGATAAATAAACAGGAAGGTTTTTGTCAAAAGTCAAAATATAGAAATAACAACCATTTAACTGACATAGTTCTTTGATTAAGTTAACTCCTCCAAAGCTTTTAAAGCGTTTGAAAAAATAAAAAAGAAGACATTACAAAGCCAGGGGAGGGGAGTAATATTTCAAGAAAAAACTCAGACATTTACCAGAAAAACTCACAACAACAATAATATTCAGAATTTTTTCACAAAATATTTTCCCCTTCCCCCAGCTCTGGAGTTTTACACAATTTTACACACAGTTTTTGCACTACATCCCTGATGCGCTGTGGTAGCTATGTGCCTTGCAGCTGATTTATTAAAGGAACAATATGACATTGTCTAACAAGAACACAATGTCCAGCTGAACGAAAGAAGTAATATATAAATGGAGATTCATTCTGGATACAGTGTACTCCAACCTTCACCCTAAACCAAGTATTTAAGAAGTGAATGCCAAATAATATGTCTTCACTGTCAAGGTAATAATCTGTATGGGATGAAATATGTGCCAACACAAACTGAATTTGAATCATTTATATTTGAACTTGAAATTGCTAAACTTAAATAATTAAATTGAAACACTGAATTTAAATCACATAATTTGTAATTGTAGTCGTCAATTTGAATCATTGCATTGAAAAACTGAATCTGAATAGTATAGTATACTGGTCCTTGCAACGATAGCAGTACAAGACCACACACACACACACACACACACACACACACACACACACACACACACACACACGTCCTACACAGTGCAGTCACATGATTTTGCCTCATCTCTCAGACCTCCTCGTAATGACCAACACATCCTTCCTCTCTCTTGTTTCTGTCTGTATGAACAGATGTTGTTCCTGCCCCCAAGAACCTGAAGTTCTCTGAGGTGACCCAGACCTCGTTCAGAGCCACATGGGAGCACGGGGCCCCGGATGTGTCCCTCTACCGCATCGGCTGGAACAAGAAGGGCGAAAACAATCCCCAGTTTGTAAGTTAGCCAGTATGGGATAGGGTAGCCATTTTCACTGTGTTAGCTACATGCAGCCTTTCGAAAGAACATCATATTATAGTGTTTTTATAATTCTGGGGAAGAAACTAAGGTGGACAAAGCCATGTTTTTTAGAAGAGTTTAGAAATCTAACAGTGCTCATACAAGGCATCTGCACTTGTATCCTGATTGTATCTGGATTTGTTTTGTCCTCTTTACTTTTCTCTTTGTTATCAAAAATGCTTCTTAAGCAGCTGGATAAACTCTCCAGTCAAGTTCTGTCTCTTGAATTATGCAAATTGTCTTTCTGGTTTGAGTTGCCTTAACCAATGGTGTAGGTTTTTGCCTGCAGCCTCAGTATTTTATTCCTCTGAATAAAACTGCAGCAGTGCAGCTCTGAGTTCAGGTATTTCTTTGACTTGTCCACCTTCTCGTGACAGTCCAGTCTCTAACATGTAAACTGGGTCAGATAAGTCACGATTATAAAACTGGGTAGGGTTTTGTTTAAATGAAACTGTTGTTCTGTAGAACTGTCATCTACGAATTTTCTTATTAATGAAGTAAAAAAGAAGACAAGACAAGAATGATCGTTGTGGCTACACAGGTCCCTTAAACTGTCATGCCTCACAAAACCCAGTTATTGTGTTTGCCAAGACTTAAGTAAAAAAAATTCCAGTTCAGCTGAGGAAAAAATAATGCTCTCTTTGTTTTCTTCTTGTTATATTTTGGCCCTCCAAGTTTGTTTTTGCTCCCCCACTCAGCATACACAACACAAACGTGTGCATGAAATCCATACCAGGTTGTTCATTGCAGTCTTAGTTAAAATGATTAAACTTTCTTTATTGGTCGATTGGTTTAACGGTTTCTGCAAAATGCTTCCCGTCTCGCTGCTCAATGCTGACTGCCAACGGCAGCTAATTGGACGAACGTGTCACGTGAGTCTGGTTTCTCTGGAAATTCAAAGCCAGACTGTCATGGCGGCTGGTTCAGAATACAATCTAATATTTTACTAAACTAGTTCACTGAAGTGTGTTTCTGAAAACTCAATCTGTCTTCATTTCAGATCGACAAAGGTCATTTTAAAAGATTTTCGTCAGATTTTGAGAGACTCTAGTCACGCTCATCCCGCTCGTCATTTCCGGGGTAGCCCTCTACCAATCAGATTGGTCATTTGAGTCCGATTGCCGGCAGTTCTCGTCTTCCAACTGAGCATCACACGAATTTGGAGTACATAAATAGAAGGAAACACTTCTTTCTGAAGACATCTTCAATGACCTTTTGGAGGCGAGGTGACTACAGAGTTCATGCAAAAGATGGCTCTCCATCCATGACTTTGAGTCTTCCACCCCGTACTTGTTTTAACTGCTGAGGATTTCTTTCTTTCTTTGGGCGAACTACAAAGGGTCTCCAACTGCATTTAAAAATATAGTTTATGATGTCCTACTACCATAATATAAGACACTGTTAACATGCTTCTTTTATACTTCTTGTTCTGTCCCCGTCACCAGGCCATCATGAATAGCGATGAAACCTCCCATGTCCTGCAGAACTTGGACCCCGACACAGAGTACTCTGTCACCGTCACGGCCATCTACCCCGATGAGTCAGAGAGCGAGGACCTGATTGGAAGCGAGCGTACATGTAAGCACCCACGTAGCACTATCAGCTGCCAAAAAAACAAACATTTTACACTCACAGAATTAACTTGACATTCAAATAATAACGTTGTTGTTCTTGTTGTTGTTGTTGTTGTTGTCTCAACATCTCTTTCTAGTGTTAAAGGATCCAGATGGTATGTCATATGAGAAGGACCGGTTCCTTTTCATTGTATTGTTCATGATTTGTGTCCCATAAGAGACAGTGTTGACACAAACACATTTTTTTTTTCTTAACTGCATGAATGTGCATTTTAGTGTTTCACTGTGCGTTCACACCACAAGCAACACAAGTAGATAGATGTCTGTTGATTCCCTGCAAACAAAGGAACTTTGGTCACGGCTGCCTTTTTATCTTTTAATTATTTTATTGCATCAGAAAGCAACTTAATTTTAGGCTTAGCTGAATAATACCTGACCATGAAGACAAAAAACACTTGTATCTGTTGGTTAAAAAGCAACATTTTATTCCGACACGTTGAGATTTGTTGTAACATTGAACATTTAAAAACCACAGCAGTTATCAAGACAAACTGTTTCGCTACGTATATTTTTGTTTTGGGCGCAAATTTTATTTTCTTCCAGATAAATAAATCTTATCTTAACACTGGACATTAAGATTCTCTGTTTTCATCACGTGGCATAAACAAATGTATCATTTATAAATTTAAAAAAACAAAAACAAAAACATTTGCAAATGTTTCATGTCATGTGTTTTAAACATGCAGTAGATTGTGGTGTGAACGTAGATTTAGGGTTTTTAATGCAAAAAGGGGTTTAATGTAAACCTGTAACATGTCATCCTCCACAAACCTTCATCCATGTGAATGATTGTTTTAATTCCACCATCAATCATTTTGTTTTTTTCCCCCTATCCTTAACCATTTTGTCATCGTAACATTTCTGTTGTCACAGTTTGATTCATCTCACATCGTAACGTCATGTCATCACGTCATCATTCATCAGTGTTCTCCTCAGTTGTCACATTAATGTTGTTGCATGTTGTTGCATTATTGTACAGTGTTTCTGCTTTAGGGTTGAAGCTCAGTAAACTTTTAAATGAACAAAATCAGCAAGACTTTAATAACATTTACCCTGTAATTTACCTTTCATAGTTTGATATAACATTTTCTAATTTTACTTGTGAGAATTCTAAAATTTGGATAGGCTGTAGGGCCTATCCAAATTTATTTGGTAAAATACCAACATTTGTCATATCAAACCTTGTATGTCAGGGCTTCTTAAATTCTGGACCAAGGTCCGCATCAAGTCAATTTCTAACCCAGGCCATACCTTGTGTTAGAAATCCAATATGTTACAAGTGTAACATTTTCTATTTTGCAATAAATTGACTATCAATCAATAAATTATTAGTGATGTTGAACATACAAGAGTGATGTATTGGACCATAGTTGATCTGTATGCGTACTGGTAGCCGTACAAAAGTTGACATGGAAAACTTGGTGCTCAACTTGAATGTGTGTTGCTTAAAAGTTATTTTGTTATCGCTAATTGATCCAGACCTTTGACTTGACTTAACTGAATAGAAATTAGATAAGGACCTTTAAGTAATAAGTTTGACAACTACTGGCGTTTGTATATCCCAACCATGAAGGGACATTTTGCAATTTGTAGGCACACTAAAAAACCCTCAATACGGCTCAATAGTTATTGATGTTAATAGATTGAACTGTTGAAATACAAGACTTAAATTAAAAGTAATTGACCTCCAGCTCTCCTCTGAACGGCTATACTGCTGCTCCTGTTTTGCTGCTTCCATCCTCAATTTGATCCTTCCAGCTTTTGTGACCTGCGAGATTGTGGATGCATCAGCGTCATCATCCTCACCATCATCCTCCTTAAAATCATCCTTACCATCGCTAATCCAACACAACTGGTCTTTCTGTATATCTCACTTGATTTCAATGTGTGCTCCCAGTGCCTGCTGAGCCTCCTCGAAACCTGAGGGTTTTTAACGCAACCACCACCACGTTGACAGTGAAGTGGGACCCCGCCCCTGGCAACATCCAGAACTACAAGATAACTTACAAGTCCGCCGCTGGAGGCGAGCCTCTCTCAGTAAGTTCACTGCTCATTTTACTGTATTATAATAAAAAATGTTAGGTACAAATACAGTGCTGTCATCAGCGTACATAACACAGTAGATATGTCCTGTTTGCACAAGTTAAAATGTGTTGAGAAATACAGGTAGGGAATAAATAACTAAAAAATAATGTAGCTGTTGGTTTATAGATTGTATGAAAGTTATTGGGAACATTTCAATATTGTGCATTCCTAATTTTCTATAGTCTCTTGGAAATAAAATCGTAAATGCAGTATATTTGATTTAAACTCAATAAAAAAAAAATCTAGGAGGGTTAACATAAAATACTGCCCACACACACACACACACACACACACACACACACACACACACACACACACACACACACAGTGTGTGGCACTATCTTTGTGGGGACCCTTACCTTAACCTTAACCATCACAACTAAATGCCTAACCTTAACCCTTACCCTCACCCTAACTATAGCCTTACAATAACCCTAATTCTAAAACCAAGTCTTAACCCTTAAACAGCCTTTTAAAGTTGTGGGGTCCAGCATTTTGGCCCCACAAAGCTGTCGGGACCCCACAAGTATACTGGACTCCTGGTTTTTGGATGCCACAAATACACAAGAACACACACAACCACACACACACACACACACACATACACCATTAGGTCCAAAGGCAAAAGCTGGAGCTGCTCCAATGACGTTGAACAATTGAGTGACTGCAGAGATTTCTGAAATGTTTTCTAAGTTTTTACATCCAGATTGACTTCAGTTCAAGAACAATTTTGAATAATTTCAGGTTTACCAGGAAAGAAATCCCTCTGTTCCATTAGCAAATGGCTGTGCACGCACACTGTCTGGGTATGATCTGTTTGTTCAGGATTAGAAGAACAATATGACTGAATTCCTGAAATGGTTTTGCAAAGTGGTTTTGTTCAACTCTTTTTGGGGTGCGGTGGTTCTTTTTGACCACCGGGAACATTTCCACCGGGCTTTAGCTGCTTGATGACAAACCGATGGATATCTTAATGTGATGGGGTGCTTTAAATCTGTCAGAAGAGATGTCTGCAATACGAGTCCCAGCGCATATATATGAATATATATATTATAGATATATATATAGAAACAAATCAATTATGAACTGTTTGAAATGATGGAAAGTCTTCCATCAAAATGGAAAAAAAAACAAATCTCTGCTGTGACAGGAGCCAAAATGATATAAGGGCAAACACTGTGTCATCCTCATGTATTTTTATTGAATAGCTCATTTACAATAAGCCATGTTTGAGTTATTTAGAGATGACTGCAAAAATAAGCTGAATAAATCAAGACCTGACAAAAGACAGAAATATATTTTTTGTATCTGTAAGGCATCAGTAGTGGAAAAAGCCCTTTAATTAAGTACCAAAAAGTCCTGCACTGGAATTTAGTCATGTAAAAGTACACAAGTAACAGCAGTAATCTTAAAGTAAACCTAATGACAATAAGAGTAGTTTTTATGTTGTGTGAAACCTCAGGGATTCATGGACCTTTATGTTGCCTAGATATTCAAATGTTTAAAAGCGAGAGAAAACAGGAGTGTGTGTTTGCTTAACAGGTAAAAAACAAAGATACATGTCTTCAACAAAGAAAACACTACTTACACAAAACAAGATCTTAAACATATTCCAGACAATATTTTACCCAACAATAAATGTCATTATAAAAGACAAATCTAAATGTGCAAAAGTATGGCCAGCCGTCGGATGAATGTGGTTTTAGAAAAAACGGAGAAAGTCTCATAAAATGGAAATATTGAAGGGAAGTAGCAGAATCCCAAACTGGACTGACTCAGTTACAATACATGAAAAGCAAATGATGGACTTTAATTTGATATCATCCGCACACATCTCTGTGACTTGATGATGATGATCATTATCATCTTAATTATCAAGTCACAGTAGAGATGTTTGACAACAAAACATTCAATAAATCAGGGAACAGATGTTGCCAATAACATTGCATTTACAGTACGAGTTGGATGTCAAATCTCTCTTTTTTCGCTTCCTGACATTCACCGAGTTGTCCTGAAGGACTTCAGCAGAACCTCCAGCGCTCTGCGAGAGAACTCCCTGGCCATTCTGAGCTCTTTCGTCCAAAGTTTGACGTTTGGTTTATAACAGCATCTCGCAGTTAGAGGAGTCCTGCAATCGGCCCGCCAAGCTCGCATTTCTTCATGATGACTCAGTGATTAGCACCTGGAAATAACTTTAAAGGAAACTATGGGCTGTATGAAAAGAATTTCAGTGAGTTACACATTTTTATTCTGTCTCTGAGATGTTATGACAGTGTTCCCCCAAACAAAGAGTCAGGGTGGAATCATGATGTCAGAGGTACAAATGTGTCTAATAGATCTCTGATCCCCTTTACGGCATAGGTCAGATGTGTACAACAGGAGACTCATAGCATCTGGTGTTAGGTTGTCGTCTGCAGTCTTGTTGTTTTTCACATTAGTCATATGAAACCAGACAGGATGTTTGTTTGTTCAGGATGAACTCCGGGTTTCCTCACTGCTTTGAAAAATGTAGAACAAGAGTAAATTTCCACAGTTTTTTAGGTCCAGATCTGTGCTAATGATATATGCTCTATTACTGAATATACTTTAGTGAATCTTCAAAAAGAATTATAGCTGTAGACTGAGGTGGTCTTCCTGTAACTTCCTGTAAAATAAACATACTGGACACCCATAGAGATAAAAAAAAAATAAAACTGAAGGACTCTCAATGAGCGCAGACCTCCATTGAGGCAGTGCCATATCTGGCAATGGTAACAGAGGTGAAAAATGATTTGTGTATCCAGCTCGTGATTTAGAGCCACTCCAAAATGTAACGAGTTCTTCCGTGGCTTATGGGTCAACCGCCAACTGAGTTTCATGGATATCCGGCCAATAGTTTTTCCAAACAAACTCTGATGTTGTCCAGAAACTATTAACAACACTGAACATCAGTGTGTGACACTTTTGCACTGGGTTATATGTTCCTTCATCACCAAGAACACAAACACTATAGTTTATTCTGACTCACTGTGCCAGTCCCATAGTCCGGATTTACGGACTTTGGTGCGCGTCCTCACAAAATTCATAAGGGCTTACGTTGATGTCAAATTGTGCGTGAGGGTTTGAGTACACACTTACCGAGCCCTTACCGTGAGTCTGCATCGATGCAGACTTCACCAAATGGAATTACCCACAGTTCAAAGCGTTAGACCATAGGGAAATCTGGAAATTACAAAGGTAAACAATAGCATGACACATGACTACGGAACAACGGTTCTTGGCTGTGTGGAAAGCAACAAACTTAAAATGAAAATACCCAAACCGGCAAGTGTCAGCAACATCTTGTTATTAAACAACTCCAAGGTAACGTGTGATCTCGTGAAGTGCTGTCCAAATCCCATTTATACCTATTTGAGCCCATGTGGCCTCACACACTCACTCAGCACCTGAGCTCAATTAAGTCTGTGAGTCTTTAGTCCTTAGTCCTCAGGGCTCACTTTGGGATTGGGCCAGTGCTACACACGCCGTTCTGCTGCCGCAAACAATCAAGCAAATCTGGATTAATCCGCCGCTGAAAATAGGGCAAATGCACTATTTCCTCCTGTTTGTTTGATCAAATTAATAAAAATCATCCTCAGAAAATTACTTAAACTCTGATGAAAGTCAAATGAATACATATTTGAGTAGTCATTTTAAAATCAGAAGTTAAAACGCGCTTTCCTGAATGGATTTGACCGGTGACTTATGTTCCAACAACACATTTAATAGATGTTGTTTTCCTGCTGCAAGAAAATAAAAGATCACTTAAAGATATGTATTAGGTATGATGACATGCCACAAGTTTGATTTCTACAGGAGCCAAATACCTAAAATACTGATGGAAATGTGACGCTATAGCCTCTGCCATTTATCTCTTGGCTACCAGGCAAACTGTTTACACCCTCTATGAATGTGTTTACAGTGTGCGATCAAATTCATGATATACTGCCGTGCTGTTTGTTCAGGATTTCCCAAAGGCGTGCTTGGATTCCCTGCCGGAGAAATACTTTACGTACTCATGTGTAAATAATGTAAATACTTTACTGACATTGTGTCGTTAGAAACAGCGGCTTGGCATCCAGAACATGACACACTGCGAGTTCTTGTGCATTTCAGAGTTTCAGTTTAGCTTTTGGAAGACGGAGCAATGATGGCAGGGATAAGCGATTACACATTTAGAGACATTTGGATGCTCCTCTCAGTTATTTTGAAAAAAACAAATACCTGGGCGCAAAAACGTTAAATACATCTGGCCCCCAGTGTCTTCCCTGGGTTCATCAAAGACTTAGGTACGCCTATTTGGTGGAGGGGTTTAAAAGTCTTTCCTCAAGAAAATGTGATGTTTTTCAAGGCAAGGCAAGAAATGTGAATAGCACATTTCATCAACAGGGCAATTCAAAGTGCTTTACATAAAAAGATTAAAATAATAAAAGTTACAGTGCAGTACAAGAAATTAAACATTAAAGAGTTAAAACATTAAACAGTTAAAAACAGTCAAAATAAAATACGAAACTAAAAGCTATATTGCATTATAAGGAATTAAACATTAAGGTGCAATTAAAAACTAACATATAAAAGCAGATAAAAAAGCAGATTTTAGGCTGCTAGTATGGGACAGTGTTTAAGCCGCTGCCCCACACACGTTATTGGAGTGCAGTAACCATATTGTCGAAACCCAAACTTCGTTAACCAATACGGTAGGCATTCTATACAGACAGAACCATATGTCTTTAACATCTCATCCACCACGGGCCCCACAGGATCATGTAACTTTGTACTCTGGTTATCCATGACTTAAGAAAACAATATGCAATTTGACTTAATTTTGGACCATTATTATCCCCATACCTGTGTCTAAAACTTTGGAAAAGCTAGAGCAGATAGTAAATAACTAACACTTAAAAATCTTAAAGACAAAGCTTGCTAAAGAAGTCCAATGAGCATTAGACCTGAGAAAAGTCTTTTAGTTAGTTTGATGCTTTTCTTCAAAGTTTTTTCAGCGTTTTTTTTTATGCTGTTTTTGGCGCTTGTTAGTTTATAACAAGAGACACACTTGCCTGGGAACATAGGACCGTGGGAACATATGGATTAGGCCGACACAAGACTCACTGCCAGAGACGTGTCTATTGGCTGTGTCAGTCTTGTTCATGCGTCAGCCACTTTGATGAACTGCTGTGTCGCTGTGAAAAGAAAATGTTTCTGTCTCCACCAGTGAGTCTCACTTGCTGGCATGTTTTCTGTGAACAGACGCAGGTTGGAGGGAAGAAGACCACTGTCATCCTGCCGAAGCTGGAGCCTGACACTCTGTACTCCATCACCGTGGCCGCCGTGTATCCCACCGGCCTCAGCAAAGACATCAGTGGCGAAGGACAAACCAGTAAGAGTCGTAAATAGTTCTTACTGTGCTGCAGATGCTACTTTCTGCTACTTCTGTATCTCCCAGTGGGGAAGGAAGTAGTTTCCAGTGGAAAAGTAATGCATGTATTTAACTTATTGTATCAACATCAAACATCAAATTTGCAGAAATCAAACCAGCTACTAATACAAACGTTTTGTATTGGCTGTAGATCGACATATTGACATAAATGGGTTAAAATATTTACAGAGAAACGGAAGGTAATCTTGGCCCTTATGACCTCATAAGGACCATGATTCCAGATCGGCCCATCTGAGCTTTCATTTTCTCAAAGGCAGAGCAGGATACCCAGGGCTCGGTTTACACCTATTGCCATTTCTAGCCACTGGGGGACCATAGGCAGGCAAGGGGAATGCATATTATTGTTAAAAAACCTCATAAAGTGAAATTTTCATGCCATGGGCCCTTTAAGATCCAATATTAGGGGACCACTAAGGCCTATATAAAAGCATCCAAAAAGCACCATGTCATGGGACCTTTAAGGATTTCAAGTTTGTTTTTACAGGGTGTGGGAATTTCAGCTTTTACGGTAAATAAACTCTTAAAAACTCATTGGATTATATGAAAAATCACAGCGCCAAGAAAGTGATTTGTTTGTTTTTGATTAGTTAGTTAGTTAGTTTTTTTCTTCAGATCATAGAATGTGTGGGAGATGATGGCATGGTTTACACAGGACAGTGACAAAAATGATAAGAAAGAGTGAATGAAAGTAGCAAGGAAGAAAGTAAAGAAGCATATTGTAATGGTGATATTTTATGTTCAATATAGAGTCTTTTCCTGCAAAATAACCCCGATGCTGCAGCTTTGAGAAAACTGTAGTACTGTAAAAAGGACAGTAGAGAATGTGCTAAAAGATAAATTAATAGTACTTCAGTGCAGTTCAGTAAGTGGAGAATTAAAGTGGAGAAGTAAATAAAGAGACTTGCTGCTAATCAAACGTCTGTTTTTCTGCTGTCTCAGAGCCTCTGGGTGGAGTGAGGAACCTGCAGGTGTTGAACCCCACCATGACCACCCTGAACGTGCGATGGGAGCCCGCCGAGGGCCGAGTGAAGGAGTACAAAGTCATTTATGTCCCAGCTGCCGGAGGAGCTGAGAGCATGGTAGGACTGGTAGGACCACCATCCACTTCCTGTCGACTGGCACTGTGCAGCGTTGAAGCTAAATTACTCACCCATGTGTCTGAACACGTCCGGCACTTTTAAATCCTTAATGCTCCTTTAGACTCAAAAATGTGCTTCACCATAAAAGTTATGGAGAAAGCACAAACTCACACTCTTTATCTCTTTCTTATCATGTGCCACAACCACCACATCTTTGATTTAGTAATTAGTGTTAGCTAATTTAATGAGATATTTTACAGTTTTCATTTGGCAAATGTATTTATCCTTCTTTGTCAAACAGCCCTCAGGCTTAACCGCTACAACCAGTCTGTTTCTGTTGGAGCATAATTTAAGTGGACAGTTTGGGGGTTAACTTCACTGCTCAGAGGCAAACTGACAGCTGCTGACGCTAAACATCCTAAACAACCTTCTATAGTTACAGTATTTCCAGTGTTGTAATGTATTGTACTTAAGTAGAATTTTTTACGTATCTGTACTTTACTTCGTTATTTATATTTCTTATAATTATTATTCCACTGCATTTCCTAAAAAAATGTTTACTTTTACTCCACTCATTCACTAATATCTCCCTAAGTTTTTTCTTAAATTTGTTCTTAAAGGTCCCATGACATGGTACTTTTTGGATACTTTTATATAGACCTTAGAGGTCCCCTAATACTGTATCTGAAGTCTCTTTTAAATAGACCTTAGTGGTCCCCTAATACTGTATCTCAAGTCTCTTTTATATAGACCTTAGTGGTCCCCTAATACTGTATCTGAAGTCTCTTTTATATAGACCTTAGTGGTCCCCTAATACTGTATCTGAAGTCTTTTTTATATAGACCTTAGTGGTCCCCTAATACTGTATATGAAGTCTCTTTTATATAGACCTTAGTGGTCCCCTAATACTGTATCTGAAGTCTCAGATACAGCAGGCAGCAGAAAGGTCCAGAAGGATGACGATGTAAGAGGGAGAGGTTGCTTTTGCGATGTAAAGATGCTCAGTGACAGCAAGGAGGGCAGTTTCTGTTGAGTGGCCAGCTACAGTAGTGGGGATCAAGAAGGTTGTTCTGGTGGAGATAAGTAGAGAGTTGATACAAGACTGCTTATTTCTGGTTGCATGCTTGGTTTTCTGTCTGGGTTTCAAAAGCAGCTAATTTGTGTAATTTGTCGTTGAACGTAGGAAACAGTGTCTGCAGGCACAACCAGCACCACTCTGCGAAGCCTGCAACCCGACACCCTCTACACCGTCTCTCTGGTTCCGGTTTACGCTGGCCGAGAGGGAAAGGTGATGTCCGAGAATGGAAAGACAAGTAAGACTCAACACTGAACTGCACAGTAGTTGAAGCCAATTAATTTTTTCATACAAATAAACATAAATTTTACTGAAATGTTTAAATAAAATGTTTCAGTCTTCAGTCTGAGTAAAAGATTAAGTTAAAATGTACTTAGTGATCCATTTTTTCTGTCTAACAACAACACGTCAACAGGTGTTAAATAGTGTTTGTATATCTAGTTGTTCCTCAACTCTATTTTGCTCTGCGCTGTTATATTGTATCTACCGAATACATGGGTTTTCTACCTGGAAGTTATTGTAAACAAACGTTTTTGTGCGACCCTTAAACATAATTCAGTTAGTATTAAAACAAAACAGATTCATATCCTCCTTAACTGTAGATGCTGGTCTTAAAACCTTATCAGCAGCCTGACCTTTGCTCTTGCTTAGGGCCACTGGGAGGAGTGAAGAACCTGAGGGTGACGGACCCCACCATGACCTCTCTGACTGTGAACTGGGACCCAGCTGATGGAGCCGTTCGCCTCTACAAGGTCTTCTTTGTGCCGGTGGCTGGTGGTCGAGAGGAGATGGTGAGACTCTTTCACACCCACCTCACAAAAACAGATCATGCTGCCAGCTCAGTGGTTAACTAAAAATAATAATAATATTTTAAACAAATTTTTTTTATTTTATTATTTTGAATCTTTATAAACAGGAGCAAGTTCCTACAGGCACCACCTCCATCATTCTCAGGAACTTGATGCCCGACACCCCGTACACAGTGTCAGTGTTACCCGTCTACCCAGCCAGGGAGGGGAAACGCCAGTCAGAGAACGGAAAGACGTGTAAGTATTACTGTGGGACTGTTCAGTTATTCAAAAGGTATTTAAAACAAAAGGTTTATTGTGGTACTAGAAGCTCCAATGTTGATGATCCTGCTTTTATGTATTCTTTTTCTGATTTTACTGTATGTTTTATTCTTTTCTGATTTTACTGTATGTTTTATTCTTTTCTGATTTTACTGTATGTTATGTTTTTTTGTTGTTACTTTATGTAAAGCACTTTGGATACCTGCTGGTTGCTGTAGAGGGGTAAATTAATAAATGATTTAAAGAATATAAAGATTTAAAATGGTTGTCCTGCTTGCAGTGCCTTTGGCCGGAGTGGGCAACATGAAGGTGACCAACCCGACCATCACCACTCTCACTGTGACCTGGAATCCTGCCGACGGAAACGTTCAGGGCTACAAAGTGATATACAAACCTGTGGATGGAGGACTGGAGATTGTGGTAAGATCCTCTTTTCTCCTTTGTTTTTTCCCTTCAACAGAAAATAGATAAAAAACAAGAACCACACTTTGAAATGTAATAGGTTTCGCAGCAGAAGTTAATAAAAAAACCTTTTAGACTTTATTTGAATTCTTCAAAAGAAACCAAACGATCAAAGCACTCAACAGGGATTTAGTGATGTCATGCCTCTTTGACAGGATAATCCCGTCATGCTGCACAATAGCGCCTAAATTCTTTGGCAAGAGGCCATCCGTCATCGTTGAAAACGTGTGATTTATGTTTTCTGGAGCAGCTCGTAGAGAATAAGTACGTGTAAATCCCGTTAATGAAATGCTCATTCAGGCTGTAAAGAGCCGTGAAATAACAGCTGACTGATGAATTGGCTGCTCAGCTGTTTAGAAATGCTTCATTTGTCTCTGCCGATGACATAACAGTTACCTCCATTAGTACGTCAAAGTCAATTCTACAGAGGAAGTTTTAACGTCTTTGCCAGAGGAGTTTGAACAATGAACAACAATCAAGGCACATCTTGGAATAAATTTATTTTTTTGTTAGTTTGATTTATGATTACGTTTATAAAATCTCACAGTTTTAATACAGAAAATAGAAAAATTTGCATGGACAACATGTAAAAATAAACCATAAAAACAAAAGTTTTCACAATTTTTACATTACAGTTCCTTATATATGTAATTTTATTACAACAGTTCTATAACCTTTTATTTTTAAAACCTCTTACGGGTTTTACTGTCATGTCTGTAATTAATTATTCATTCACTTAGGATAAGTTTAAAAAATCAGTGATGAAAAGATGTGTTGCAACCCTATTTTGATTTACTCACTGTGCCTTTGCAGGAGCAAGTGTCGGAGAGCACCACCAAAACTGTCCTAGAGAAGCTTTTGCCCGACACACGCTACACCATCACTGTGGTCCCCGTCTACGCAGAGGGAGACGGACCCAGCCTGACCGACGAAGGGAAGACAAGTGAGTATCTGTGGTCACATGCTATTGGTTGTTTGGTATTTAACATTTTATTCAGGTTCAAGGGCTTCAATGAACCTTTAAAAAGCACTTGAGTCTCCAAGAAATCATAGTAGCTATTCTTTGAACCTTAGCAGAAGTGGAGCTAAAAATGTACAGGTTGTCTTAAGGGCTGCTATTTCAGCTAAATGTATTCTGACTTCAACTTCAATTTTTATATCAGTAACTTTAAATGTTTCAGATTTTCTGCCACCGTACATTTTGTACAGTAAACATAGCCTTTTCTAGTGATATAAATGTTGGTTGTGGCTATATTTTGCCCAATGTGGCCACCAACGCTACCAACAGACCTCATTGCTATTGTGTTATTAGCTTCCTATTTGTTCAGTTCAGAGTTCAGTTCAGTTCAGAGTTCTTTATTGTTCCTCAAGGGGAAATTTGATTTGTAGTTGGAGGTTCAACAAACAACAAAAACAACAACACAATAAACACAGCACAAAACATAAAACACAAGACTGACAGAGAAAAATTTCATCACTTGAAAAGGTGTCACACAGAGGCCCAAGGGACACTAATAAAAACTGTGCATTCAAGAGTTGTGAAACACAGTATTTAACAGCAACAGTCTCACTAACAGCAAAGTAAAACTGAGACCTAAATGAAAAATATGCCAGAGAAGAACTGTTTTTTTGCCGTCCAACATCTGGACAAACTGCCCCCTGGACTCCAGTAACTTCTGACTAGACAGCAGCTGTGTGGCGCTCCGATCCAAGCGCTGAATCTGACTTCCTGTTTGGTGTCTTTGCTCAGAGCCACTGGGTTTTGCAAGAAACCTGAAGGTTACCGATCCCACCACCAGTACCCTGAACGTTCGTTGGGACGCCGCGGAGGGAAACGTACGCGAGTACATTGTGATCTGGGTGCCCACTGCCGGAGGAGAGCAGGATGTGGTAAGTCTGCATCTGGTTACGACTCCATAAATATTTTGTCACCAGGTTTAACACTTTTCCTAAGTTGGTATTTACTGCTAAGTAAGAGACACTTAATGATAGAGATGATCAATACCATCTTTTCCTTCCTGATACAAGCATGAGCCGTTACAAGTGCGTTACATACTGCTATCATTGTTCGTATGACCTGGGTCAAGTTACAGTAGCCTCTTTACACATACCATACCTGAATAGAAGAAAAAAATGTTTTAGTTTGTTTGCAATTCTCTAAACCAATCACAATTGTCTTGGGTGGCGCTAAGTTCCAGACAAAGCGGTGGTGACTCTACTAGATAGTCTCAGGAAGGTACTTTTTTGGTGAAACATTTGTACCCCACAAAAGAAAACGCCACATACAATATTAAATGAAGTTAACTGTTGACACAATACAGTAATGTGAACTATTTAAATGAGCAACTAGGGGTCTTGCCCAGGGAAATATTGGTTGTTGTATGTATCAGTTATGTATCGCAGTGGGAATCAAAACCCAGGTCACCCACACCAAAGGCATTTGTCATATCCACTGCGCCATCACCACCCGTTATATACTCATATTCTCTGTAAATCTTTACAATCATTCCCTGAAAGAACCAAGCAGGCTTGCCTTGTTGCACCATCCAAATTTTCTTTAAAACTTTTTTTTAGCTTGTAGCTCGCTAGCTCAAAGTTTGTTGTTGTTTCTCGAAACAATTGTACTTAATGGCAGCATAGTGGGCAGAACTCAGCCAGTTTTATCTAACTGTCAGGCTTTGCTTGTTCAAGATGTTGGGTTTTTACCAAAAACTGAAAACTTCATCCATGCCCTATTAGTATCTTTGTTTTATGATTGCCTGGAAAGTGAAATGAGATATGTTTATTTTGCTACTTGGAGGCATTTTAGCTCTCTTAAAGTAAAAATTATTGTTCGGTGGCAGTTAGAAGAGACCTTTATTTAAAATCCTTTAAAATCCCTTATTTTGTATTATTGTAAATGCATCTGTCTTTGATTGTGGTGTCTTTGTGATGTAAGTCCACTGTGAATAATGTGTTGTTTTTAGAAGCCTGTGTGTTGCATGCTTATATAAAGGACCAAACTTTACCAGAGATTTTGCATTTATACAGTGGCACCACTGACTGTTAATGCTAAAGATACTTAAGGTGAAAAACTGTATTTAAATTAGTTAAATAAACCACATTTAAAATCAATCTAATAGCTGATGGTCACTGTAAGATTAGGTTAGAACATACAAAGTATAGCACCTTTATTTTCTGGAGCAACATGTGTAGAACCAGACTGCTACCGAATTTTACTGGCTGGAGAAGTTGTCTTTTGGCTGTTTAGGTCCGCTCTCTCATGTTGCATGTCTGGTTGAATGGGAACATTTTATTCTTCGTCAGAACTGTGTGAGCGAGTAGGTTAGTTTCATTTTTGGCCTCAAATTCAAGTTCCCTAAACACAAGTGGACAAAAGCCAGTAGCGTGATATGATTACAGTGGTTTCCAAAGCAGTTTCATGAAAGAACAGTTTTTCTTTTTTTGTCGCAGAAAAAGAGCAATATAACGTTATCGAAAGATGAAAACCACAGCATAATGTTTTACATTGACTTACATCTAATGGGAAACATTTGAGAGTGATGTGGGATGGTTTAACTCATCTCCATGGCAGTTTCAACATTTTTCTATTAACCAGTGACAGTCTCAAGGGGGTCCATTTCATTACCCTCAAGATTATGTAACTTGGTTCCAGTAATGAAATGAGATGACTGGATTTGGAAACAACTGAAGTCCACTGGCAGTATTAAGGACTTACTATTGGATTAAATGGATAAATATCAAATTTGCATGCCCTCCTTCTTGTTGCCAATTTGGTGCTTTGCTCAAAGGCCCAGACAGTCTCAGGACAGAGTGGAAGCATTCTGCTTAAATTCACCTTTATCTCAAAGCTTCTACTGTTCCTGTTAGTGAGCTGCAACAAGACAGTCAAAGCTGCATCCAAGAAAACTGGGCTCAGAACACATTAAACTGTGACATTGTTCAGTCTGATAGTCTTTCTGCATCTGCCAAAAGCCCTCTTTTCTTTTTCTAAGTGTTTTCCCAATTCTTAGAGTTCACCAAGTTCAAAGTTGTTTCCTCTCTCCGTGACCAGGACCAGGTGTCTGGAACCACCACCTCCACCGTCCTGAAGAACTTGGAGCCCAACACCGAGTACACTGTGACAGTTGTGCCGGTCTACCATGAGATGGAGGGCAAATCGCAGTCTGCAAACGGGAAGACAAGTGAGTTCAGATGAGTTTGTTGATCGATTTGTAGCTGCAGGAAGTGGCCTGGACCCTGAGAGAAGAATAATGCTAAGCCAGAACTTATGAATGTGTTTTTCTTTTGGACGTGGAAAAAGAATAAAATACTGTAGTGTAAAATACAACGTTATAACCTACATAGGCCAAAAACCTTAAACTCTCTAAATCTTAGAGATTAACTAATAAAGAAAATAAAGACATGATTTATAGATTGACAGTGTGCTGTAAAAATATTACAAGTACAACAAGAAGAAATAAGACCAAACCATAAAATAGAGCAGTTCTTGCAGGTCAGTTTTAGAGCGGGATTAAAAACTTCTTCAAAACAACTTCAACAGTTGTAAATACACTTTTCTATTGGACAGATGTTAGTGACGTGGCACCGGAATCGTGACACTGTTAACCAGAAATTTAACCTAAAAATACACACCTTTATCAAATCATCATAAAGTAGTAAAATAAATGATTTAATAAACAGTCCTATCCTCACTAAATGGGATACTGTAGATTTGTTTGCCCAAGTGAAAGATATGTTTGCTTCACCAGCAGAACCAGACTGTGACAACTTAAAACTTTAAAGTTCCCATGGCATAAAATTTCACTTTATGAGGGTTTTTTAACATTAATATGAGTTCCTCCAGCCTGCCTATGGTCCCCCAGTGGCTAGAAATGGTGAAAGGTGTAAACCGAGCCCTGGGTATCCCGTTCTGCCTTTGAGAAATGAAAGCTCAGATGGGCTTATCTGGAATCTTCCCTTTATGATGTCATAAGAGGAAATGTTACCTCCCCTTTCTCTGCTTTGCCCGCCCGGAGAATTTGGCCGGCTCATGAGAAAGAGAGACATCATAGCTTTCAAATGAGCAAAGAATGGCAGCTGACGACAGACACAGAAATGGCACAAGGAAAGCTCATTGTGGGACTGGCTCTAGTGGCTGTAATTCTGCACCAAGGCTGAATTTCGGGAAAGAGACTTCAGATAGAGTATTAGGGGACCACTAAGTCCTATATAAAAGAGACTTCAGATACAGTATTAGGGGAACACTGAGGTCTATATAAAAGAGACTTCAGATACAGTATTAGGGGACCACTAAGGTCTATATAAAAGAGACTTCAGATACAGTATTAGGGGACCACTAAGGCCTATATAAAAGAGACTTCCGATACAGTATTAGGGGACCACTGAGGTCTATATAAAAGAGACGTCAGGTACAGTAATAGGGGACCACTAAGGTCTATATAAAAGAGACGTCAGATACAGTATTAGGGGACCACTAAGGTCTATATAAAAGAGACTTCAGATACAGTATTAGGGGACCACTAAGGCCTATATAAAAGAGACTTTAGATACAGCATCCAAAATGCAACATTTCACAAGATGATGTCCTCAAATGTCTTGTTTTGTCCACAACTCAGTTTACTGTTACAAAGGAGAGAGGAAACTAGAATATGTTCACATTTAGGAAGCTGGAATCAGAGATTTTGTAACTTTTTCTTTACAAAAATGACTCAAATTTTTTAAATAGTTAGGCAATTAATGTAATATTTGACAACTAAATGATTCATCTTTGCAGCTCTGGAAAGATGGAATAAACTGGGGTCATGCTTTGAGGAGACAGTCATCGCAATGTTAGTAAATTACCTAGATGATTAATCTATAAATTGCTTTTGTAATTGTTCCTCCGTAGATCCTTTGGGTGGAGTCAAGAACTTGCAGGTGATCGACCCGACCACCAGCAGCCTGACGGCCCGCTGGGATCCAGCGGTGGGAAACGTCCGCAGCTACAAAGTCTTCTATGCTGCTCAACCAGGAGGAGAAGAACAAATGGTACACACTGTTTTTGTTTCATGATGAGTTTTTTCAAGTGTCCGACCGATTCACAAGATTGTATCCAGGCCTCGAAAGCAGGTTTCAACAATAATTGTTGCCCAAAGGCCCAGGGCAAGCAAAACGCCACATCAGGCAATTAAATACACAAACAACTCACTCCCGTTTGGGCTTCATCATATCATGAATGGCGGTATCTTGACTTTGTTTTGCGAGTGCTATGCGCTACTAGCTAGCTAGGTTAGCCTTATTGTTTGTTGGATTTACGAGATCTCGCAAATAAAATTCGATATCTCGCAAATGAAACTTGTAAAACAAAGTGAAGATCTCGCGAAACAATGTCAAGATCTCGCAAAAGTGTTTGTCTCCACTACAGGTTTTTTTTTTTTCATCTTTCTTTTTCCCCACGGAGTTGGGGCTCCGTAGAATGTGCCATTGTGCCAATCAAGAATTGATATTGACAGTGAAATTTCTTTTTTGTTTTCAAACTTTTTTAAATTTTTTTTATGTTTTTTAAAAAGAAAGAATTATATTGGGGCCAGTAAAAATTAGCTCCACTTCTGTTCACTTCACTGTGGACATTTTCACCATTATCACATTGACGGCGGTTTTAACATTTCAACGAACAGGAGGAGGTGTCAGGAGGCACCACCACCACCATCCTGAGGAACCTGGTCGCCGACACCGTCTACAATGTGGCTGTTGTTCCTGTGTACCCGGACGTGGAGGGCATTCGGCAGGCTGAGAAGGGAAAGACAAGTGAGTGACTGGGGTTTACATTCGAAGACATTCAGCACTCATCCACCTGGATGCACAATGAGTGCAACAGTGGACAGAGCTTACATTCCTGAAAGCACGAGAGTCAAATAATCAAATCTTAAACTATGCTATCCTTGGATTGTTTGTGTCAGATGGGAGTTTAGCAGATAGGACTAAGGCAGTAATGTATCTGCATCTTTACTCTAATCTGGTGCACCCTGCAGGACTGAACAAACACAGAGTTAGTTTGTTCCAGACCTATGACATCTCACTTCACTGGCAGCCATTTACTTCCACTCATTCTATTCAACTTTAAAGGATCTAGGGTTGAAACTAATGACTATTTTCTTTTAACTGTTCTCTGTGTTCTCAATTATAGGATTAGTTGTTTGGTCTATAATAAAATGTCTGAAAATCAGTGGTTCCCAAAGCCCAAGATGACATCCTCTAATGTCTTTTTCACCCACAACTCAAAACATATTCAGTTTACTCTCACAGAGGAGAGAAAAAACTCGAAAATATTCACATTTAACAAGCTGCAATCAGAGAATTTTTTTATTTTTCAAAAAGAAATGACTCAAACCAATCAATCGATTGTCTAAATAGTTGCCGGTTAACTATTCGATTAATTGATTAACCGTTGCTGCTCAAAAAGGATCCTACCAGTTCTGGGCCATTAAAGAATGTAAAAAAAAAAATGAAGTTTAATCTTTACCTTATTAAAGGGATATGTTTCCTGTTAAAACACAACGTTGATGGTCCTTCTGAAACCCCACTGTAAATACCCCACTGTAAACCAGTGGGGTATTAGCTAGGTAAAGAAAAGCAGAGCGGTGGCATTTGTTTGAAATGTAGACATGGTCCTATTGGTGGGGTTTCATGTGATGAGGACAATTTGTACACGCTGATTCTCTTATTAGATTGGTCTTTGCCCATCGCTGAGAGAAAAGAGAGAAAATAGAGAAGATCTCTCCTCTTGTGTTGTCAGTGGGAGAGACTAAGAATCAGAATAAACAAGTGAGGAAAATGTGGAGACAGTTAAGGGACATTAAATGTACCCATTGTTCACTGTCCTGGAAGTCCAAGTCTTTAAAAACTGTATATACCTTTCCAAAGGATGCTAAACAGTTTGAACTGGTTCGGGAAATCATTCCTTGTTTGTGCATTTGAGCACTATCTGACATCCAAAGAGCTGATGTTTGATTAATGCAATATTGCAAGACTACACAACTATAAAACTCCCATTACTCTTTTCATGCCATTGATGTTTGCATAATTTATTTGTTTATTGGCTCTTTGTTTTTATTGCGACTCACAGAGGAGATGAGAGAACAGAACAGAATAAGAAAAAAATAGAAAATTAATCAGAAACAAAACAACAGGTGCTATTAATCTTAGGTACATAGTGGGGTATAACCCATCTCTGCATAAATATTTCTGTTCTCTGTAACAGGAGAGCATATTTTGGGACATTTTCTACGCTAATGAGACAGTTCAGAACAAAGCTGACTGAACAAATTTGGACAGAAAGATAGGGCATGACATACAACAAAGATTCCCCGGCCAATACTCAAACCAGACATTGGTTAACGATGTGTCTTACCAACACATAACCGGTGGCAAATGAATCACAGCCTCTGCAGGAATGTTGGAACAAATAATGAATGTATGAATGCCTTTATTATCAGTGAAGGTTCACATACAACAGAATTTTCCTTTCTCTCTTAAAACTGTTTAAGACTGTTCCCATCTTTAAAAAAAGAAACGCAAGTTGAATTTCGGAAACAATTTCTTTGATCATTTCTTTATGAAAATTGGAATAACATAACATAACATAACATAACATAACATAACATAACATAACATAACATAACATATATACAACAGTTTAAAAAGTTCCCGCAGATGTTAACCAATATTGGAAAAAGGGCTCCACATGCTGTTCATATTGACATTTTACATTTTTACAACCTCTACATCCAACCACTCTTATCCTCTATGTTCCGTGTAAACATCCTGCAGTTCAGTACAAGTTGACGTGACTGTTGGTCTCAGCCAAGTCCATCATGGCGTTCCAGTTGCCCTGAGGAGTTCAGAATGGAATTTTTTCTTTTTTTACTGCATCTGCTTTACACAAATGGTTTATTTTGAGACATAAAGAATAATGTGGTTTTGATAAAATATCACGATAATAAGCTTATATTTGGTAACCTTTCCTGATAGAAGCATTCTGAAATTTGGAAATCCGACAATAATTTCTGTTTTTACAGTTTCTGGCTCCGATAACTAATGTAATTTTGGTGATTTAAAAATAAGTAATAATATGCCTTTTGGGTTGTGAAGCCTGTAGAAAACTAGGATGCCCTGAACTAAACCACTGTAACTCCTTCGCTCCGTTGCTCAATATTTGGAGGTTTTGTCTTTAACCAGGAGATTGTGATCATGTTTTTAACCTTTTATAGAAATCTTAATTGATGCATTCCTAACAGCATAGCTGGTAGATATACTTAGATTAGATTAGATTAGATTAGATTATACTTTATTTATCCCACAACGGGGAAATTTCCTTATTACAGCATCAGCATTATCTTCTATACAGCAAAAAAACACACAAACAAGTAAACACACAAGAAATACAGGCAAAACAATAAACAATAATAAGGTAGACAGAAAGTAAGCAGAATGGCGTCAAATAAAGGTATTTTAAAGTATATTTTAAAGTGCGGCCATGATACAAGAAAACAGTGTAATATTGCAGTGTAAGTGACGTTAAAATTAAATTAAATAATTCCTTTCAGCAGCTGACTCATGGTTATTACAGCGTTCTTGATTCTACTACCTATAGGACAATTTTGAAAACTGTCTCTGCAGGAAACAGCATTACCACACTACAGTAAAATACGTATGAGAAAATGTACTTTTTTATGCCAAAGTTGTGAAATGAAACCACAGGCTGCCTGAGAGACTGAAAACCTGTCAGTAATGTAAAGTAACTTTGTATTTAATGGGCTAAATCGTGCACGATAACCACCAGTATGGTGCTCTAAGATGGAGAATGAGAATACTAACCTTGTTTATTTGGACATTTGTTGCTCACAAAACAACATAATGAGTGCCAGAAAGTCTCTTGACTCTGATACATCTGGACACTCCTGATGTGGTAAACCCACCCATCTGGGGTACCCTACAGGATAAAACTAAAGCTCAGGATTATTTGCAGCATTTTTTTTGTCCTTGGAGAAATTCTTTTAAGTTTAATTACTGTCTAATAGGGATGTTTTAAATCGCCTCATAGAATACCAGAACGTTTAGACAGTATGAGTAAAGGAAAAGACACTCCTCTGTGGTAGAAAACCTACTCAATTTTGAGACATCTGGACAGTCCTGATGAGGCAAACCCCACCCGTCCGGTTCACCCTGCAGGATGAAAGACACAGTGAGAATTATGTGCAGCAGTTGTTTCAGCCTGTGATATATCTCGCCTGGTTTTTCAGAACCTCTGGGTGGAGTGAAGAATCTGCAGGTGATCGACCCCACTACCAACTCTCTCCGGGTTCGCTGGGAGCCTGCCGAGGGCGATGTCAGGCAGTACCAAATCATCTATGTTCCTGTCAGCGGCGGAGCCGAGAGCATGGTAGGTTTTCTTTTTTAAAGATGATTTTCCGGGCAGGGTTTTATATATATATATATATATATATATATATATATATATATATATATATATATATATATATATAGTTCAGCTGAAGACATGAAAAGGGAGAGAGAGGGGGGCATGACATGCAGCAAAGGGCCGCAGGTCGGCGTCTAACCAGCAGCCGCTGCGTAGAGAAATTGCCCTCTATATATGGGTGCACGCTCTACCAGGTGAGCTACCCAGGTGCCCGCATGGTAGGTATATAGACTAGTTCAATATCCAGGTCAAGCCAGGTGTCCAGACTAACGCAAACATCTTTGTTTGTTTGTCAACTGCTATTTCTGTTAAAGAAAAACATATATCAAAGAGTTGCTTTACTTCTATACTTCCTATACTCTAATAGCTGCTAGTTCATCCATTTTGTTTCATTTTTTAATGTGTCAGACGAAAGCCAACTAAATTGAATTATACTAGCTGACCAAACAATCTCGCTACAAGGTCCATTTAGCAGCTGTCCCAAGATCTTCCTCAGCTGATGAAACATCTACATTTCTGTGAAAACTGAGCAAACTCCACTTGCTGATAAAGATCATATGATGCGATTGTCTTGTTTCCACAGTTGAGATTACTCTACTCATGTGTTATTTTGTCATTTTGTGCTTTCCAGACTCAGGTTTCTGGAATGACAACCAACACAGTGCTGAGAGACCTGCGACCTGACACCGAGTACAAAGTGACGCTGGTACCTATTTACCCTGACGTGGAAGGGAAACGTGCATCGGAAAACGGAAAGACAAGTGAGTTCGTCCACAGTAAAACAGCTCACATAGGCCTTCGCTAAAATGGGTTTAATCCAACCTAAAGCACACTAGGGGTTGCATGACTTCAGATTTTTAAAAGTCGACTCTGATGTGATGAAAGTTAAGTCAACGTCAGTAGATGACGTCATTTATTTCAGTCATTAGCTTAATAAAATTACATAGAGAGGGAATGCTTTGAATTCAATACCTGTATTTGATCATCCTTTAATATCAACCCTCAATTTTTCTTAAGAGGCTTGCTTTGTGTACCTTAACCTTTCAAGTATTTTGCAACCTGTCCAATTTATCATCAAGCGCTTTTGCAGTGAGCTCAACTACCCGTTTGTCAGTTATACAGGTAAACACGTTATACTCACACTACTGGGTTTACCAGTAACTTTACGCACACCAGTCCCGGTAATTCTGTGATAATCAGTCAACCAAAAGTTTACCGTAAACCAAAACTCACTTTAAAGTTTATTATCTGTCCTCGTTGGCAAAAAATGCATTGGAATTAGATGTCACTGTCCTTTGATTGACACTTGACAACAGACTTGTTAAACCTCCGCCAGGCGTTAAAGCTTACCCATCTGTTACTGTAACTCAAACAGGAAATTGACAATCATGTAAAAGTTGTGTTTTGTTGACAGAGGCTCTTGGCGGTGTGAAGAATCTACAGGTTACTGATCCCACCACCAGCTCCCTGAAGGTGCGCTGGGAGCCGGCGGAGGGCAACGTCCGCCAGTATCGCATCTTCTACGTTCCTGCAGCCGGAGGCGCCGAGGACATGGTGAGGCATCAGGTTTTTTTTGCACGGAAAGAAGAGCGTCAACAAGAGTGTTAGGAGTGTCTGTAGGTTAAGGTGTCAGTCCAAGAATAGTTTTTTTTACATATAAGTAAACGTTTTCTGGCGGAGCCAAAGCACATTAATTGACAAATACAATGTTAATTTACATGCGTAGTCCCTAGGCAGGTAACAAAATCAGAACATTACGTGAAACGGTATGTAGTGACAAGTATACAATGTGTGTGTGTGTGTGTGTGTGTGTGTGTGTGTGTGTGTGTGTGTGTGTGTGTGTGTGTGTGTGTGTGTGTGTGTGTGTGTGTGTGTGTGTGTGTGTGTGTGTGAGAGCAGGAGCAGGTTTCAGGCGGCACCACCAACACCATACTGAGGAACCTGCTGTCAAACACTGCCTACACTGTGACTGTGGTCCCAGTTTACCCAGAGGGAGAAGGTCTGCGCCAATCTGACAATGGGAAGACACGTAAGTCCTCCACTCTCCTCTCACTGTCTGATTAGACCTCAGTGGATATCTGACAACAGATGGAACTGCTTTCACGCCGCAGATGAAGACACCAATTTAGATTTTAGTGACAGTTATGACAGAAGCTAGGAACTAGGAATAGAAGAATGGAAGACGCCCTCCAAAAATAATCTTGGGCCTCAGATTTCTGGATCAGGACAGGTTGTGCACCCATTGGACGCTCACAGAAAACATTTACAGAAGTAACTCACTATCGTAGCAGCATTAAAACACCTTCTTCTCCTGATTATAAAGCAACCCACTAATTTCCGTCATCTGCTTTTAACAACAATAATTTTTAAAATACAAAACATTTCATCAGACTAGTCCTGTGGGGAAATACATTCTCAGTATTCATCTTTGAAATGTTTTCTCTCGTAAAAGTGAAACATGAAATACTTCCATCAAAGTGAAACACAAATCCTACATTTGTTTGGCTTGTCCAAATTTGTTTTCAAGTGCAGCTAATTCTTCATCCTGTCTATTAGTCACATGATCACAGGCTCTTCTCAGTTCTTTAAAAAGTGTTTCTTTGATATATTCTGTGAAACCGTTTCTTGGCAGTTGACAGATAATTTGGTCCGTGGCCCATTTCTGCAGAGACATTGTCACTCATCAGGGCACATATTAGAAACTCTTGTCATTTACTTAAGGAAAAAAAGTGGGGGAAATAATTTGTTTTTGTAAAGGTGTTAATTTCCTGAATATAATATGATTCCCACTTTTTCAAATGTAATATGGGGCAGTGATGGCCTAAAGGTTAGAGATGCAAGCTTGTAACCGGGAGGACAGGTTCAATCCCCAGACCGACAGGACAAAATCTGGGTGGGGAAAGTGAAAGAGCAGTGCCTGTCCCGCTCTCATTACCACAACTGAGGTGCCCTTGAGCAAAGCCCTTAACCTCCAACCGCTCCAGTGGAGCTGCTCAGTGGCCAGCAGATCAGACTGTGGTTGTACTGGGCAGCTTCCAGGTATGAAGGTGGAACTGTGTGAATGTGATCAGGGTGTTCCTGCAAAAGAGAGGCTTCCTCTCAGTGAATCTACCCTGAATAAATAAAAGTTTTTAAAAAATCCAGAAACTCATTTGAGGCAGTTAAAAATGGGAGAAACCGAGCTACAAAACCAGGTTCAGGCCCTGACACACTAACCCAATTGCTGGCCGTGGGACAGTCTGGCGAGGTCGCTGACTTGAGTCTGTTCCTTGCCATCGTAAGGCGGGCATTGCCGGTAGTCAGATTTAAATGACCAATCTGATTGGTGGAGTGCCAACCCAGAAATGAGCGTGACATTGACGTTAATGGAAACCTAATGACTCTGCCGCTGTCCCAGAGCAGATCTGCAGCCATTCCACAACTGGTGGAAATTATGAGTTAAAGATGCACTGTAAACAGAAACTTTTCCCTTTTAAGAACCTTGCTATGATAGTAACATTAAGGCTAAAAACAACCCATAATGCATCACTTTCTCCCCCTGTAATGGAGGGATTGGTACAGACTCAATGTTTTCTTCAAAGAAAACATTTGTAACTTAAAGATGTCAACCTCCAGTCCTTGAATATAATATGATTCCCACCTTTTCAAGTGTTAATCCAGAGAAGTATCTTTTTGGCTGTATATTTGGGGTTTGAGTTTGGCTGTCTAACACAGTTAAAAGAAAAATGAAAGAAGTGGATGTTTAAACTCACGTTTAGCATCTTTACCATTTGTATTTTTGACACCAGCGTTTGCTCATATTGGTTTTTAAAATGACAGCCACGAGAGTGGCCTTCTGCTGAGCTTCCCTTTTAACCATCTCCTCCTGCGGTGAGATACAGGTAAAAGGTTGCAGTATTATGGAGCAGCTGCCAGTGACCAGCAGTACAGAACAGAAGAGAAACTTAGCAGTCATTCCTTTTATGGAAATAAATGTCTAAACTTTATGTCTCTGTGCTTCCCTGAAGTGAACCTAAATCTGATTATCCTGGACTGAAGCCACTCATTATTTTTAGATTTTTATTTTTTTTTTAAATCTTTTTGCAAAGTTTGACAGGACAAACATTTTTATAGTCAAACCGTCTCTTCCAGGTGAACCCTCAGTGGAAAAAGTACTGTAATGAGCCAAAACACCTAAATAACCAAAAGTCTTAAAACCTCAGGATGAGGCAATGGAACAAAAAAAAAGAAGCTCAAGACTTTCAAAGTGATTGATGGCAGATAATAAAGCAGAGATAATGTGGAACTTTTAAACTACAGTTGAGAGTCCGGATGGAGTAATGTTCCGGGTTTTGGAGCGTTGAGTCGTCTGGGTGGTTTGATGTCCCGTTGTGTGTGTTGGTTTTGTTCTGCCCAGACGGCATGCCATGCTCAGACTTTCAAAGTGATTGATGGCATATAATAAAGCAGAGATAATGTGGAACTACAGTTGAGAGTCTGGATGGAGTAACGTTCTGTGTTTTGGAGGGTTGAGTCGTCTAGGTGGTTTGATGTCCTGTTTGTGTTGGTTTTGTTTCTGCCCAGATGGCGTGCAATGCTCAGTCATCAGAAATGCATCCTGGGGTTAAGTAAGTGGGAAGCTGCGGGTGAGGCAAGACTGTGATTCCACAGAGTGCTCCAGCCGTAAAAAACATAAGCCTGAATATTTTAATTTCTCAGGATAATGAGGAGGCTTCATCAACGAATCATCCAGATGTAATGTCTTTGTTTGTAAGTCAGTTTTGAGGAAATTTGTGGACAGTTTATGCTCAATAGGAATTTTTGGGGCTTTATTACGAAATGTTTTAGAGCTCAGTCGTGCCGTGTTCCTTCACTTTAATTCTCAGAGATGTTAAAAATCAGCCCCCTTATTCCTTTCAATGAGATCACAGTGGACTCATCTGGCCTCCCACTGTAGTAGCCGATGGGTTAGCACATTTTAAGAAAATGATAATTGTGCAGTTTTTTTGGTTCTGTTAAACCTTCAAACTCAAGGATTTATTCTATGTCCCTATAGGAAATAGTTACCGTTGCCCTTTGTGGTTGGGTTAGGGTTTGAGTTAGGTTATCATGAGCCGTTGCAGAGATAATTGGTTGGGCTTGGCGATACGTTTGGGCTCATGTTAAGGTTAAGTAAAATCTTTCATCAAAATGAAAACCACCACTGGACCTGGCATTGGCACTCAATACATGTTAAGATATCAACTGATATAGTCTTGCTTTGCCAGACCCACCTCCAAAGCACGCTGGAGGAGGGTCTGGCTACTCCACATAGTATACGGGAATGGAGGAAAGCATGCTCTGGTTTATTGCCATTTCTTTAAACCAATCGCCATCGAAAAGCCGCCAAAAGCTCTGATTGGACAGATAGTATAGCTAGCTTTCTGGATTTACCCTGCAGAGATATGAGGATCAGTTAACCATAGTCCTCATGAATCCACCAGAGTTTAAAATGCCAACCAAAAGAAAGCCCAAGGCAACAGATATCCATTTTAAATTAGTGAAATCCAGCTGATTTTCCCTCAGCAACGGAGCTGTCCTGGAAGTGGAACGTCTAAGATATTGACTACAACTAAAATAACCCTGTACCAAGTTGTATGGAAACGTCTCCAGTCAAACAATATGTGCATTTAATTGTTTTTGTACCCAGATCGAGAAGAAAATTACTATTTGTATGGTTTTGCTCGCAGCCAGTCACTGCAAGCTTTCCTCAATTTAACATGTGATTGGCCCACTACCGCAGCGCCTGCAACCCATACAGTCTGGGGTTTGGTAAAGTTGAGCGCATTTAAACACTTTCAAAATGTATCTGATGGTGGCATTTTACACAACTGAATACTTCCATTATCATGACGGGTATCAAAGAAGCAGAAAAAAATGAAAAGGTATCAAATGAAGTACTCTATTGATGTCGGTATCACTTTAAGAGTACACAAGAACTGTTCTCCAGTACACCACACTTCATCCACCTAAAAGTTTTTGACCATCTTGTCTGTAAAGGACAGTGTCTGAGGATGTTTCTGGCTTCCTTGTATACAATTCAAACATTTTGGTGAAGAGAGATAAACCAGTAACGTCTGTCTGTTGGCAGGCTAGGCGACATGACATCATGTCGTGATATAACTGCCCTCTTTGCAAGTCCGTCTGTCAATGAATATGAACCTGTGTGTGATGTTTATGATCTTTTATTACCAGTAACTCCGTCCACTTTTTACGTTTCTGTCACATGAATTTGTCACAATTCGTCTGGACAAAACGGTGTTTTAGTCCGAATATGTGGTGAATAATTCTCCTTACTGCTATAAAACGATTAATAATGCTAAATTAGAACAAGATTACCCAATCTCTCTGAAGGATAGAAGTTAATTTGTCCTTGGATGATAGAAGTAAAACAGTCTGACAGACTGTGCCCTCTGTATTTCAAAGGTATTAAATGGCAATTTCTTCACTGTGGTTATACATTAGGAATTTTAAATCTACCTACTGCATCTAATTTTATTTTATTGGGTAAGGCTCCAAATACCATGGGGATATGCACATCTGGTTTGGTTTAAAAAGGAACTTAAGGGCTTTTGCATAAACCCTAAACTGTGCTACTTCTCTCTACACCTTCAGACACTATAAAATGACTCTCCTGCAGTAGACTTCTGCTGCACTCAGCATTTGAGTTCAACCCCAAGGTTGACTGTGATGCATTGTTTCCCACTGTAAATACAATTTATTCTTCCATTAAACGTTTTTTTTTCTTGATAAAAGCCAGAGGTTTTGTAAGTTATATACAAAAAGTCAGCTTGTCTCCTAAACTTGCACAACAGACAGTAACAGATTTATTTTTTTAATGAACTAAAAAGTTCACAGGGGTTCTGACATTTTGTAAAGAGTTTGAATTATTTGGTTTGACATTGGTTCTGTAGCTTTTTAAAATTGCAACTGAAAAACTAATACAAAAAAGTTTTTGTTTAGCACTGCTTACTAACAGGGACATTTTCAGGAATGTAATCACTTGTGTTTGTAAATTCATCAGCATTAGCCATCATTTTCTGGGTCCTTAAATGGGACACACTTGGAACAAACCCTTCATTTTGATGTTTGGTTGCTAAGTGAAGAAAGTCAACACTCCCCCACCCTCAGTTCACTTTCTCTTAACCTTTGTGACCTCACAGTCCCACGCACGCCACCCAGGAACATCCAGGTGTACAACCCCAGCCCCAACAGCCTGAACGTGCGCTGGGAGCCCGCATCAGGCCAGGTTCAGCAGTACAGGGTGGTGTATTCCTCCCTGGATGGAGGAAGACCCTCTGAGGTGAGTAACTTTGCAGGCTGTTAAAACACAAACTGTCATTAGCGGCAGAACTTGCCTCAAGGGCAGGAAGAGGTGGCTTCCCCTGAGTTCACTGCTCTCAAAGGATTATAGCTACAAATGTAAACAAAATAAGAAACTTTGGCATGTTATTTTACTTTAAAAATCTGCTAGTGAGATTAGATAATCTTTTTTCATTGCAAATCAACCTGCAAAGGCTGCTGGTCTAGTCTTGTTTGATGTGATGGATCTTTTATGTGATCAAGTTTTTCATCAACATTGGTCTAGATGACAACATACGGAAAGGTACACTACACACACCGAAGAAGGCACAGTGCACCTTTTACACAATCCTTCATTCACTCCAAAACAAAGAGAGGAAATACATTTCATATAATACAATTATCTCATCCCCCAAGCAGATCTTGTCTTGCTTGTTTTAAGATAAAGAAGATATCATTACAGATAGGGCTGCGACTAATGATTATTTTCTTTATCATTTATGTTATTATCATTTTCATTATCAGCTATCATTCATTATCTTTAAATAACAAAATCTACTATTCAATTGTTTATTGAGTCTATAAAATACCAAAAACATTATGAATGTCCTTGAGCCAAAGGTGACATCTTCAGATGGCTCGTTTTGTCCAAACAACAGTCCAAAACCCAAAGATATTCAATTTCCAGTGATATAAATTAGATGGATTTTAGCAGAGGTTTGGACTCAAGTCAGACTTGAGTTAGGGGTCCAGTCACTTTAGATTTGATTAAATCAAAAAAAGACTTACAACTCATGACTTCACCTGGACTTTAGCCTTTTGACTTAATGTCTTCCCAAAGTTAAAATGTGCAGCAAATTAATTCTTCCTTTCACAGAAAATAGATATACTTCAAATCAATCTGATAACAGTCAATCACTTCAAATCAATCTAATAGCACGTACTGGAGCAGAAGGTGAAGGTGCGTTTGTCTCTGCAGACCAGCATACAGACAACTGATATAACTTCAGATTATCACATTCAGATGTTATAACTTTGTAGTTGATTTGGTGTAAGGTACATGACTTGTTCAAGACATAAAACACAAAGTTTACGACCTGGTCTTGACTTTGACTTGTTAACTTTGACATAGATTTTGACCAGGGGCTTGTGGGCCCTGACTTGGGGCTATACTTAAAACTTGAAGGTCTTGACTTTGGATGGTTTAGTCTTGACTAGGTTGTTGGACTTTTTGATCTTGAATTGGTTCTTGACTTGGGACATTTTGGTCTTGACTTTGTTCTTGACTTGGTACTTGAATTGCAACTTGATGGACCTGACTTGGGACTTGTATGACTTGTATTTCTTGACTTGGGATGTTTCAGTCGGGACTTGGTTCTTGAACATTTTGTCCTTGAGTTGGGACATTTTGGCTTTAACATTGTTCTTGACTCAGGGCTAGTTGGACCTGACTTAATACTATAGTTGAAACTTGTAGGACTTTTTCCCACCTTTTCCCATTTTCTTTTTCACAATGTACAGCTATCCATCTCTTCTCCCCATCTGATTAATTCAGTGCAACGCACGGTCAAACCTTTCACCAGGTCGGCATATATCATGTAAACTAAAATTGTCCGTTTTGGCCGTTCCTGTTATTAAGTTTCACTAAGTGTTTGCATTGATGTTTCACAGATGTTTGAGCAGCAGTTATTAGAGTGATGCCTTTAAAAATGGAAATCCTGACTTGTCAGCTTTTTGTATTTCTCCATCAGCACTGATTTCATGCACCAGTGCAAATATCTGGATCGCGTGAAGACAAAAGGGGTTTTTATTTCCCCAGAAAGAGTCTGAACTCAATGACTGAAGTTTGGAAATATTGCACAGCGTACACATCTGTGACTGACATCAGTGCAAGTTTCTATGGTGGACGTTTTTGGGGCCATAAGGCTGTAATGTAACTGGGCCGTTTTGATGATCTGCTTAGATGATGATTACTTTACAGTTTATACTCCTCTGTACTGACCACTCTGAGTAGTTTATTATCCCTTGTAGTCACCACTTCCTATATGTATTTTCACTTTTGTTGTAGTATATTTAAATTAACTTTGATTTTGTTTTTGTCGGAGAGGAAGTTGGTTTGACAGAGACACAGAGAAGACACAAAAATGAGCTCAAGAACATAAAGATTAAACTCTTGATGACAATTTCAGTATGATTCAGTTCAAACTGGCCTCATTTTACATCACAGATGTAGAAGCTGCTGTGAGCATATTTATCAACAGTGGCATTACTTTACTTCACTTGTAAAAGACAATCCTGCTTTGAAGAGACAATTCTAGGTTGGTATCATTGGTTGAGTTAAACTTTAATGGGCTCAGCCAACAAAAGAGATGTCGGAGTAGAAGGTTCAGCACATTATGGATATAACTATGTGGAAACTGTAAGATTACACCAACATGTGATAGTTGACCATGTGAATTCAAAACCATGTGCATTATTGTGCAGTTGGTATTCCAGTTCTTCCCAAAGGTTTTGGATGGGGTTGAGTTGATGTTCTACCACACCAAATTGGGAAAAACTATCTCTTTTTGGAGCTGAATTTGTGTATGGTGGCACGTGAAGTTGAAACAGAAAAGAGACAAACTGGTGACACAAAGATGGAAGAACAATATTGTCTAAAATATCAGTCACATATCCTAGGTGCACATTACAAATAGCCCATGTAGGGTGAAAGGAGCCACATTAGAATGACCAAAGGGATTGTGACCACCAGTAAGGGGTCAGCTAGGCGTTTTTATAAATCTCATTTGCTCTCTTTGCAAGACCCGCCCTGTGTAGCATTCAAGCGCTAGGATTGGGTAAGCGTTAATGCTCGTACAAGGTACCAGAACCACATTGATTCAGGTCCTATCTCCTGACCAATGGGCTATTCTGACCTTAACCACTGGAGGTCATGCCTAACCTCAACTAATCAGGCTGCTATGCGTGGTGGGATTTTTAGTAACGTGTCATCTAGGCTAACTAGCTAACCTTATCAGGATTAGATAACATTTCAAAGGTACCAGCAAAGCACTTTATGCTTTATAATACAATCCTCATATTTTAATATTATGCTGACTTTAAATGATATTGTATTTTCCCGGGAAGTCAAGTTCACAATATGCACGACATTTGAGTGGTTTACATGACTTGTAAGTACAGTGAACCCTCGCTATATCGCGGTTCACCTTTCACGGTCTCGTTGCTTCACGGATTTGCATCGTGCATTGTGTTCTGCTTCTGTTGATAAGAATCTTTTTGCCCAGAAGAAAAAAGAGCGACAACAACTACCGATAACTATGTTCTTCTCTTTTTGGAACGTAACCCCCGTGAAAAACGAGGGTTCACTGTACACTATTGCTATGTGACTGACTTTTTCTGTTTTAAAACAAACTGTGTGAATAAGGAAAGCTTAGAAAACAAAAAGTCATTAGTGAAAATACTTATATTTTTGATAGGAACTTAGAGCTTTCAAAAAGTTTGTACTTACAAAGACATGAATACCATCTCAGTGGATCATTAAAGTCGACTTTGACACAGTCAACACAACGCCTCGTAAAAACCCATTAATTACCAAGAAGAACTGAGATTCTTTGGCTCCATTTATTCACTGAGATTTACCTCAATCAGTGAGCTACATCTCAACCCTCAAGAGCAACTCTGCCTTTAGGAAATGACTAAAGACCTCCAGTCCTAACGTCATTCATCATGTTTAAAAAGGACAAGAGCCAATCCATTTGCATTACTGTGGAGTTAACTAGAGGGATTTGAGACCAGGCCAGCAGGCGTATATATGCTTACATTTGCGGGATCTCATCTCAACACCATCATCACTGAGAAACCCATTTCATGGTTGGGTATGCCAGAGGCTTTGGGCCTTTATTTGCTTTAACCAAAACAAAAGCTGTGGAAGAGGGTTTACTCGAGTTCAGCCGATATATTTCCCATGATATTTCCGATAACAGCTCTGATTATCATAGCCAACAAACAAGGACGAATGCTGTGATAATCCCAGTGACAAGAGGCATTCTGCAGTTATCCCTGTTGTTGGAAAACACGTTGAGCTACATGTCTGAACCTGCTCTAAGTTGCTGACAGACCCCGAGCTCTCCAGCCGCTTCCTAGCACAAACTGTTTATCCATCAGTCCACTTACTGAATGAATGATATAACCTCCCAGGCCTTTGTTAGTGTTTAAAAAAAAAAACTCTGGCAGCAGAATGGGATGAGCAGTGAGGTCATTATGTACTTTACCACTGCCAGATCTTTATGTAATGCATGAAGTGGCTGATTAGAATAGGCAAAGCCTTCCCGTTGTGGCTGTCACGATGATGATGTCTGTATATTCTTTTGACCCTTGGGTTTCTTCTTCACAAAGGTACTGGTTTCAGGAAATATCAACAATGCCTTCCTGGACAACCTGATCCCAGATACTCCTTATTCAGTCAGTGTCACGGCTCTGTACGCCGATGGAGAGGGATCAGCAGTCAAAGACAACGGCAGAACACGTAAGTACAATCTCGCTTGCTGACGCTGTGTATAACCAAGTGACCATGCTGGCCATCGTGAACATCCACATTGACTCATATGCATGTATGTGTAAGAAAACAACTGTTTTTATGAGAGGCAGCTTATGATTCTGTGTTATGTCAAAACTATGATTTATGTTTGGAGGTAGTCATAAAACAAACAACTACTACAAAGACCAAACAGGACCAAAGAAGCCTACTTTACCCTAAAGATGCATGTTGTATATGTGTATTGATATTGTATATGAATTACTCATATGAGTGTTGCCTTGAATTTATAAGGAAAACTTTGTTTTTGTCGCAAGCCTCCATTGCCAACAAAGAATCCAAAAATGGAGAAAAGTCTTGATGAATTGAAGCAATAGATGGCCACATTTAACAAAAGCAAAACTGCATTAAATCTTTCGTTTACAAACTCTAACACAACTCATGAAGTTTAATCTGAGTCTCATTTGTCCAGTTGTATCTTTCCAACTGATGTTTTGATATGGTTTTGCTGTCAGCTCTTTACACATTAAGTGTACAAGGTAACTCGATATGTTTGTGCTTCAGTGCCTCGCGCCGGTCCCAGGAACATGCGTGTGTTTGATGCCACCACCAGCACCCTCACCATCGGCTGGGACCACGCAGAGGGTCCCGTGAGCCAATACAGGATCGCCTATGCTCCTATGACCGGCGACCCCATCACTGAGTTTGTAAGTATTGACTTTGATGGATCTGATCTAACTAAAGCTTTAACACACCACGATAAAGTCACACGATAATACTAACTAACCAACCGTTCAAGTTCTTTTTTTTTTATTTTATAAATGTGTTGATTTCTATTTAAAAGTTACTGTCTCTAGACATGTACAAATCAGAAAACAGAATGACTGAAAAAGGGTGGGATAATGGACAAAAAGTTAGAGTTTAAGCAAGAGTGCAGAAAAAAAACACAAAAATGGCCAAAAGGGGAAAAAAACGTTTTGTGTATATACGCATGATCTAATAAGGCATGCATAAAATAATTCGGCAAAACACATATAGGCTGTTGATCTACTTTATCACATTACATCTGACCACCTCATGTTACATGTTCTAAGAAGCCAATTTTCCACCTTTAAACATGACTGAGCCTCTGACATGAAAGATTACCGTGAGAGAAGATGACTTTCATGACAGTTACAGAAACATGGGGGGAGGGGTGAGCTTGCTCTGTTTTGTTTGGAATTTACTTGGAACGTCAACAGAAGTGACCATGCAGGAGCTCAGGGTGCACCTTTAAGAAGCATATATTGACAGACTGTTTGTTAAGACAAAGAAAATACAAAATCTCAAGGCTTATTCCATTAACTCTGGCCTCTACATTCCAGCAATGATGAGAGATTAATTTCATGTTATGACATATTTTTTTTGTTTTGGATAAACTCTTCATACACTCTCGCCATCCACCTTTCACCGTGATGTTTCATGCAAAGTATGTGATGAAGTCATATCTCAGGATTCCCTTGGTCCGCTCAGGTTATAAATCACCGATTAGTGAGACTAATTACAGGCCCTGTTTAACAAACGCGACTGCAATTTGGGCCATAATGACGTTATTAATAGTTATAACTAACGAGTTGGACTGGCGGAGGAGGGCGGAGGAGGGCGGAGATGGCCCAGCTGTGCTCCCCTCCACTTGTTAGCGAAACACCTGTTCTGTATGAGTCATCAACTGCAGCTGAGGGACAGAGATGAGAGGATTTCTCCAGACAGGGACTGACATGGGGAACTTCTAACCCTTTATAAATGCATGCAATTATTACAATTTAGCATCTGTAGCAAATATAGAAGATTTGTGTTTGTAAACAGCTTCCAAAAGCCAACTCAACAGCAATTTTCTGCTTCAGGACGGAAAACAATTCCTTCCTGTCATTTAGAGATTAATCTGCTAAAGGAATGGAAAACAGTTTTTAAGGCCTAGAAAAAAAATAAAATAATAATAAATATAATATTAACATTAATAATCTTTATTTATAGAGCACTTTTCAAGTTACAATTTGTTTTACAAAACAAACAAAACAAGCCAGTCATAAAAACATCGGGTTGTTAACACAACAAATAAAAACTATTTGTAAAACAGAGTGCAAATCAACAGATTCAACATTTCGTAACACCTGCAACTCTCTCAAAATGTACACACATTAGAGTCTAATGCCTTACCTTTATAGTTACCATATTTAACTATAAAGGGATGTTTAGAGGCGTTTATGCAATACAGGTAGATTTGAATACATGTCTTGGCTGAATGGGGAATGAACTCATAGCAATGTTTAACCAGTGTGCAAATTACAAGGGGGCCAGATAAAAAGTACAGAGTTCTCGCACACTAAAATGTCTGGACAGATGTGTGAGTCAATCTCTAGTACTGACATTTTGGTCCTCAAAATTGCATAAAGAAAAGTCACAACAACTTGTTTTAAAAGCCCTCTATTTGCCATTTGACCAAGAGACACCAAAAAAAGTACTTAAATGAACTGATCTTTGAAGAAAATCAAATTAACAAAAACAAATTGCAAAAGAGATGTGATGTAGATGTCAGTGGAAGGTTAATAAGAAAACAAACGTAACACATGAGGGTCTCTCCATGAAGTCTAAGGGCTCTTCTCATGTCTCTATGGCTGAATCTCATCACCCTTGCTTGATAGCTCCTCGACTCCTCAGTCTTTGGCTGAACTGGAAGTTGTTCTGTCCCTCCTCGGTGAAGACCAGCTCAAAGCTCTTATTTATGCCGCGAGGAGGGGTCATTGAGGAGCTATAGCCGAGGACACACGATAACAGCCTTCCCGGAAGCAGTGCAACTGAAGGAGTTGCTAACTACGCCAAAACAGTTGACGTATTCATGTGATGCTTCCGAGGAAAGGACGTCTCATCCCTCTAAAAACACATTTGCTCAATGCCTCTCATGTTCAATGATTTCCTCGCGTCTCTCCCAGGCCTCCTTGGTGGGAGGGACTAAGATGGGAGGAAGGGAGGCAAGTGGAGGCTTTGAGGAGGCAATTTAAGTGCTATGGGACGTACCCTATTTGTTCCTCCTTGTCTTGTCGCTCCTCCCTCTTCCTGCCTGTGACCCAGAAATGAATCTCAGCACTCACACTTTAAGGATGGCTCAATTCCTAAAATGCATCTCGATGAGAGAGGAGGCTTGCCAGAGGAGCTATGAGTGAGGATGCACAGGTGAATCATTTGTAGAAGTATTTTCAGCCCCCTTGACGTATGAAAGAGACGCAACACACAGCTGGAATATATGTCATTTTTAATTTAACATCGGTTCAGAAGCGCGGATGTTTCATTTAGTTAAATTCTTCTTCCTCGCCTCCTCCATTTGCATCTCAAATGGGAGGGACTTAGATGCGAGGATGTACAAATTATGGAATGAGAAGTGGCAGATTTTGTGGTGAATGGGAGCACTTAGCCCAGGTGCTCAGCCCAGGTGCTAAATGAGTCTAAATGAACAGCCCTGCCTACCATTACCTGCAAACAAGGCACACCAAAACACATCATCACAACATCTTTCTAGAAACAACCATCTCTGTTACACAGGATTACCTAGATGTAAAAACACTCATTGTTGCTTTACTATTTGAAACCTCTGACTCTTTGGTGTCTTGATCCTCAGACTGTGGTTCCAGGGAACAGAAACAACGCCATGCTGCAGAATCTCTTCCCTGACACCCCGTACAACATCACTGTGGAGGCCATCTACGCCGAGGGTCCCGGGGGGTCCCTCAATGGAAAAGGACGTACAGGTGAGGCAACCGCAGATTAGTACCACAGATTCAGGATTTTCAGAAGCGACAGAAGAAGTTCTGCTCCCAATGTATGCAAATTGTCATGTGATGCATTGTCAGACGTGTTAATATGCAAATTAGTTCTGCTAGTAGAGTGGGGAAAAATCTATGTTGAGAATGAAACCTAGTAGTGTAGATGTAATCTGAGACCCAGCACACAATCACTGTGGTTTAGTGCTTAAAAGAAGAGAAAATAGACTGTGTAGACACTTTGCTAGAGATTTAAAAGAGAAGTTTTTGTTTTGTTTGCAAGAGCAAAAAGACTCTTATGTAGACGAGCTTTAAATAAATAAACAGCAGGTTTTTCAACACGTCTGCAGTCTTGGTCTTTAACAAGCTCCTGGAGAAGGTGATAATGTGTTGAAAGTTACAAATTTCAGCCTTACAGCAACACAACGAAGGCTCCATGCTGTGTACTAATGTTGAGGAGCATAAAAAGTTTAACTAGCTTCCAGTCAAACAGAAAAAAAATAACCTTTAGTTGGACATTTACTTTTGTGGCCTCCATTAACTTTAAGTGACCTAAAGTCACTGCAAAATAAAAAGTCAGCGAGAAACATCTTAAAATATAATAAAAATATCGAGAGAAACATCTTGATCTGCTCCTGCAGCAAAATCCACTTCTCCACCATCAGTCTGTAGCGCTGCCAATAGATCACAAACAGACTACTTCCAGTGGAGCTTTGGAGCTTTGGAGCTATGAGGAGGTGATTGGGCATCTCAGAAGTATAGTTTTTTGCTTTAGTGATGAACAGAGCATGCTCACATGCGGGAACGGGAGGATTTTGGATAGAATACAAAGTTTTTAAATCTTGGAGCATCGCCTTATCCTCCCACTCCGGTATCACTCACACAAGTTTGAAGCATGCCCGAGCCCGTCTTTGTGTTACTGCAGCACAGAACATGCAAATGAACGTCGCCCACCCTCCCTCTCCATGCTGCAAGTGCCCGTCATCCAGTCTACGTTTTGCTGGTAGAGCTCTGGGCATGAAGGTTCATCTGATAAATACAACGCAGTTTTTATTCTTTTGTGGAGAGAGAGATGAATGATATTGAGCGAAGCAGTAGGGAACGGCTTTGTGACTGTTATTGCCTGTGTGTCTCACACCCCCAACCGGCATCGTCAGACACCGTCTACCAAGATCCTGGGTCTGTCCGAGGTTTCTCCCTAAAACAGAGTTTTTCCTCGCCACTATCGCACTAAATGCTTGCTCTTGGGGGATTCACTGGAATTGTTAGGGCTTTGTAAATTATAGAGTGTGGTCTAGACCTACTCTATTTGTATAGTGTCTCAAGATAACTTTTGTTATGATTTGAGACTATAAATAAAATGAAATTGAATTTGAGCTGTGGAGCGTAGGAAACGAACAGCTTTGTGAGCAAGAAGCGGAAATTCTCACCTCTTCACTTCATAGCACAACTTTCAAACTTTTAAGAGGAAAGAATTTCATCCTAAAAGTGTCTGCGAGAAACTTCACTCCAATCTGCTTTTCAACATTTTCTGTAAGATTGAAAGTAGTTAGAAGTTAGTCCTCTCAGTTTGTATTGCTGCGTTCACAGTCTGCTGCAGGAGTTGAACCTGCGAACGTTGTGTCACGGCTCGCTGTCTCTAATCCGCCTGCTGCTGATGCAACAGTTAAGTTAAACAGACCGACAGCTCACAGCTCTACGGGACAGCGGTGCTGCAGTAAATACCGTAGACATACATTAGTCAACAGTGCCAACACGTGTTAGTGTGAGGGGATCCGACCACTGGGATCTCACATGAGCCAAACTGTGGGAGCAGTAGCATTAGTAAAACAAACAATACAGACTGGAAGAAAGTGTGCCAGGCACTTTCAGGTGTCGCTCCAAATCAGAACTCAGTGGCCGGCTGGCCGGCTCGCTTAAAGGCTGAGCAAAGACCCAAATATAAACACTTGTATCAAATGTAATGAATTTTATATAACAGAGGGACATGAATTAGCAGTGATTTAATACTTAGGAGGTAGACATTTTTTGGGTGTTTTACAACATTTTTCAGCTGTTTGACAGTTTTGCGTCAACCACACTGAAGTTAAACCTTAAAAAATTTGCAAAATTATTGATATCACAGCTTTAAAATGCATCAGCTGCCACAGACTAAGTCTTTGATATTTTGATGATATTGACAAGTTTCAGACAATTACTTTTTTTATAATATAACTCCTGTTTTCTGAAATTAAGTGATATAAAACACGCAATTTGCATTCAAAATGTAAGATATTTCATTGAAATCCTATGAAAAACAACAAGTGACACTACATCAACAGGCAACAGACTTTTACCACTTCTACTGTTTGCAAGATAAATGTACCTTTATTTCTGAGAGGTAGAACGTCTGAAGATTCATTTTACTTTCATGTAACTCACGTAATGTGGAAAGAGATGCACCCATGTTGTTTCCTCAGCCTGCGTGTTTCACACGTGTCTCCTCTCTGTCTCAGTCGGCCTGTTGAGTCCCAGGAACCTCCGTGTCTCAGATGAGTGGTACACCAGATTTAGGGTGGCCTGGGACCCGGTGGCTGCTCCTGTCCAGGGATACAAACTCATCTACACTCCTGCAGGTGAGACTAAATGTCACATCCACACAGTCTACGAACACATCTCACTGCTCCTGGCTGTTAAAAGATTCGGATGAAAGTGAATTGAGGATTTGAGGCACGTGTTCCAACCTTTTTGCCTGTTTACCTTTTCAAACAAAGCATATGTTGGATCTGTTGACAAGCGAGCTCAGTAGCTCTTAGGATGTCCTTCATACTTTTCTCCCCTGTGTTGGCTCAAAGTCTGAGGTTAAAGACCGCATGTTACTCAGCATTGTTTCACTCAGATTGTGAAAAATTTGGGTTGATGTTGAACTTGGCTTCTGTCCCAAACTGCAAAATGCTTCCCAGCTAGTTGTTATTGTTCTGCACTTCAGTGACAGAGTGGTAATTATTCATGATTCAGTCTTGCACAATCTAATCCCTCTTTATTGTTATTTGTGGTCTTTCCAGGCACAGACCAGACCATTGATTTCTTTGTCGGTGATGTGACCTCATATACTCTGCACAACCTGCTACCTGGAACCACCTACGATCTTAAAGTGGTGGCTCAGTACACCAGCGGCATGAGTGCCCCGCTCCCAGGACAGGGAACAACACGTACGTACAGTAACTGTGTGGAGAAAAAAATCCTTCTATTGATAAATGTTTCGCCTGTAACTTTAACAGAAAGCAGTTATGTTTTATTAATTTCCTAATTACATAACAGCGTTCCATGTATTTTGTTACTTCACAAGCCTGCCTTTTGGATACGTTTGATTGGTTGAATTGGAAATTTCTGTCCTCTGCAGTCTACCTGAACGTGACCAACATTGAAACTTTCAACGTCGACCACGACAAGTTCTGCATCAAATGGACTGCTCACAGAGCAGCCACGTCGTACCGCATCAAACTCAACCCTGCCGACCGTAAGTCTCCTCCATTTACACTACATCCCATACACGCTGTTGTTTTAGGACCATTTCTTAATGCCTTTTTTACTGCCACAACCAAATTTTGCACAACCTTGTGACCAGCAACAATAAAATGCCAGAGGATTCGTTTTTAAGTTAAATTGTTTATTGCCAAACTTGCTACTTGCTTCTTACCATTCAGATTAGTTTTCTGTTGCTTTTTTCTTTCTTTCAGTTTTCGCTGCTTTATTTCTAAGTTTATACATTGTTTTGATAGTTTAGGGGAGATACTTCAGTAGTTTTTTGGTGTTTTTAATAGATTTTTTTCAAAGTTCCAGCCAATGATTTCCATATGATCTCACTTTTGAGAACTAAGCAAAATACCAGCAAAATATGTTTTTGCATTTTTATTTTTTAAAGACTTTTAAGGAGGATTACACAACAGGCTGATTAATTTCTATTTAACGGTGCTTTTATTCCACTTTCAATAACTTACAGGAAAGAAAACCTGCACAGCCACAACATATTGTGTTCTCATTAACGGATCTCACAAAGCATTTCATAATAAACAAGATAAAAGAACGCGTTGCTTTGACCCTACTCATATTACTACTTGCTACATCTGCTTTAGATTCATGCGTGCACCTGATGGCGATGGTGTGGTCCACTTTAACACTCAGATCCTGATCGGAGGTGACTTATTTGAGGTGATGCATGCAGTAATGTGTGCAATAAGACTCCCAGCAGATGTTTTGAAGGCATATCTCCAGATGAGGTCACCCCTGTGGCTGTGGTTGCTATAGTGGTTGTTACAGATCCTTCACAGCATTTAGCTATGTTGACTGTTGGGATCGCGTCTAGACTGTTTATCTTTCAACCTCCTCCTTGTGATTATTTCTCGAAGCAGAATGCAGAAAGTTCTGGCGGAGATTGAAAGCGTCCGACCACCAAGCTTTAATTGTGTTTCTGTCTGCAAAGATTACATCCTTTTCAATAACTGAAGAGTCTTTGAATTCCATCTGGTATGTATTCGCACATGGACATGGGTTAGCAGTTAAAGAGAAAGGAAAACCTGAGGAGGGAGCATCCATATTTAAATACTGTATCTATATGGTAGTCATTAGCCATTTAGGCTGCTATGACGGGTTGCCAGAACAAATATGGGTCTGCTAGCGTGAGACAGATGATAGCTGTAACCACTACCAGAAGATCAGAAATCCTCTGCCTGAGAATCCGTCCCAGTGAGAGGCAGCAGACGGTGCTTTTAGGTCATTAAATCAGTCAACTGTTTCTTCTCAAGTGGAAATGCAAACAGTGGTTCCTAGTTGGTCGTGAGAAGCGGAAAAACTGGTAGGCTACGGGTCTTTTCCGCTCATATTTTCTTCATATTTCAAAAGTATGGAAGCCTATTTCCACCAGTTAGAGAAGAGAATAGGATAAAAATGATGTCTTGTGATTGAAAAAAAAAGATCCTGTTAGTCATTGTTAGAAACTTTAAAAATATATATAATAAGATATTTTAAAATAATGAGTTAAGATTTGAAAATAATAATTTAGTCTCTGTAAATAATGAGTTATATATTAAAATAATAAGTTATCATCTCAAAATAATGACTTAGTATTTGAAAATAATGAGTTAGTATTTAGTATTTGACATTAATGACTTAGTATCTCAAAATATTGACTTAAATATCTTAAGAATAAGTTTTGCATTATTTTGAGATCAAAAGATACTAACTTATTTCCAGTTTCACATAATGATTTGCAGGATCTTTTTCTCATCATGTTGGTGGAAATGGGCTTCCATATTAAAAGCCTTGAAAACTAGTTAGAAGAACAAGATGTGGCTGCCAGTTTAAAGAATTCAAATATCCAGCTGAAATAATTCAGTGATTATATTTTGTTCACATCACTCTTGAACAAATCTTCATATGTCTGCTATCTTGATAAATGAGGGCCACTGTTTTGGAGTAGATCTGAGCGAGAGACGTGTGTGTTTTCCCAGAACAATTTATATTAGGTGACTTCAACCAAAACTTGTTGATATTAGTGAGCTCATTCTGAAAATATTGCATCACCGGAGATGCTGGATACTGCCATTTGACAGAGAACGATGAAATCCTTCTAACTAAAGAATTATTCTGTCGCGCCCCAAAACACTGAAAAGCAGCAATCATCAACCATGGCAGCTGCCTCTGCAATAAACATGCTTTGTTTGTTTGTGCTTTCTAGAACGTACAGTGTAAATAGGAAACCTTATTATCAATAAATCACTGCCCAGACGTACATACATGTAAACATTTCAGTGGAAAGGTCAGTTTCTGGGCTTTGTTCGTCACAGTTTAAGCGCCATAAACTTTTTTATTTTCCTCCGTTAGCAACATAATAAAAAAATACAGCAACACTGACAGAACTACAAACATGAACGCACGCCCAAAGGCTCAAATATAGTCTTTCTCTTGTCTCATGGTGGCTTGGAACAGACACAACTGTAGTCATCAGTAGTTTTATTTTAACTTTATTCGTCAAGCTATTTTTAAAACGAGTTAGGAAAATGTTTTGCAGCCAAGATGAGATAAATTGAAAATAATTAACAAGAAAAGCAATTAAGAGCTTCAACTTAAAGGCCCCTGTCAGAGGTTTTTCGAAGTAACTCTAAATATGCCAGATTTGTTTAACAAACCAAGTTTTTATTTAAAAAAAAAAATGAAGTACATAGACTTTTATGGACCACAGAAACAGAAATATGCTGTAAAATAAAATCTTTTTTGTCAGCCTGAAGTTGCCAACCTTAAAAGCCAGAAGTGTAAGCACCTGGGGAAGTAATCTTTGAGTCATTGTAATTATCATTAATGCTATCATACCCCTGGAGATACATACAATGAATACTTATTGGAGTAGTTTTCAGCACTTAGATTAATCTTTCATGATGATTCAGAGCTGAAAAATGGTATAACACCCACTGGGTGTGGTTTACAAGGCTGGAGCTGCAAATTTTCAGCCATCCAGTACGAACTCTGGAGCTCTTCTGCCTCGCAGTGTCCTGCCCTCTTTTACTTAGTGGCTACAATTGCCGTACAGACAGACATGCTTTTCTTTGAGTGTCTTAAATGTGATCTGTGAGTTCCATGAAAATGTTTTAATGAGCAAAAGATTATCCACTAAGGTGTCATATGTTTTAATACACATTCTGCCACTTAATGTAGGATAAGAATATACTGTTGCTGCAGTAATTAAACAGAGGGGGTGAAATCCCATGGATGTATAAAACCTGGATACAGTGTTTGACAGAGTTGCTCAGTAGTGCTTGAAGCCAGAAAAATTCAACTGCCATGTATAAAAGGTGATCGGCGGTGCTTCCGCACTGTGTGTCCCCTAGAGCAGACGCACTAGAAACTTCCGCCGGCCGATTCGGCTATTCCACGTTAAGTGCTCCGCTAACTTGAATGGGGATTAAAAAATTTAATCGTGCGGCTCTTCTAGGCTTTCCCAATGTTATCGTACCTAATGGTCTATCAGATTCTGATAGTGAAAAAAGTCAAACGCTCAAAAAAACGTGTCCATTGATTTACAGACGTCTCTTTGAATTGGCTTTTAATCCGAGCGCCCTTCTGGGGGCGTGTTTTATCCCGCCAAAATTATTAATATTGCTAGTTCAAAGATGATTTCTGACTCTGGCCAGACTTACCATTCTCAAAGGTTGAGATAACAGTTGAGTGAAGGACGAGAGAGTGAAGGATCTTTCAAATTAATTAAATATAAATTTCTTTGACTTTATTTAAGAGGGTTGTGAAAACAAGTGTTTACTTGACAAATCTCCATTTGTGAGGGGAGATATGTAAAATATTTATTTAGCATAGAGTGCAATTTAATTCAGAATGTTCCAGTTAATCTGACTTTTATATATGTATAATATCTGACTCTGAAGATTGGTGGAATACAAATCTTCCCTTTTTCTCCTGCAGCCTCCAGTAAAGGACAACATGAGATCACCATCCCCGCCGGTCTGCCTCAGTACTGCTTTGACGGACTCTCTCCTGATGCTCTGTACCACGCCACGGTCTTCGTTCAGACCCCAAACCTGGAGGGTCCAGGAGTCAGCACAAAAGAGAGAACATGTAAGTGTTGCATTTGTATGTAACTCTTCAGAATGGAGTTTTTTTAATCTTTTCTACTGACCTTTCTCAAGGAACCTTAAAAGAAATGTTTGTAGCTAAACACACGTCTGCTGAATTGTAGGATAAGTCACAGTATGCAAATCTGAAATTTGACACAACTTGCTCATGCTGTGTTTTCTGTCATCAAAGTCATTAGGCCTACTTGATCAATTACTTCACTTAAAACTAAGTTAGTGAACTGAATGTAGTTTACACAGCTTCTGAAATAACTAGACATATCCATGTTTTAATATAAAAATGCAAACCCAAATTGCAGAGTTTTTTTTTACTTGGACACTGGTCAAATTTAAGTATCAGAAAATAATTTATATTGTTAGTATGTAACACTTAGAAATTTGCCTTGGTGGTTTAGGCATACATAAACAAACAAACATATTAAACATTAATATGAAATAAACAACATACACAAACAAATATAAGCAAAATAGCTGTTTAACATAAAAAAGAGGCTAAATTGTTTAGTGCAGATATTATACGACACATACAATGGTTAAACGTTTTCAGATGCTGCCAGACTGCAGTGACATGGTTGTGTAGCTTCCACATCAACAATGGAAAAACACTAAGACAAGCCCGTGGAATGCTCATCACCTTAAATTTGTAAACAAAAAACATGTATGTAGTGACGAGCTCCACATCCGGTCAAAATGTGAACTGTAAAGTGTAAACACTCTGCGTTATCCAAACTCTTTACATCAAGCGAAGTTACTTCAGCGATCCAAAACAAAGACTTCACCATACAACATGTTTACTGTTCTGTATTTATTACAAATATGTTGATGGCTGTTTGTAACGTGTTTTGTCTTTCTCACAGTGGTGAAGCCAACTCCAGTTCCAACGCTCCCCCCAGCCCCGACAGCTCCACCCACCATCCCCCCAGGATGGGCAGGTTAGTGTCTAAAGGCACCCAGAATTCTTTGGATGGGTAAACACAGATCTTCAGGTACTGCCACCATTCATCTGCATAGAGAGAGCTGGTTGAAAATCTGCAGACTTTCCCTTACAGTCTGTAGATTTCCAACCAACTCTGTGTGTACTGCCGTACATGCTAGCTAGCTTTGGTTGACAAGGTGTTACCGAATGCTGAACTAAAGACATTTTTAGGCAACCAAAATGTTCCAGTTTTAACATTTTGCTAAACTGACAATACTTTTCAGTGTTAATTATTCTGTTGATCATTTTCTGGATCAATATAGAAGTTGTTTGGTCTATAAAAGGTCAGAAAATGGTGAAAAATGTGGACCGGTGTTTCCCAAAGCCCAAGATGACGTCCTCAAATGTCTTGTTTTGTCCACAGCTTAAAAGATATTAAGTTTACTGTCACAGGGAACAGAAGACACAATTCTTCTGACAATATTCACATTAAACAAGCTGGAATCAAAGAATATTGACTTTTTTCGTAACAAATGACTCAAACCGATTTATCGATTATCAAAATAGTTGACGATTAATTTAACAGCTTACAACTAATCAATTCATCTTTGCAGCTATAATCAAAATAACCGTTAATTGTTGTTCTAATTCACTGTTGATGATATATCAAATTTCAATTGAATCTTTACAGATCAGATTTAGTAAAAGGTTTGCTGATGTTTGCAAAAGACATTAAAACATCTTCCCAGTACTCTGTAATGCTGTGCTACATTCAAAAACAGCAGGTCTGACATAGCCGCTCTCCCAATAACCTCTTTGCGTGAAACCTGGATCCTCCCAGGACTGAATGGGTCCCGTCTTTTCATTCAAGCTCAGCTCTGATTGGAAATTCCTCAATGCAACGTTTTTGGCACGGGTGACGCTTTGAGCGCCAACGCCTTCTGGATCTGACTCATTCCAGTGTGTGATGCCATATTCTCTGCTGGTTTTTGTGATGCTGCTGTAAAGCTCCACGTTGACTTGCCTTTTTCTTACCTCAGTTTGCAGAGGTGCCAAAGCAGATGTGGTGTTCCTCATCGACGGCTCCTGGAGTATCGGCGAGGAGAGCTTCACCAAAGTTGTGCACTTTGTCTCCGGCATGGTGGCTGCCTTTGATGTCATCGGACCCTCAGGAATGCAGGTTGGTATTCATTCAATAGCAAGACAGGGTTGTTCTCTGACATACAATGCAATATATAAAAGTTAAAACATACAGTAATAAAGTTCAATGGATGTGTCCAGGAAAGGAAGGGGAAGCCATGGGGGCTCATAAACATATGAAAAAAGATTAAATCATAAAGTTTAATCATAAACATCAGACTACTAGAATAATAGCAAAACAAGCAACGACAAAAGAGAGTTAAATAAGGGGAAAACAAAAGTTATTCAAAGGTTAATTAAAGGTTTTTTAACTGAGTCCTGCAGCTATGTGATAGAGTAGATGACTTTATATCTTTAAACTGTTCCAGACAGATTGACTTGTATATTGATACCAAAATGTGGAAGTCCTTTTATAGCAAAACATGAATCAATCTCCAGAGGGGAAACTAAGTATAGACAAATAGAGAAGTAAAAACATTTTTTAAATACAAAAGTAAGAATAAGAAATAAAATAAAATAACATATTAGTACAAAGGTCTGAGAGTTGATAAATCTGTATTTATGTTACATTGTGTTTGTATATATGTATATATATATATATATATATATATATATATATATATATACAGGTAAAAGCCAGTAAATTAGAATATTTTGAAAAACTTGATTTATTTCAGTAATTGCATTCAAAAGGTGTAACTTGTACATTATATTTATTCATTGCACACAGACTGATGCATTCAAATGTTTATTTCATTTAATTTTGATGATTTGAAGTGGCAACAAATGAAAATCCAAAATTCCGTGTGTCACAAAATTAGAATATTGTGTAAGGGTTACATTTTGAAGACACCTGGTGCCACAAAGTAATCAGCTGATTAACTCAAAACACCTGCAAAGGGCTTTAAATGGTCTCTCAGTCCAGTTCTGAAGCCTACACAAACATGGGGAAGACTTCAGATTTGACAGCTGTCCAAAAGGCGACCATCGACACATTGCACAAGGAGGGAAAGACACAAAAGGTTATTGCTGAAGAGGCTGGCTGTTCTCAGAGCTCTGTGTCCAAACACATTAATAGAGAGGCAAAGGGAAGGAAAAACTGTGGTCAGAAAAAGTGTACAAGCGATAGGGATCACCGCGCCTAGTCAAGATTGTGAAAAAAGATTCACAAGGAGTGGACAGCTGCTGGAGTCAGTGCTTCAAGATCCACCACCAAGAGACGCTTGAAAGACATGGGTTTCAACTGCCGCATACCTCGTGTCAAGCCACTGTTGACCAAGAAACAGCGCGAAAAGCGTCTCACCTGGGCTAAGGAAAAAAGAGCTGGACTGCTGCTGAGTGGTCCAAAGTCATGTTTTCTGATGAAAGCAAATTTTGCATTTCCTTTGGAAATCGAGGTCCCAGAGTCTGGAGGAAGACAGGAGAGGCACAGGATCCACGTTGCCTGAAGTTTAGTGTAAAGTTTCCACCATCAGTGATGGTTTGGGGTGCCATGTCATCTGCTGGTGTCGGTCCACTCTGTTTCCTGAGATCCAGGGTCAACGCAGCCGTCTACCAGCAAGTTTTAGAGCACTTCATGCTTCCTGCTGCTGACCTGCTCTATGGAGATGGAGATTTCAGGTTCCAACAGGACTTGGCGCCTGCACACAGCGCAAAATCTACCCGTGCCTGGTTTACGGACCATGGTATTTCTGTTCTAAATTGGCCAGCCAACTCCCTGACCTTAGCCCCATAGAAAATCTGTGGGGTATTGTGAAAAGGAAGATGCAGAATGCCAGACCCAAAACGCAGAAGAGTTGAAGGCCACTATCAGAGCAACCTGGGCTCTCATAACACCTGAGCAGTGCCAGAAACTCATCGACTCCATGCCACGCCGCATTAATGCAGTAATTGAGGCAAAAGGAGCTCCAACCAAGTATTGAGTATTGTACATGCTCATATTTTTCATTTTCTTACTTTTCAGTTGGCCAACATTTCTAAAAACTCCCTTTTTTGTATTAGCCTTAAGTAATATTCTAATTTTGTGACACACGGAATTTTGGATTTTCATTTGTTGCCACTTCAAATCATCAAAATTAAATGAAATAAACATTTGAATGCATCAGTCTGTGTGCAATGAATAAATATAATGTACAAGTTACACCTTTTGAATGCAATTACTGAAATAAATCAAGTTTTTCAAAATATTCTAATTTACTGGCTTTTACCTGTATATATATATGTGTGTGTGTGTGTGTGTGTGTGTGTGTATGTATTGCTTCTAAATAAGAAATATTTTTAACCTGTTTTCCAAGTTGTGACTCTGTTCACTAATCCAAAAAAGATCATAGCTGGAAGGTTTTTGATTTATATGACATGAAACAATTTAAAATGCTTATGAATAGAATTCTCCAGTATATTATATTTTCAGCAGTGACAATCAAACTTAACTACACGTGATTGTATTTTTCTTGCATTATACAACCATGTTCTTGTAATTGAACTGATAGAGTAGAGTAGCCATTTGTGCGTTTTACTTCAAATCAAAGCACTAATATTAGAGGTTGTCATATGCTTTATTTTATGGTAAAACTGTTATTCTGGGCTCTTGTATATATCTCCCTATACTGTACCTGATTTCCTGCTAATGTCAGTGATGTGACTTTCCAAACAGGTGTCATTTGTGCAGTACAGCGACGAAGCAAAGACAGAGTTCAGGCTGAACGCTTATCAAGACAAAGGTGTTGCCATGGCTGCACTTAAACTCATCCCTTACCGAGGAGGAAACACCAAGACAGGTTGGATCACAGACACACAATCCCTCAGTCACAAAAACAGACAGACAGACAGACAGACAGACAGGCAGACAGACAGACAGACAGACAGGCAGACAGGCAGACAGACAGACAGACAGGCAGACAGAGACAGACAGAGACAGACAGACAGACAGACAGACAGACAGACAGACAGACAGACAGACAGGCAGACAGGCAGACGTTTTTCTGATACAGTTTTCTTCTGTTGAGCAGGAGCGGCGCTGAAACACACCTACGAGAAGGCCTTTTCAGTCGAAAATGGAATGAGGAGAAACGTTCCCAAAGTGGTCGTAGCAATCACTGACGGACGCTCTCAGGATGAGGTGAAGAAGAACGCTGCCAAGCTGCAGCACGCAGGTAACGGCCTTCAAGGATGGGGTTATTATAGGAAACCAAAACTAAAACTAGAAAACTTTTTTTAGTAAACTGAAACTACAGTATATAAAAACTAAAACCGAAACTATATTTTGTTAGCTTAAAAACTACTGAAGATGAAATACAAATGAACGCAGATGTTTTAGTTTTTTAGCTATAATGTTTCACTACTGAAAAACAGGAGACACCACAAATTTCAGTCGAGTCTTGTGACATTGAACCACAGAAATTGAAAAAACTAAATAAATACAAAACTAAAACTAAATTTTTCTGAAAACCTGAAACTTTATGTAGGACACACTTTGGAAACTAACCAAAACTAGACTAAAATTAAATCAAAGTCCAAACTCAAAGAAAATGTAAAAAACTATTGGAGTATTCAGTTATCATCTAATTTCCACCAGCTTCTTGTGACTGTAGTACTGTATTCCTCTTGACCACTGAAGTCTGGTCAGTGCAATGTGAACTTTTATCATCTACTGATCTTGTTTCAACTATTTGTTGGACAATAAATTCTGTTAACACACTGAAGAGAAACAGCTTGTACCAATCTGAATACCATATTACTGAAAATACTCTGGTTCAGATGTGTGTGGATAGTTTCCCTTTTTCCGCTCTGGGATAATTTCACAGAATTAGGTGCAACTGGAGGCAGAGAAATCGAAGCAGTAAACTAATACATTCCCTCTTGACGTGCCAACCAATCTGGTATTAATGATATTCTGAGTGTATTTCTATGTGCTGTCTTCAGGTTACAGTGTTTTTGCCATCGGTGTTGCTGATGTGGACTTTGTGGAGCTGCAGGAGATCGGCAGCAAACCTAGCGACAGACACATCTTTGTTGTGGACGACTTTGACGCTTTCGACACCATCAAAGAAAACCTGATTAACTTCATTTGTGAGACCGCCACATCATGTGAGTTAGCACCATATCTAGTGCAACAATATAGCCTGTTTATTGCCTGTTTATTACATTAAATTAGACCTATTTTCGCAATGTCTACATCATAAAAATGGGTTTCTGTTTAACCCTTGTGTTCCTGTCGACAATGCAAAGTTTAGTTTTTCTGGGTCAAAATCTAAAATGTAACCTATTTTTTCAATGTTTTTGTCGACTTTACGACACTTTTGTCATTTTTCCCGATGTTTTTGTCACTTTTTGGACGTTTTTTTATTCCCACGTTTTTTTAAGCTTTTTTCAAGATTTTTGTCACCTTTTTCAACGTTCTTTTGTCAAAACACCCAAATTCAATGAAAGTAGTGAACTTATGATTTGTTTTAATTGTGAAGAACGTCACGTTTCAGTGTTCACAATTGCTGAATTTGTGGGGTTTTTTTCTTTCTTGTTCCACAGCGTGTCCCTTGATTTTCCTGAATGGATTTACTTCACCTGGTAAGTGCAAATACTGACGTAGGAAGCTATTTTTAAGGAAAAAAAATCAACACTTACCAAACACAGAAATCACTCTTGTCCTTTAAAATTCTGGAAAATTTGTCTGGAATTCCTCAGACAGCTGTCCATGAGATGTCTCATTTAAAGACAAAGCTCCCGATCATCTGTGTTTCAGGCTTCCGGATGCTTGAGGCGTTCAACCTGACAGAGAAGACCTACGGTTACGTTAAAGGTGTCTCCATGGAGCCAGGCTCCTTCAATAGCTACACAGCATACCGACTCCACAAAAACGCCTTCCTGACTCAGCCCACAACGTGAGTCTCACATGAAATAACTTTTGTTGTCTGAAGTTTGGTTGACCAACCTCATTTCTTTGTGGACGGTTGTGTGAACGATGTTTTTCCAGCACCAACCTGCTTTGGCTTGTAGATTTGAGACTAAAGTATGTCCAAGGCAATTTAAAGATACTCTGGGGCCTGAGATAACATCTCAGCTAATCCAAGAACCACTGGAGTCAGTTGCATTTATTAAACACATCTGAATGTGTTTGTATTTTACTTGTCATACATCATTTTCTAATAATTTATGTAGGCTACGGGAAAGCTCTGCATGGAGCCTCCACACAACAATAAATCACGCTTAAGATTTTTTCCGGTAACTTTCTGTTCTCACAGAAATCTCTTTTATCCAGGTTTTCATTATGGTTCAAAGGGGTTCTGTTCAAATCTAAAATAAATAGGTATTTTCAGCTGTACTGGATAATAAAAATAACAACTCTGACATAGTTTTGTTAATAAACCCAGTTGTCATTTGAGCTGCTGATGCTTAATGCTTAAAAAGCGGGGCATCCCTGTGTCTCTTAAAATAAACATTTTACGAGTTTGGTAAAGGCTATCTTCACAGTTCAAATTGGAAAAGAATAAAGGGAGGAGGATGTGTAAAGGACAGTTTAAATGGTAATTTTCAGTTCAGATGTGATATCAGAGGTGATTTCAACATATTGACTTAGGGAAACATACATTGAACATTTTACTTTGGGAATTGCTGAGATTATAAAACACTTTGAAAGGTCTCCCAAATGTGTCATATTAAAACATATTAAACTGAGGAACATAGAAACCGTTTTATCTGATTTTAAATTGGTGAGATGTTCAAATTTAGAGGAAGATACTGATTTATCTTAGGGCAAAAAACTTACAGATCATTTTTATGCAGTGTTTAAGAAAGAAACACTTTATGAGATACTGTATGTGGGATGTTAGTGGAACAGTGGCTAGCTTGGAAATGAGTAACCTGGACAGTCAGCTGTGTTAGCATTCTAACAAATATTACTTAGTACGACTAGTGTGCATTGTTTCAGCCCCTCCCCTTGTGTAATAATTCAACCAATAAGGTTGGAAGATGCCATTTGAATGATTCACTCATTCTTTTATTGTCTACCATTTTTTTGTTGAAGATGCATGAGAATCACACACTGCCCAGCTGTTTTCGGACAGTTTGAGCTCATTCTCTTTACAAACTGGGTCAGTGGATTTACGACGCTCTGTGAGGTCAAGCAGAACCGACGCACCGCAGCGCCTCTCTCTCTCTCTCTGAAGCCTTCGTCAGGCCACTGAGTGCAAACCAAACCGCAAAACGACTGTGAATGCTGGCCACCCGCCAGCCAACACAGGCGTCCTGTATCTAGAACATTGCATGCAACACCAAAGGGGTGGAAAACAGCTTGAGTGATGACTGTTTACCAAGGGTGACTTTCCAAAATGTGAAGTGACATCAGAGGGACACATGAGAAACATCCTGCTAAGATATATATGCCAGTTATGGAAACATTATTTAAGTCCTTTTACTCATGTAGAAGTAGCAACACTCATTGCAAGATAATTTATGGTTTCATATATTTTCTTATTTTCTTTTTTTTTCCTACAGGTTTCTAGATTCATATTCCTGCTGCATTAATGTGTTTGTTGCATTTTCCTGCTGTAGAGGTTTAAAGTTGTTCTCATTTAACACCTTTATACTGTATACTGTTTGGTAGTTTAATCTACAGCGATGCATCATATTCTATAAGATCATCATATGTTTGCAGCATTGCTGTCCTTTGAGAACCATCTCTAAAAGGTTTTACAACTTTTCATGGTGTCAGGAAAAACAGTCCTGTATTTTTAGTTTCATAGCATGATAGCTCTAAATGTGACTAACGTTTTATTCATTTTATGTTATAAGAGTACAATCACACTTCATAAAAATCCTGGTGGCACCCTGTAACATCATAAAGGCCTTTGTCGGCTAAAACGTTGAGTGTGCCTTATTTGTACAATTAAGTATTTTTCCAGCGTATTCAGCTGTTGTGCAGACTTCACCTTCCATTTTTTTCGTCCTTTACCAGCAACTACATGGATGTGCACAACGTCATCTTTTATTTTTAACTTTGGTATCCTGTAACATGTCATCTCTCTGTGTCTTTTCCTGAACAGAGATGTCCACCCTGACGGTCTTCCCCACGCCTACACCATCATCCTGATGTTCCGCCTCCTGCCCGACTCGCCCACCGAGGCCTTCGACATCTGGCAGGTGTCTAACAAAGATCACAAGCCAGAGACCGGTGTCACCATTGACCGTAAATATCATTCTCTATTCTTATTCAGCGGTGTGTGTGTGTGTGTGTGTGTGTGTGTGTGTGTGTGTGTGTGTGTGTAATAGGTACTGGCATGGAAATGTGTGATGTGTGGATGCTGAGCAGCTGTGTCTCATTGTGTCTGTTCATGAAAAGAGTTGAGTTGGGTGTAATGAGCCGGCTGTGGCCCCCCAGCTGCTTCGGTCTCAGTTGATAACCGAGCCGACTCCTTTTTTTTACCACAAGAATCTTGCGTCTTGGTAAAGACTTGGTTTTAGTCTGTCAACAGGAATTTCTGCTGGGCTTCAATGGAAATCCTCCAAAGACGATTGTTCTGGTTCTTGAGTAACACAACTTGGACGACACCCGAGGTGCAGATACTAGTCCAGAGGGAGAAACAATCTGGATTATTAAAGGAATAGTTTGACATTTTGGGAATTATGTGTATTTGCTTCCTGGCAGAGACTTAGATGACAATGACAATGGTAACTGTTTCCCGCTGTTTCCTGACTTTGTGCTAAGTAGGAATGTAACAGTATGAAAATGTAACCTCATGGTTATAGTGACCAAAATAATCACGGTTTTTGGTATTATTGCGGTATTTTTTTAAAGTGTGTTCAATGCCTTTAGCAGCAACCTATTTCCTGCATGTTGTGCAGACAATCAACTGTCCTTTGGCATTCTTATAATAACCAAAACATGCCCATGCTTCAGACTCAGTCCTCTTAGTCTGAACTAAATCTCCCCCTTCCGCTATGATTCCAACTTCAAGAAACGCAGGCTGGAAGCTACGCAGTGCGCCTGCGTGGCAACTTCAGGAGACTTGGATGAAGCTGGGAAGGATTAAACACACGGTTTCCACATTGTGATAATCCACCATGATAATCATGATGTTTTAAATGAAAATGGTAATTATTTTCGTCAACATTTTTATTGTGGCTTACCGTTACACCGGTAATCGTTACAGCCCTAATCTCCTGCCTTCTGTTTCATATTTAATGACAGATATGAAATGACAGAAATACTTCATCTAATTTTTACGTCACAACAAGAATTTCCCAGAGTGTCAAACTTTTACTTTAAAGTTGAGGACTAGTGCTGAGCAGATTTTCTTTTTCTTTTTTTTAAATCACATTTTAAATCATCAACTTGATATTCAGTGCATTTAATGGTGTCCCACTACTATGTAATACTCTTCACTTGAGAAAACAGCTTTTAAAGGGATACTTTTCATAAGGAGAACTTTTTGGCCTGTGGAAGTAGCTGTATAATGTCTTCTGGAGGAGCTTTGAGAAAATAACGCTGATGATAACACTGAGCTTCAGGGGTATCTAAGCTCTGGTTTGAAGAGACAGATAGGAAAGGCAGGGGAGAGAGGGGATGACATGCAGCAAAGGGCCCTGAGCCTAACGTGAACCCTGGTCGCCCGGTAAGGACTCAATGGTGAATGGTAGCCGCTCTATCCGGTGAGTGACCTAGGCGCCCCAGAGACTACACATTTCTAACGTAAAGTTTGGCTGCAGAGCTTGAAAGATGTGACCATTTACCAGGCAGCAAGGGTCTAACAAAAGATGCTATTGAAATGCATCATTGAAAGTGTAGGATCCAGTGTTTTCGGGGCTTGATTCATACAAGTGACTAAAAGTTAGAATATCACTGCTTCCTCAGTTTTCGATCATTCTTTTTTTTTTCTGTCTCTTGCAAGTCCCTTGTCTTAATTGAAGTAAAAAAATAGGAATCACATCATCATAGTGCTGAGCTGGATCCCACAGGAGTATGTGCAGATTTATCTAGTATATGTTTCTGATTGGTCAGAGGCTTAAAACGCAGGATAACTGATTTCCAAACCCTAAAAGTAGGAATAGGCCTTAGTAACAGTTCTTCCTCTTCATTTATCTTATATATATTATATATATGGTATGGTGTATATATACTGTATATCTAAATATTGTTTGCACAATTACATTCAATCCTCAGATAAAAGCCGTCTGTATTTTCCGTTTGCAGAATAATCTGCATAATGTTTAAGTAAAAAACAAACTTTACACTCTTAGCTGAGGGCGTTGACCTCAGGGTTCATACAAAAAGGATGAGTGTGTAACATGTCTGTCCCTGTCTCTCTGCTCAGCCTCCAGCCAGACGGTGTCCTTCTACAACAAAGACACGCGTGGTGAGATCCAGAGGGTCACCTTCAACAACAACCAAGTGAAGAGGATGTTCCACGGCAGCTTCCACAAGGTAAAGACCAGCAGAGTGTTGAGGCCACACACTAAAGATGCATGTGGTTTATCTGTGCTGGATTAACTCCCAAAGATTATGAGACACTCTGGGCTGAACTGACAAACCTGCTGCATCAAATAGAAACCCTTCATCGTGCAGAAAGCACAATGTGGGTATTTTGGGTTTCAATCATATTTAAGTCGAACTGAACAATACAGAAAGTCAAATGTGTTGGTGGAATTGATTGAATTAAGAAATCCTTTAGTTTGAGGCATGACCGCAGCGTGACACAGCAGTCGAATAGCTCTGTTTTTGTTCTCGCTGAACGTCCCGGGGTCATACAGATCCTGCGGATGCCTGAGATTCCAAATGTGTCGTCTATTACAGACAGAGCCCCTCAGGTGCAGCTACAGACTTAGACAGAGTTATGTAGGCTCAGACATACAGATGGTCCCCTACAGGCTGTAAACTGCAGGGTCCACGTGAAGATTAAGCGCCACAAAATGAGACTGTCGTCTGCATCTTCTGGAAGTTATAAAGTCAGTCGGACTCTTGTTGAATTGGTCTGTCATTCATCACAGAAACTTTAAAAGTTAAGAGTTTAAAGATGGGTTTGGTTTGGAGGACTTGTTGATTTGTACATAAAGACAGGGAGTCACCATATTTTTAAGGTCTAAGTTGTCAAAAAGATGAAAATTTATTATGACGCCTGCCTTTTTTTGAGGAATGTCTCATTTAACTCTCTTTTTCGGCAGCGTGATTTTATGACACTGTCCAACACAGAGCCTTTGGCTTGATAGTGATGATGGAAGAGAGATTCTGCAGCAAAGCTTTTAGGACAGTTTCCTATCAGAGGAAATGTCGGTGTAGTGAAGATCAGAGCTGTGGCGCTGATAGTGACACTCATTTACACTCTTGGTGTACTGCTGTGGGAAAGCAGTGTGGACAGCTGTGCAACAATATCACGAAGTTTCACAAGGATCCATAAGCTCTTCTGAGAGGGGGAGAGCGCTAAATAATGTACTGCAGTCCCTGCTGGGAAGCTTGCCTGGAAAATATTGGGTCACTGCTATTGCTATTAAACAATTACATCAGAACGGTTGAGGAACGCCAGCAGGAAGGCGGTGCTTCTCTGCCAACCGTCTCTGGTCTCGGCTTACGAGGGGTTTTGGAGGACAGGCGCTCGGCCTGGCCTCTGGTAGCCCACCACAAGGGAGTTCTTGCTGCTCTGAGGTTGGGTTTTACCTCCTAGCATGCCTCTGCATGCTGCAACTGCTGGGCAGTCAGTGTGAGCAAGAAGTCGGTCTCTCATTGGACAGTTTTTCATGTCTGCGATTTAGATATTAGCTGCTCTACTGTGGCGACAGCTGCTCCTCTAGGCAGGTTTAGCCATGATTCATTTTTGACGCAGAAGGTACTTATCTCATACAATCTCTTTCTGCCCTCAGGCATGAAAGCTAGAGTGGAATGGGGAAAAAAGGGCTTTTGAGAAAATATTTGAGTTTTTACACGCAGCTTCAAATTAAAAAAAGGCATTTTTAAAAGGGAAGCTTCTGGATAAACTTGTGGACACGTTTGTTTCAGTCGTGATGACATTCTCAGGATCTTCAGAGAGAAAGCGATGCAGGATTGATCCCTGAGGGTGAAATATGTCCTTTATCTGCCCTCATCCCTCCCTCCCTTCCTCCCTCCCTCCTTCCACAGAGAGGTCAGAAAGGGCCATAAACCTGGTAGCTGTCTGGTGATCAGTGCCAAGCTCAAGGACATTGCTGCAGGGACGACATGTGTACGTCATGAAGGCTGAACCTCAGGCGATAATAAAACTGGGCTGAAGAATCGTTTTGTAAACTTAAAGATTTAAAAGCCTGTCAGGCAGTGGGGCTGGAGAACGTTCGCTGCTGACTGGGATATTTTGAACTTGCTGTCAGCGCATTGCAGAATTGAACATGATTTAGAAAGTCTGCTTAAGCTGAGTGTTTGGGTCTGTTGTCAGACCCAAACAGAGATTTCAGGGTCCACGTCTGACTCGGCTAATTCTCCTTCCGCTCGCGATATTTTATCAACCAGCTAAATCGGCACAGTATGGATCAGTGAAATCCTCCCGCAGTTGTGTTTGAGATTTGTTGTGGATACCTAAAGGGTTTCTCTGCATCTTGTTGGTCCAATGGGGCAAAACAAGGATTAAAGTAAAGATCTTCCTTGTGAACTCTGTGTAAACGGTGAATGATCTGCTCCAACTACAGAGAAATGGATGAACTTTCAATAGAGACTAAGAGAGCAGCAACGAAAAAAGGATATAAATATGCTTTGAGTGATGGGGACATCTTGGAGACGTTTGATCCAGAGGGCAATTCAGAGCTCAAAGTTTCAAAACAAAGTAATGAGAGAGATTCTGATTATTTAGATTATAAGATTTTTAAAGACTTAAAAATCAGAAACAGGTAAAAAATGAGAGGAGAGATTTGGATTTGGGTCAGGCCAAGTCGGCGAGAGAGAGAGAGAGAGAGAGAGAGAGAGAGAGAGAGATCTGTCCTACTGACCCGAGGTTCCATCTGCAGTGTGTATGACCTCACAGGCACTTTCATCTTTACTTGTATAAACATCCTCCTATTGCAGCCTGTAACTCAAACAGTGATTCCAGACACCAACATCAGTGCTCAAACATTCCCTTTTGAAGGATGGTAGAAGCAGCAAGTGCTAGTCACAATAAGACATGAGGAAATAATGTACTGACCTTCTTTTTTCGCGATTACTATATTTTATTTTTTAACATACAACTTGCAACATTTCACCGTTTCTAGTGTAGACATTCAATCTGCCAAATGTTAACATTTTTACGCCCCCACCCATCTCATGAGCCCACTTTTAAATTGATGGCACCCCTTCATTCTTCCATCTTCTTAAAAGAATCTGTCTGGCTATCATTAAAATATTCTGGACCCAGCTTCTTATGTGCTTATCTATCCCACTTATGATTGACCTGTCTCCCAGAACAAATAATCTGGGCTGAATGGAACCTGGGTCCCTGCAATCCGACATAGGTTGGCTTGAAAACTGAACAAAGTTCTGTATTGAGCACTGCCTTTATTTTGACGGGTCAAATGCCAGTAATGCCAGATAATATCAAGAGTCCAATACATCAGTTTGTGTTTTACAGGAACAATGTATCAGAGTTTCTTGTAAATCTCAGAAGATTTTCCAGCCTGACAAGAATAAAGATGGGAGTGAAAGCCGTAGACCTGATCACATTTAAATATTAACAGTTTCGGTATGACCAAATCATTGCTGTTATTGGATACTCATATCCTTTTAACTCCCGTAGACAAGTAGAGCTGCATAGATTACTCAGTTAGTTGTCAACTATTAAATCAATCACCAACTATTTTGATAATCGATTAACTGTTTTGAGTCCTCGTTTTAAGAAAAAAAGCAAATTCCAGCTTGTTAAATGTGAATATCTTCTAGTTTCTTCTCTCCTCTGTGACAGTAATCTGAATATCTTTGAGTTGTGGACAAGACAAGACTTTTGAGGACGTCATCTTGGGCTTTGGGAAACACTGATCGACATTTTTCACAGTTTTCTGACATTTTATAGACCAGACAACTAATCCATTCATCGAGAAAATAATCAACAGATTAATTAACGTTGAAAATAATCGTTAGTTGCAGCCCTTCAGACAAGTGTAAGGTGCAGGGACGTGCACAGACATTTGAAGGGGATATTGCTCAAATCTGAAAAAAGGCAACACATATATATATATATATATATATATATATATATATATATATATATATATATATATATATATATATATATATATATATATATATATACATACATACAATTGCAACATGACTACAGCTAGTAAAAGTATTTTACTTGGTCCCCAGGTTCTCAAATGCTTCGTGCACTGGAGCTCTTGATATACATAAAATAATAACTAATTCACAATGCCATATACGGCACAGACACAATTTACTGTGTATTTTTTAATTAATGAAACATTTGTTTTTAATGAGTTATTAGCCTACTCCAGCTTAAAGAAAATGCCCCTGATAAAATAGGCCTACTTCACATTAAATGAATAATGTAGGATGGCTATTTGACATTATTAAATGCTTCACCTGCAGCTGGTCTGCTGGCAGTTTTAAGCCAGCTCTTTTAGAGCTCTTTTTCTCTCTTCTTTGGTCATCTTTGTTGTGAAGGCATACTTAAGCACACAAAACTAACATTGGGCTATATACTGTATATATACTATATATTCTTTTTAAACGCAAAGTGTTTTACATTAACCAGTTGGGACATTCATTTATCCTCTCATAACAAAGTAAGGCAACTTTCACTTTTACTAATGTCATATCTGATTGTTGGTTGAAAACTCACGTAATATATTGACTGTAAACCACGTATAACCTAGAATGACTCAAGAGCCCAAACCATCCCATCCCTGTTAAGCCTCTCTCTTCTTCAGAACGCACACTCATGTAATGGACGTTATGTAGCTACGTTAGCTACGTCAGCCTGCTGCTGCAACATACGTTATGTCGTTAGCTTTGGATGACAACGTAGCATTTTACCTTAAAATAAGACAATGCTGAGTGGCGTGATGCACGTGTTACAAGCTGAAGCTGCACTTTATTCAAAGCGCACATGGATTTTTTTGGTTACTATTCACAGGCCATTTGCCATAATCTGCATAACTTTAAAAACTCATGTGAAGGCAGAAAGGCTTGCGCTGCTCTGTGTGTGAGAATATAAACAAAGTCACGTGACTTGGGGATTGTCATATTGATGCAGCCACAACAGCAAAAAAGAAAGAAAGAAAAGTTAATTTAGGCAACAATAGCTCATTAGGTGTTAAAGGTTTGAGAGCAACACACTGAAACTTCTTCAGTATCTGCTGACTTTTTGAAAGCTGCTGAGCATCAGAAAAAATTTCTGAAAAAAGTGTAAGCAGAAACGCTGCTGTGCTTCTCTCCTGGACATCTCAGTGTGTCTGCTCCCTGCGGTCTGTTAAACATGACTCTGCATTTCTGTGGACGCTGACTGACCACAAGTAGCAATCCGCGGCTGCCGGTGGGTTGGCAAAGCAATGTTTTTCCCTCCTTACAGCTGGACTCGTTCTGACTGGCTTCGAGGAATAGTTGTTGTAAAGGTTTACCACAAAATGACATCATGAGATTTGGCGAGGGAGATAGTCAGGAGAATTGCATTGTGGTATTGTGTGTGGGGGTGGTGCAGTGGATATGTCATGTGCCTTTGGTGTGGGTGACCTGGGTTCAAATCCTACTGTGATATGTCAATCAATGTGTCCCTGAGCAAGACACTTAGCCCCTAGTTGCTCCAGAGGGGTGTGACCTCGGACATATATATATATAAAATATAAAAAACACTGCCCTCACTTGCTTTACAATTAAAAGTTGAAGTTCTGTAAGGTGCCTTCCAATGAGCAGGAAAGAATTTTGGGAGATTTAGTTTCTAAAAATGTCTTGCATTTCTAGTACATTTTTTATGTGGGAAAGGGAGGAATCTTTGAGATGTGACTGAGCAGAAAAGATATAGCTGCTGGTATGAAAGGATGCTTCAGTCCGGCCCCGATACTGACCTTATTAAGTAGATGAGGCGTCAGCCAGACACGATGAATAGTTTTCTTTTCCATGTGAAACTACTGCTTCTACCACGTCATCAGTTCAGGAAACTTTAATATAAATACAGTGGTAGAACTTTGATATATTTTCTTTCTCAACTCCACTAGTCATTGAAGCCATACGATGATATCGGTTGTGTATCCCTCCCCTCCAATAGGACCCACAGGAGCCTTTTCATCCCTCATATCTAAACAACCAAAAGTTAAGACACGCCGTTAACGTTGTCAAATGACCAGTTTGGTTACATGTTAACTATTTAGTTAAATCTAGAAAGAAGTTTGTGGTTTTGGTTAAAATCATCTGTTACATTACTTAACTGGATGTAGAACGTGATGTAGTTCCGTTTGTTCCTTTTGCTGTTTACTTTTATTTTTAAACGGGACACAAGCCCCGCTCTCCTAGGTGAAATTCCTGTGTGAGTTGCGTCACCTATCTTCCAGCTTTGCTCTCGTAAGAGTAATGGTCTGACCTAAAGGGCACCATCCCTATAAACATTAATATGAGTTGTAATTGCGGCTTGAACAGCAGAAGACATTGTCTGATTCCAACACCTCAACTCAGAGTATCTGAAAATGCCAAGTTCTGATTCCACATAAGCGCTTTTCTTCATTTCCACAGTTTAAAATCTGTATTGGCATCTTTTCTAATGTGAGGTAACGTGAGGTCAGGGATCGCTGCAGTGCTACCAAACTAAAGACAGTCAGTCTGAAACTCTGAACTCCATAATGAAATTGACAAAGAAACACCACTTATGTCGTGGCACCAATGCCGTTCGTGTTGCATCGGTGCATCGGTGAAAAAGTAAATTTTTTTCCGCTTCTTGTGGGAAAGTCGTTTGCAATAATTGCATAAGAATAACAAGAAAGAACAATACATCTTATTACCTCAACCAAGGCGGTTATGTTTTCAGTTTGTCTGTCTGTTAGCAAGGTTACAGAAAACCTCCTGGCCTGATTATCATGAAACTTAGTGGAAGGGTGTAGCATTGAAGAGCCCATTACGTTTTGTGGCGGCTCCGAATGACAGGGCGGATACACTGAGTATTTTTCACTTTCATTAGCAATAGGCCATGGTCTTGTGCCCTCCTAGTTTACAATAAACCTTTAGCAACTAGGGTAGAAAAACACTTTGGAAGAGCTCTGTAAGATTTTTGGAAGTTTGCTTTTATTTCATAACAAGAAGAAATAAAGACAAGATGCAGGAGCATGCAATTCAAATAATTAAAGGTAATTTGATATGGACACAGAGGACAACGTGCAGCGTGGACTCTGAGTCATCACCAGTAATCTTACTATTGCTTTAGACGAGTTGAATGTGATGGTTTTCATGAGTTAGCGTTACAGAGATTTAAAATTTGTGACAAAGAGCATTTATCAGAAATTTCATCAGACTTTTGGAGTTGGGACAGAAAAGTGTTGTAATGTTACATCAGTACTGGTATGTTATGAAGTAACCTCTTTAAAATGCTCTCCTGTCTTCTAAAAGCTGCAGTATTCAGGGCATTTGGCATCTTTAAATTGTAGCACAAAGCACCATGGGAAATGACAACAAGGGGAATGAGTTTAATTTTGTTGTAAATTCCCAGATTGCCAATAGGAACAGGAGTTCAAAGTATTGGATCCAAACTTTGATTTCCTTCTCCCTGCAGCAGCTCTGATGGAGTAGTTTTTCTTCTGAATGAATAGAAAGAAGCGCTGGTTTTCCCTCTCTTACATTCCAGCAGCTATCTACAGCGGAGACGACAGAGCACGTCCTCCCTAAGCTCAGACTCAACATAACCTAATAATTTGCAGGCCATCAGGATAAAAACCAGACGTAAGACTTGGTTGTAGAAAAAAAGAATGTGGCAATAAAATCTATTCTCTCCTTTTTTTTCCTTTCCCTTTCTCTCTGAAGCTCCATATCCTGGTTTCGTCCACCGGCGTCAAACTCAACATCGACTGCCAAGAAGTGGCTGAAAAGGAGATCAAGGAGGCAGGAAACACATCCAGCGATGGCTACCAGGTTCTGGGCAAGATGTCCAAGTCCATTGGCTCCAAAGGAGAATCAGCAACTGTAAGTGAACTCTGATCCTGCTGCGCTCACACAGACAGGAGAGGAGGAATTAAATACTCAAGTGTGAATTTATAACGGATTTTACTTTTGTTTGTAAATTTGTCTGTCTAGTATTTGGATGATGTGCTAATGCCTCGAGGTGGATTATGTTTGGCAGTCTGCAAATACAACAAAAACCCAAACAACAGCAACAGTTGAAACAATGAAAATAAATCAGATTTCAACTGAGCAAAACCACAAGAGCTGACCCACTGTAAGTGCATGTGGCTCACCATGCGATGGGAGGGCACACGCCGTTTGTATCAAAAGTTGATTAGAGAAAATCATGTGCACACATTTTTTATCAAATGTAACAAAGCGTAATGTCAGAAAAGCTTCAAAATATGCTGCCAGTGGGGATCGCCCTGTTTTTGAATGCCAGCAAAATAAATGTTTCAAACAATTCAGGCGCATTTCCCCAGTTGTGAAGTCATTCTTCTGACTTTGGTGTCATGAGCTCGTAATGTGGGCAACAACATGGACACTACAAATAAGATATGTGGTATTTTATTGTTAAGAGTGTCAAACAACAGCCAGGACCACATTGTTCCAATTATTCCAACACCACATGAATACAGCATAATATACATAAAACTATGATAAAACCATTTGAATAATTCCCTAAAGATGTTTTAGGGGCGCTATGCAGTTTTGGCCATTTCTTTGCTGTTTTCTTGCATTTTTTTCTATAGAGCCCCCCCCAGGTTTCTTTACAGCGCCCCCCTACAGCTTTGGAATAGATATTTAGCAGCTCCTATGTTTACTTGTGTCGGACTCCTCCCTCGGTCTGTCTGCACTTTCCTCTTTCTCTGTTCCTTCAACAATGTTTTCCTAGCTTTCTGCTTCTTTTTTTGCCGGCACAGCCATGACCATAGTGCGAAAAACTCCATCCATCCTCCGTCTTGTTAGCCGGTTCCTGAATGAGTATGTGTGCAGTGCTGTGAAGCAATTCTTTACATTGAGAGACCTGATATCACGCCATACTTCCTGGCAAGGAGGCCGGCGGCCCAAAGTTGCAAGGGTGGTGTTTCTGCTTATAGGCGCTAGGGTGAAGCGAGACGACCACCATTCAACTCCAAAAAAGTTATAGAACCATTCCAATGGCTCCAAAACTGTGCAGTTAAGGTATTTTAAGCTAAAACAAACTGCATAGTTTCCCTCTAACTTGACTCAGCCGCATGCATAGCAGTGGTTGATCACATTAACTAACATTAGCCGCTGGTTGGACCCAAATTCAGCCTTCTTTTAGTGAGATGAGTGCAATTTACAGTCAATTTGAAGCATTACAAACACGCGATTTTGTTGTAGCATCCTTGAACTCCTTCCCAGCTCACTGTAACATCAGTTAATGTTTAAAACTGAGCGAGCACAGATCAGTGTTTCACAATATCAGCAGTTCTCTAACCAAATCAGAGATTGAACTTAATCAAAATGGACCTTTTAAAATGAACATAAAAGTATGTTATGCATTCAACATTGCTACAAAATGAGCCGTTTTCTGTCTTTTGGGGGCTGATGGGACTCGGCTGTGCTGCATTTCTCTGTTATCTTTCTATTTGTCTTCTGGGAGCTGTGAAGAGGGTTTAGAGACACATGTACCACACCATGCCCATGTTTTCTTTTTTGTTCCCCCTCTCTGTCCGCAGTTCCAGCTCCAGATGTTCGATATTGTCTGCAGCTTGGGCTGGACCAGCCGGGACAGATGTTGTGACCTGCCGTCTATGGTAAGGGAAACACGGACACAGGTTCTTTTAACCCAACATACAATAACCTGCAGCCAACAGCGGTACATTTTTGTCTGTAGCTTTGACTTTAGTATCCAGATAATGTGCAGGGAGGAGATCTACAGCATTTTGCTATTTGCTAAATAAAGCAAAGATTTTTTTGTATTTTCAAGGCCTGATTTTAGACATATGCTTTCAATGCATGCAATGTTTCCCGTTTTCTAATCTGGAAGAAAATGCCTACGCTTGTGGCCGTAGTAGGTCATCCTGATATGGGGTGGATTTCATTTTAAACAGATTATATCTGTGTTCAGCCACCCCGAACTCTCTAAAAATTAACATCTGCTTCTGTGTAAGTGCATTTTTGCTGTTTGTTTTGACATCTGTGGAGCATCCTGGATGTGTAAACTGATCTTGTTAAACAAAAACTCTCAGGCCACCTGGTTTTTCTAAAACTAATTTTACATAGAAGAAAGCATCCACACGTTAGGACAATGCAAACACATTTCAATGGCTCATTTTAGTTTTAGCTAAAAGCGGAAGTAATCCCAGCCTCCTGAGAGTTAAAAGGCACAGCCAGGTCCAAACAGCTCTGACCAGATGGACTGTGTCCTTGATTTTTCAGACTTAGTAGCAGAAAAGCACAAAGCAGCATAAAAGGGGAACATAAACAGCATATTATTTGATACGTAGAAGTGTAAGCCAGCTGATGAAAATACAAGAGGGTGTGAAATATAATACATAACACAATGAGATATGCCAATGTTTGTTTCTGATCCTGTCTCATTGATCTCTGTCGAGGCTCCAGTTTAGCATAAATTTGGCTGATGTGTGCAGATTATTACATTTTTTAATTAACAGTTGCCCTTTAGCAGCAGTGAAAGAAATACTCAGATCCTTTGCTTAAGTAAAAGTAGCAATAACATACTGTACATAACATCTGTATGTATTTAGAAACTCATTGTAGGTTTTCTGTGTAAAAAATAGTAAAAGTACATAATTGTGTTAAGTATCATACTTGAATAAATGTACTTTACTTAGCTGTATGTGCAGCTGTGTAGGAACATGGTTGGATGTATGGCAGGGTGACGAGAAAGGAAATAGAAAAGCTGAAGAGACTTTGATTATAACCTGTAGGCAGTAACATAATACACACATTGTAGAAAAGTTCCCTTCTGTCTTCATCTTCTCTTCCCTCTTACATTAACTTCTGGTGTTTCTCAAGACCCCAGCAAGGCTGAAAACAGAGGGACATTTGTTTGCATGCAGTTAAATATTTGGGCAGCAGTGACAGGATGAGTGTTTTTAAAATGCAGCACAGTGCTGGCTATTGTTTAGTGGCGGGCCTCTCTCACTTCTGTCCCAGCAGGGACCCCTGGAGACATCGTAACAAATAAAAGCTTTGTCTGAGCGCAGCATGTCTGCAAGTTGGACGTCCAAAAGGATTTTTGAAAAGGATTCAACTCTGGTGAATTATTATCTCAATTGCTGCGAAGCAAAGACAGCTGCTTGATTGGGCTGCTCTGTTGACAGTTATTAAATGATCCAAACTGAGGCGATAAGCGTGGAAATATAGAGCAGAACTAAATATATCCAAAACAACATTGGGTGCGTGTCTAATTTATGAGCACTTTTTAGAACTTAAGCTGATGCTTAATTACTTCCACTTGTTAGGAGAAAATGTAACAAAGATTAAGACATGATCATCAATAATCTTCATGTTGACATGCATCACAGGAGGCAAGAAATGAGATCCAGAGTGTCAGTGGAGAATCCTAAAAATCCTAATTAACAAAGCCCAAACTTACACTCAGTGTAATCCAGGACCAGTTTGTGATTGATGACTAAAGATTTCATCATTCTTTCTTCTGGGACTACTACTTAAAACAACTACAAACTATAAACTGCAGGGGTGCACATGTTTCTTTGCGTACAAAACTTTTTCTGTTGTTACAAAATTAGGCCACTAATAAAGTTCCACACTCAGGAAATGATTTATTGGTGTTAAAACATCAGGTTAAAGTGACATTTGTAGTAAGGAGGCCTGCTGTTAACTTCCTGTTTGACTTCCTTACAGTATCAGTCTCTTCCTGTTTGGGTGTCCTTGAAAGTCCTCCTCTCCGGGAGTTGGACTTTCACTAAAGCTTCATTTCATGTTTGTGTTGAATTCTCTGAACCAGAAAATGTGCCTCCTCCAACGGAAAAATCACCCAGGGGGCCGTCACTGTGCCCACAGATTTGTTCTGGTAGCGATAAATGTCAGATCACAATCTTGGCTCTGCTCGTTGTCTTGTGCAAGAGTTCAACCTACAGAAACCGTTTACCTCCGGAGTGACGAGTGTTGAAATATTTTTCAGGGACTAACTTGAATTCTGTGTAACACTAGTCTATGCTGTTTTAAAGGGAACACTGTAGATCTGCTTGACACCTTTTCAGGACGCTCACTCACAGTTTAGGTGTGTTAAGGTTTTTGAACCATGACTGCATGAATCATCTGCTGCTAATGTTGCAACACGGACCCTCTCCCCAAGGGAAATCAGATGAAACTGGGAATGGATTTCCTTTGGCTTGTGCGATTCACTCAGCGACTGTCTCTATATTTCTGATTGTTGTTCCGTTTCCTTCTCCACCAGAGAGATGAGCTGAAGTGTCCGTCTCTTCCCAACTCCTGCACCTGCACCTCAGCGGGCTCCGGGCCGCCGGGACCATTGGGACCGATGGTAAGAGTCTGTCTGGGGGAAAACAAAGAAAATTCTGTAACATATCATATTCATAGAGGCTGGAGGCCTCGGTTAAGTAGACTTTTTGTATTATTATTATTTGACAGTGCAACTCGACCGCTGACAGCTCTGTGAGAGATTCGGGTGTGTTTACTTGTAGTGGGATTTTCATGCTTTTAGTATTCAGTAATGGAACATGTTTCCACTGCGGTATTCTTATACGAGAGAAAAGCTTTTCCCTCTCTGGTTATTTATATATTATATGTTGTACAAAGGAGAATATTGCACCCTGAGCCACATTAACACTGGGACGCTTCTTCTCAAAGCCTTATAAATTCTTTTAAGAGAGGGGAGAAGGCCAACCTGTCTCACAGTCAATAGATAAACCTTCAGACTTTCCTCTGATCCCCTCCTCCCCACTGATGTAACGATATGGATAAATCATAAATTTGGTCTTTAAATGGGATTTGTAGACTATAAGAAACATTTCACCAGGCTTATTTTGTTCATCTCCACTTACTAAAAAAGATATAGGACTGGATATAAGATTCATTAACATGTTAAAGGCCTGAAAAGCTATTGTCTTAAGCAGCTAACTAAGTGATAGGATCCTGCACCATTTTCTTCTTTTATATCACAAGTTGGAAGATGTTTTTAGTTACTTTCAATCACATCAAACTAAACCCACACCATCCTGTTTAACCAGATTAACGTTAAACTCTTAATAAATAAATGATAACTAGTTATTTTTGTGACTCGACTACTTATCAGGAACTTTTTAAAGTGATACTGGACTACTTTAGCCCATGATATTTTTCAGAGTTGACAGATGCACATTCTGGTCTCATCTTTGTTGTGCTAATGTGATTAATGTTTGTCCTCCTCAGGGTGCCCCTGGCAACAAAGGTCCCCGAGGTGAAAGAGGAGAGGCTGGTCCCGCTGTGAGTACCTTTTATAATTATTGAATTAAGATTACAGAAAAGGAATCCCTGAAAGTTTGTTCTGTACTGGATCACTCTTCAGCTGTCAGCCCTTGATAAAAACAAAAACAGTTCGAAAGCTTTGAACACAGCGAACACATCTGATTCTACTTATTGAATGAGTTTTTTTTCCTGCCTGATATGAAGGGTTCTGTTCAACAGCATTCCTCATCTCCGGTTATTTTACAGGGACCGATTGGCCCGCGTGGAGATAACGGACCACCGGGGCCCATGGGTCTGCCCGGCCCTCAAGGACCCAGTGGGCTTTCGATTCCAGGAGAAGCTGTACGTCTCTAAACACACACTCCTTGCAATGCCCTTTTCAGCAGTTAAACATAAATCCCAGCATTACTCAGCGCACCGCAACAGGGATTATTTGGCGATTTATCATGATGAGAATGTACAAGGTGGGGAGTATATCTGTGGCAGAGATTCACATTCCTTCATGTCTGAGGGAAAGAATTGATACCGCAAAGACCTGAGGCTTTAGTATCAGCGCATGTTCATAAATCACAGTTTGGATTTCCATCTATGAGATGAGGAAGCACTGAGATTAAACCATCTGTCTCCAGGAAGGTCACACAAGATAGCACTTTACTTCTACTACTTTACATCTGACTTTCTAGTCTTACCTATATTCATTTTACAGCTAAAATATTATATAAAAAAAAGCTATTATATAAAAATAAGACTTCGCAGCCAAACAAAAGCACATTCATAACCGGAATGTCCTTTCAAATTTAAGGCTATCCCGACAACATAAGGGAGAATCTCCTGCAGCAATGTTGCTGTATGGACTTTACTTATTTTATCTTTACAGCTTATCTTTTTATTTGAATCTTTTTTATCTTAAGGCTTTTAAATGGCAGGAAGAGGAATTTAGACCCAATGTCCACCGGGCAGTAGGCAATTTATTAGTTAACAGTTTGTTTCCTTCACCCGTTGAACCGTCCCATGAACGAATATTTTGGTTCTTCTTTTTTTTTTTTTTTTTAATACCTGCCACATATATAATTTAGAGAAAAGTACAGACTCTGACAAAAGTTGCAATTACAAATCTGTCCGCTACTTCAGAAATACGGACGGTGTCATGGATTAATCAATACACAGTCAGGCTGCTGTTGTTTCAGAGCCATGGTCAGGGCCTTAGATTCTAACTGTCACAAACCTTCTGAGTAATCTGAAGATCACTTACCTCTGCCTCTTACTGCTACCTTAAGCAAGCTACGAGTGCTAGCTGACGTTAACAATTCTTCCCTCGCAGAAGTGCTGTTTAAATTGGATGAATTGTTTCTGTTGGATGAACAAGCTGGCCAGACGACGTGTTATTGTGTTATTGTTCTGTTCTTCGTGAAGTTCATTCATGTTGTTTCTGCCTTCAGGGTCGTCCTGGACCAAAAGGAGACCGTGGTGACTCAGGCTTACCTGGACCAAAAGTAAGTGCAACTCTGGCTTTAATTTTTATTTTAAACAGTGAAGGGGATAATTCACAGATTGACTACTAGTCTGGCGTCCAATCCGACTGGGACAGTTCTCCAGCTAGAGAGGATTCAGAGAGTAAAGAGGGAATATATTTCAAAATATTGCTTTTAAATTAAATTTCTGCAAAGAACAAGCCAAGAGCAAGACCCCTTGATTAGCAGCGCTGGTTTAGTGTTGGCCCTCTACATCCTTGGAACCTGGGAGTTTTGCTTCAATGGATTTTCAAAGAACCCTAACCCTTAAATGTAGAGTGAAGCTTTTCTTCTTTACATGGACGAAGGAGAGATAAATGTCTGGTATACTCGCCGCAGCCGAGTTGTCATGCGCCAGTGTGACGGGATGGGAGCGGGGCAACTGTTTGTACTGCGCTAGTTGCAGTCTTCTCCTGAACAGAGGTGGCGCTAATGAGCATAGGCTACAGACTTTTCTTTTGCTATGGACTAAAAGAAGAAGATAAAGGTAAACAACAGCAGAACAGTTCTTGCTTTTACCAGACAGTTGTAATTACACAAAAATATCGCAGGAGTGTCGAATATGATTTGGAAATTTTAAACCTACAAGCCACTTGCCGTGTTATCGCAAGAAGAAAGTGACGATTGAGTTTATGAAACGTGACACGTGAGTTGGGTTTAGGAAAAGAAGAACCAGATAATGAGATAATTTAAGATAATGTAAGTCAATGGAGGCCAAACAGCATTGATAAACACGCTAAAAAGCGCGTATGCGTCTTGATAACACGCCAATTCGGCATGTCATACATACGCCATTTCATGAGATCACTCTGCTGAAAATGACAACCGAAAGAAACAAAGTTTGAATATTTAATATAATTCCACAATTCAAATCACCGGCCGCTTGTCTACATGGAAGTAGTTTGTCTTAGCGTGACGTCACGGTGGTTAAGTCTATAGCTTCATGCAGAGCTGCACACTGTGGAGTCATGACTGACAGTGAGTGTAACTCCACGTGGATGTTGTTGACGGAGAAGGCTGTAGGTGAGCATGTTGGAGCAGATGCTATAGCAACATGCATTTAATGACATGCAGACCACGCAGGTTCTGGTTTATATTGGCCGATAAAACCGATCTGGAATAAATTATGTTGCCTGTAAATCTGATGCAGAGGCATCAAAGACCAAAGCGGACCGGTAATAAAAGTAGCAAGCGGGGTTTCTGAGCAAATGAGATTTTAGTGTTCGACACGCAGAAATCCAGTGCTGAAACAAACCAGTTTGAATGTTTGGTCGGGGCAAAAAAACGCAGCTTTGATTCGTGTTCTTGTGTTTGCAGGGTTTACCGGGTCAACGCGGTGCTGTTGGCCCCATCGGACCAGCTGGAGTCAGGGTGAGTACGACAGGCTGCTTTTAATAGCAACCATGCTCTGAATCCTTCACACATCAACAGTATCAGCTCAGCTTCTCAGCCCGGATCTTTTATTTCCAGGGTCCTCAAGGAAAGGAAGGAACAGCGGGACCCAGAGGACCCGCCGGGCCCATGGTAAGAGTTTTAACGGTTTGTAGCATGTATGCACCGTTGGCAAAGCAGTGAGGCGCGTCAACCCAGCTGAAGCAATTAAGCATTTAAGTGCCTTGCTCAAGGACAAACTGGCGTTGGTGTTTAGAGAGCAGAAAACATGACTCACACATTTAACAAGCTCGAGGTGTTGAGTAAACTCTCATTGTTCTGATAACAAAGAAGATTTTTATCGCAACAGAAAGGGCTTCGTGCTCTGAGCAGAGAAGAGGCTTTTTTTTATTAGCTAATGTGATAACGATTATATTCAAGCTTTTGTTTTCGTCTTCTCAACCTTGTGATACTTTTCTGTTTCCTTGCAGGGACCTCCAGGATCTCCTGGAGTGGCAGGTAGCGCAGGAAAACCAGGAAACCCCGGAGACCCTGGTGTTAATGTAAGTGTCCTCGCTGTTAAGGCGGCTTCGTATGACCAGCCGGAGTGTAAATGGTTTTCTGAAAACTGAGCGGTTTTATTTGTCTGTTTTTAGGGTGCTGTCGGTCCAAAGGGAGACAAGGGAGAGAGAGTGAGTACATCTGAACTCATTAAATGACTTTTTCATGGTGTGCGTGTTTCTGAGAGGATCACTGCACTCCAACGATCATACATGTATCTAAATTTTATCAGAAAACTTTCAGTCGTGGATTACTGTGACAAAAGGGAACCTCAGATCTCCTGAGCAGGGCTTTTTTTTAATGCAAGTACTCATGGGAAATTAAGTTCACAATCAAAGTTCCAACACACAATAGAAGCGCCACAGATACAACATATGAATCATTCTACTGCACGGTTTGACTCAACTCACTTTTTGGTACTAGTACTTTTCTCTGTTTTCCACTGCGGATAGTTCCTCCTCAGTGTAGGCAGGATTCTCAGCTCATCACCATAGCTACGCCGCATGAAACTGCTGTAACATCATCTTCTACATGACACTCACTGGATCTTTTAATCAGCAACCAAATAGAGGAACGGCTGCACTTTGTCAATTGTACGGTGTAGTTTTGCAGGCCGCCATTTGTTATATTCTGGGTTGAGTTAAACAGTTGTAGTTGCCATTGTTAGCTTTTTTAAAAAAGGAGAGATTGTGCAGAATGACTCATGTCACACTAGTAGCGATTCTCTTTGACCAATCAGTGATCTGCAGTTTATTAACTCCACCTGCTCAACTCACTTGGAACCAAAAAAAGAGCGAGTTGAGCCATGCAGTGGAAATGCAGCAATACTTTCAAACAATAATTGAAGATTAATCAATACAGAAAGAAATCAGGAAGCGTAGGAAACAAACATCAGGAAACAGAGTCATATTTTGAAGGAAACAACACTTTTCTAGTAAACCTCAGGTAACATCTCAACTCCTTCCTTGTCCGCAGGGCGACTTTGCTCCTCAGAACATGATGCGATCCATTGCCAGACAAGTTTGTGAGCAGCTAGTTGGTGGTAAGTTTGGAAGCGTTTGTGGCTCCAAACAGTCTTTGCAGAGTCCTGCCACTTACTGGTCTCTCCTCTCTTGATGCAGCACAAATGACTCGCATTAACACGTTACTGAACCAGATCCCCAACGACAAGGACCAGCGCAACAACCAGGGCCCTCCGGGGCCTCCAGGGGCCGACGGCAGGCAGGGACCCCGCGGAGAGCCCGGCCCCGCAGGAAGCAACGGTTTCCCTGGAAGTCCAGGATCACCCGGCCAGCCAGGAGAGAGAGGTACGACTGTAATTCTGAGAGCGAGCTTTAACACAGCTTCATCATGAGGACTGGCTGCAGCAGGACTCAAGCATAAAACTAAACGGCAGAATTCCAGATAAAACTATCTGTGCAGAAAATCAAGACGATAAAGCTGCATCACATGACGTTCGACACACTGGAGGACAATGCTTGCTAGAAGTGGAAGCTTTTATGCAAGAAGTTGGTGTAGAGAATCTGAGGGTTGTTTTCCTCCTCAAATACTTTGTCACTTATCCCACTACAGAACCATCAGTGTGTTTACAGCACGGCAATCAACACATCAAGCGATTCATCAACATCTAACAAATGCAGTCAGACATGTTTTTATCAGTTAGAACGCCAAAACTTTGAATAAGAGATGAAACAATGAGGTTAAAGTTAATCCCTGATGAGGAGTTCCAATGTTGTTTTCAAAGTTGACCCTTGATTGAATGATTATGTGAAGAAAAGCTCTTATTGTTGTCCTCTGTCCTCCATGTTGGTCTGTATCAACACTAATTTACAATTAGTGTTACGTTTGCATTTGTGTTTTTATCATTATTAATCTATAACTAACAGGAATATTGTGACCAGACAGATTGTGATGCTGTGTGTTTCCTTCAGGTCTTGCAGGAGAGAAAGGTGAACGAGGAGCATCAGGAATCGGACAGAAAGGGCCGAGAGGACCTGCAGGTATGTCTCCCACTTCATTTTAATCTCATTGCGAAGGCTGATGTTTGATGAAAAGGGGTAATATAATTTCCAAATCAAAAACAGTTCTTTTTACAGTACAACCTGGTCAGTGGTAACATAAAGTACCTGCTGTTAATGCGCTAAAACATGCAAGACCATCCATATGGACTTGTAAATTGTGTAGTGTTCGCCCCCAAACCACAAGGTAGGCAGTTAAATCCAGCCACATGTCAACGTATAAAAAGAAAGACTTTGAACCTAAGTGCTCCTAAGTGATTACTTTTTTAAAAAGTTGTTTCTAATGGTGCAACCACAGAATCTGATTAACAAACAAGTAAAAACCCAGATAGTCTAAAAGCATACCATCCTCACATTTGAGAAGCTTGAATCGGAGATAATTAGGAGATTTTTGAAAATGGTTGAAACAATAACCACATTTGATAGATATTTAGTTGATCAACTTATGGATTGATTAATTGTTTCAGATCATCTCATACCGTAGAGCGGGTTATATTTTAAAAATGGAGGTTATTGTTACCAATAGGATTAGGGCTGCAACTACCAATGAATGGATTAGTTGTTTGGTCTCTAAAATGTGGAAAAGTGTTCCCCAAAGCCTAGGACTTCCTCAAATGTCTCAATTTGCCCCAACTCAAAGATACTAAGTTTACTGTCTAAGAAAAGAAACATATTCATAGAACATACAACATAGAACATATTCACATTTAAGAGAGAGAAGTTTGACATTTTTCCATAGAAAAATGAGTGAAACTAACCAATTATCATAACAGTTGGCAATTTTGCAGCTCTAACTATGATTAAAGCTATAGTGCGTAGTTTCTAATTTCTAACCAAACTGTCCGCGCATCTACATGATACAAGCCTTCCACGATCGCACCCCCCACCTCCCGAAGTGGCAGCTAAAATTAGCTCAAATCATGTCGTCATTGAGCCCGGAGCCTGAGCGCAGCTCCACTGATCACACATCCATCCAGCAGCCCAGTCTGAAGCACATAAGGTCAAGTTGTAGAAACAGCTGGAGTAGAGAGGGAAAGGTCCTGGAAAAGGAGGAAGTGGACAGCAGTGACTCATTCATTCATTCACAACACATGCTGAGGGGAGACGGACCGACCCACTTTGTCCGTGTCTAGACAGAACGCAGAGAGGGAAAAAGCATCAGCACTTTCATTTGTTTTCTCTCTCATACTTTAGTTTTTTTTTTCCTATGTTCCAAATGTTGTGCCTGAGACTGTCTGCAACAGATCCAACAGCTTTTAACTTGTTTTATTTCTAGCTGAAATGTGAGCATGATGACACAGAGCCGTTAATTATCTGGTTTGGTTTAAAGATCACAAAACACTCCCTGGAGTTTTTACTTTGGGCAGCTTTGCAAGAATATAAACAGTGAAATAACGATCGTTATAAACGGTTTTCTATTGTTCAAATAATCATAAAAACCCAAACACATGGAGGAGAATCACTCAATGCTTTGGAGAATCATTTTTCTAAATAAACTTGCTCTATTAAAGCTTCACAAACTTGATAAATAGGCTCTACAGTTGGGATGATTTCATCTTTAAGTTATTTGATGAATGTAGGTGAAAGTGCCAGTGTCTTTTGCCCCATCTCTTCTTCAGGTCTTCAACTATTATTTTCATTATTGCTTAATCATTTGGTCTATAAAATAATGAAATATGGCCTGAAGCCCAACATAATGACATCTGATTTAATATCACATACGTGAAAGAAACACAGCAAATCCTCCTGACTGAGAAGAAGAAAATGCTTTAAACAATTCATTTTCTGTGGATCTTTGTTGACTAATCGATTTAGTCTCAGAGCTAGTAAAATAAATGTTTTGAATCTCCTTTTTTATTCAGCTAATTGTGCAATCTTTCTGGCAAATGTTTCTTAAATAAGTTATTTTTCTTTATTTACAATTATCAATAATGATAAATATAAAAATAAATCTAAATAAAAATAGGCTGAACCTAAATCAATGTAAGAAATTGTGCTATACAGACATACATACATACATACAATGACGACATGCAGCAAAGGGTCAGAGTCAAACCCAGGCCCGCTGCGTCGAGGAGTAACCCTCTAAACAGTGGGGAGAACAAGTATTTGATACACTTACAAAGCATGTAGGTCTGTAATTTTTATCATGGGTACACTTCAACTGTGAGAGACGGAATCTAAAACAAAAATCCAGAAAATCAAATTGTATAATTTTTAAATAATTAAATTGCATTTTATTGCATGACATAAGTATTTGATACATCAGAAAAGCAGAACTTAATATTTGGTACAGAAACCTTTGTTTGCAATTACAGAGTTCACACGTTTCCTGTAGTTCTTGACCAGGTTTGCACACACTGAGCAGGGATTTTGGCCCACTCCTCCATAAAGACCTTCTCCAGATCCTTCAGGTTTTGGGGCTGTCGCTGGGCAATACGGACTTTCAGCTCCCTTCAAAGATTTTCTATTGGTTCAGGTCTGGAGACTGGTTAGGCCACACGCGATGGTGTATTTGGGGTTGTACTCATCCTTCTTCTACCTCCAAACATGGCAAGTGGGGTTTGATTGACCGTCATCTTGAACTTCTTCCATTTTCTAATAATTGCGGCAACAGTTGTTGCCTTCTCACCAAGCTGCTGGCCTATTGTCCTGTAGCCCATCCCAGCCTTGTGCAGGTCTACAATTTTATCCCAGATGTCCTTACACAGCTCTCTGGTCTTGGCCATTGTGGAGAGGTTGGAGTCTGTTTGATTGAGTGTGTGGACAGGTGTCTTTCATACAGGTAACAAGTTCAAATAGTTAATACAGGTAATGAGTGGAGAACAGGAGGGCTTCTTAAAGAAAAACTATCAGGTCTGTGAGAGCCAGAATTCCTACTGGTTTGTAGGAAAACCTGCAAAATCAGCAGTGTATGAAATACTTGTTCTCTCCACTATATATGGGCGCCCGCTCTGGGTGCCCCACCTTTTGTTCTTCATACAGAATACAATGTTGTTGTTATTGATCTTTCTCTGAGTCAGTGTAATACACAGACATTTCCTTTAACTTTAATTGGGAAAACCAATATTAAACCTGGTGCTGCACAACAGATTGCCCCAGGGGACAATAAAGACTCCTTAAACCTTAAAACCAAACACAAATAAAACCAAGTGCACTTGTTGCGCTCTCACATCATAACAGTTGTGTGCAGCCAATCAGCAGCTGCAGTAGCAGCATACTAACCAACCAACACTGATAAACATCGGCCATGGCCATCTGCCAAATAGCAGAAAGTTCAATGGCAGTCAACAAGGCGAATATCAGCTGATGATTGGACGTCTCCTGCCTTATTTCCTCCAGTCCTCATGTGTTACTATCTGTGTCTATCTAACCCCCCCCAGGTCCTCCTGGAGAAAGCAGGACAGGACCCACTGGCCCTTCAGGCTCTGCCGGACCTCGTGGTCCCCCCGGGCGACCAGGCTATGCCGGAGTCCGCGGGCCTCCTGGACCTCCTGGATACTGTGACTCTTCTCAGTGTGTCGGTATTCCTTACAACGGCCAGGGATACGGAGGTACGTAGCTACAGCTGCACAGGCTTTAGCCTGGTTTTATTCTATAACATATTGCTAATTGTTCCAATCCACTGGTGTTGGGTTTTTCAATTTGGGACCAAACTGTAAAGGAACACTCCAACATTTTGAGAAACTCACTTATTTTTTTGTTTCCGCTCTAGATCAAATGAGAACATGAGTCCAGTACAGAGACAGCAGGATGTGTTTAGCCTAGCTTAGCACAAAGACTAGAAGCAGGTCGGGAAACTGCTAGCCTAGCTCCATCAAAAGAGAAAAATACAACTTTACAGCGGTCTGATAGCTTTGGTATCAGATAAAATGGGGTCGTGGAGCCTTGATAAGATTGTCCCTGATTTAAATTAATATTATATACTTAAAGCGATTGCATAGCTGCTTGTGTTGAGACTATTAATATTTGAATGTCATTTAGATAGAGAAAGAAAGAAGACCTGTTTATTCAAGTTCTTCACCTGTTTAATGAAGAACATATGACATGTAAATCTTCTTCTGGGTGGAGCTAGTCTAGCAGTTTTTATCTGCTCCCGATCTTTGTGCTAAGCTAATGATGGAATAACTCTGGTTAAAGGAATCTCATACGCTGTCTAATAAAATTTTATATTTATATTTTAATGCCAAAACTTAAAATTTTGAAAGCAGGACTTTTAGTTGTAACAGTATTTCTACACTGTGATATTACTACATTTACAGTGTAAAGACAACCACACTCAGCCAGTATACTCTGTCACATAATGTCTTTTTCAGGTTAGTTTGTAGGACGTAGCAGCAGTGGTTTTAGTGTATCGGGCTTTAAGGGCCTACCAAAATGTTGGAATATTTCTTTTAGGAGGATTAACGCATGTGTGAAAAGTCACTAATCACTAGCGACACTCAGAAGTTGTTTATACGCTGTGTTCTCTGCTTTGAGCTAACTGACACCTTCCATCTTTGGCCTGTTTCAGGTTCACCATAGCACACTTTCTATGCTGCCTGTGCTGCTTTCACTGAACAAAAATAAAGTCCTGTAACTGAAACACTCTTTTGTTTAAAAGGATAACCGCTGAAGGAAACCATTAACAAACTATGCTGAAAAAAACAACACAACAACAAAGAGGGAAACTAACAACAACTCACAGCCAGTAGAACAAAGCAGCAGCAGCAGCAGTGGTGGTGGTGATGGCACCGACCTGTTAAGTGGCCTGTTTGCATCTTGAAGCCAAAGACCAAAACAAAGAAAACATGTTCATTGGAGGAGCATGCACCCAACAACAACAACAACCCAAACAAATACTAACAAAGGTGGATTTTTAACAGAGAAACCCCGTGCAGCATCACCAGCAACAGCAACAACTCTGTTAACAGCACTTCTCTCGACGTGACGTGTAAATAAACTAATTTGTGCCTTCTAAATGAGGTTTAAATCAAGTCCACTACATTTAGTCTTTAACATCTGTAGTTTTAAAGCTTGTGCCTTGCAAATCAACAACCTGCTGCTTGCTGAATGCCAACAAAAACGCCTCTTTTTTGTATGATTATTTTAGTTTTACTGCCCACGTGTTTGTAGCTGTTTAACTGCTCAGGGCCACACTCAATCACTTCTGCACCTGTGAGCCTGGATGTTTAGATTTGACACTTCTCTTTTCCTTTTTTTGTTTTATTTTATATTTTTTCACACAAACCAGCTATACTGTACGTATAAGTTATATAAAATGCTAGCAATGCAATCCCAAATGCTTCTCCAGGCTGGTGGTAGAAGAACTTGACTTATGTAGAAAATGTATGAGTTGTGGGGGAATGACAGCGTTGATAATGGTTGAGTGACTAATGCCTTCTAACAGAAGGGAAAACATAACCGCACTGAGAGGTTTAGCAGGGGAGTGTTCAACCTGATCCCACACCCACTAGAATCTGACAGTTGATTGGCCAAATTCACAAGCGCTAATTAACCAATCAACATTAAAATGCACTCTTGATTTAGCTTACTAGCTTTCTTTTAGCATCAAGAATTCAAAAGAAAGTGTGATTTGAACTGTATAACTTGTAATTATAACCTGCAGCCTGTTGCACTAAGAACTGCTGCAATGTATTAGTAAAAAAAATCTTTAAATAGAGCGACATGTGATCTAAGAAAATAAATAATAAAAAGACTAACTAGTGATGTCCCCAACTGTACAGTGGACACGCCCCTGCTGTTTACTAACCATCAGTGCTTTAGCCAGCAGTCACACAGACAGAACATTTTCAGCCTGTTTGTGCATGTTGAGACAAACTGAGAATCGTATGCTCAATTGGCCCAAACGCTATCTCCGAGCAGGCCAATATCCACCTGAACCCGACACCCAAGTAGTCCCAGACCCCGTGGAGGAAGAGCTGTCGAATAACCAGCGTCGAAAGAGATCACTATCAAGAAAGGCATCCAACAGGCTAACATCATAAGACAAGCCATGTTCTCTTTTTCTTTATTTTTTTTTGTTTTGTTCAACCTGTTTGTTGTTTGGATTTATGCACATTATACACACACACAAAAACGGGGTTTGACACCTCGACTTTATTGGAACAAATGCCTTTAAATGCCTTAAAACGTATGTGAATATTAATTTTTCGGCACGAGTGTTTAAAAAAAGATGGAAGAAAAAAAACTGTTAACTTGTGTCTTTTGCTTGTAACATATTTGCATCCAGTTTGTTTTAACTGCACTCATTGTAAACAAAGGTAAAGAAAAAAGACAGAAAATGGTTGTTCACAGATCATCCAGTACGTTAAATATTATCCTTCTCATTCAGTGTTGTCTTCTAACAGAGGTTCAGTTTCAGAATGGCAGTTAAACACAGCTTTCATTTTTTTATCTCTAGACTTAATATTTATCAGTTCTTTATTCAGTCACAGCTAATTTTAACAAAAGGTGGAATTGCATGTCTGTGGTGTATATTTAGTACATGTTTTTGGTACATTTCATTTTGTTTTAACCAGAATATAGTTGTTGTAATTCTTGTAATTTCTCAGTATCGAATGCAGTCGAAACCTGTGTGCAACACTATGGAAGTGGTATTGCTGCTTCATGTTTAAACTGCAGATTGTGAATTCCACAGCCTTATTTTCTTATTTATTTCTGAAAACAGAAGAGGCATTTTTCAATAAAACTACTGAAAATTTACATCTGTGTGCATTTTGTAAGCATTTTCTCAGGAGTCTGCAGAGAATCTGTAAGGGACGGGGGGAAGAAAAAATAAATATACTCGTACAGGCAGGGCAAAGTCATAGTATGTCATAAAAATATAAAAACTCATAGTATAGTATGTTGAAGAAATATCACAAGAGATAGTATATACAATGTCGAAAAATATGAAAAAAGTCATAGTTTATAGTATGTCATAAAATATAAAAAGTCATAGTATAGTATGAAAACAAATATACAAAGTCATGGAATAGTATGTTGAAAAATACGGAAAAGTCATGGTTTAGTATATCATAACAATATAGAAAGTCATAGTATAGTATGTCGTAAAAAAATACAAGTTATAGTACAGTGTGTCTAAAAAAAAATAGTCATAGTATAATATGTTGAAAAAATATTCCACACAAATACAGAAATGCATAGTATAGTATGTGGAAAATATATAAAAAGTTATGGTATAGTATGTCATACAAATATGAAAAAAGTCATAGTATGACATGAAAATATCAAAAAAAAAATCATAGTCTAGTATGTTGCAAAAATATAAAAAGTAGTAGTATAAAAATATGAAATAAGTCAAATAGTATGTCCAAAAAATTTATATATAAGTTATAGTATATAGTAGGTCATAAAAATACAAAAAAGGTCCGTTTAGTATGCCATAAAATATAAAAAGGTCAAAGTATAGTATGTCAAAAAAATATAAAACGTCTTGGTGTAGCATGTGGAAAAAATATAAAAAGTCATAGTATAGTATGTCCAAAAAATATTTATAATCATAGTATACAGTATGTTGCAAAAATATTAGAAATAATCATAGTATAGAGTACGTCAAAAAAAAATAAAGTCATAGTATGTCACACAAATGTAAAAATTCATAGTATAGTATATAGTTGTAAAACACGAAAAAGTCATGGTATATAGTATGTTGCAAAAATATAAATAATCATAGTAAATAGTATGTCAAAAATATAAAGTCAGAGTATAGTGTCAAAAAATATAAAAAGTCATAGTATATGTCCGAAAATTCCATATAAAAAGTCAAAATATAGTATGTCGCAAAAATATCACAAAAAAGTCAGTATTTCACAATATAAAAATTCATAATAGGTTAAAAAAGATTCATATAGAATGTCAAAATATCATTGAAAGTAATAGTATGTCAAAAAAATATCACAAGTATATAGTATATTGAAAAATATGTCATAGTATATAGTATGTTGCAAAAATTTAATATTCATAGTTATAGTATGTCATAAAAATATAGTCATTATAGTAAGTCAAAGTAATAGTATAGTATGTTGAAAAATATCAAAATAAAGTCATAGTATAGTAAGTTATAAAAATATAAAACGTTATAGTATGTCGAGAAAATATCACAAAAGTCATTGTATGTCATAAAAATCTAGTCATGTTATAGTAAGTCAAAAAAGTCATAGTATAGTATGTTGAAAAATATCACCAAAAAAATTCAGTATTTCACAATATAAAAATTCATAATAGGTTGAAAAGAATTCATATAGAATGTCAAAAATATCATTGAAAGTATTAGTATGTCAAAGAAAATCACAAGTATATAGTATGTTGAAAAATATCACGTCATAGTATATAGTATGTTGCAAAAATTTAATATTCATAGTTAAAGTATGTCGAAAATATATGAAAAGTGATGGTATAGTATGTCTAGAAAAAAGTGTCGTAAAAACAAAAAAGTCATAGTATAGTATGTTGAAAAATATCACAAAACAGTCATAGTATTAACGATGATTGATTAATTGAAAAAACATCAAAAAAGTTATAGTATCTCGAAAAAAATTTAAAAATCATGGTATAGTATGTAAAAAAAAGTGTTGTAAAAACACAAAAAAGTCATAGTATAGTATGTTGAAAAATATAATGTCATAGTTTGTTGTAAAAATACGAAAAAAGTCATAGTATAGTAAGTCATAAAAATATAAATAATCATAGTATAGTATGGCAAAAATACAAAAGTCAATAGTATAGTATGTCATAGAAATATGAAAAGTTATAGTACAGTATGTCAAAAATATGATATGTGATATTGTCATAAAAATATCATTAAAAGCAATAGTATGTCAAGAAAATATCGCAAAAGTCATAGTATGTCATAAAAATATAGTCATATTATAGTAAGTCAAAAAAGTAATAGTATAGTATGTTGAAAAATATCACAAAAAAGTCATAGTATAGTACGTTATAAAAATATAAAACGTTATAGTATGTCGAGAAAATATCACAAAAGTCATAGTATGTCATAAAAATCTAGTCATGTTATAGTAAGTCAAAAAAGTCATAGTATAGTATGTTGAAAAATATCACAAATCATAGTATAGTATGTTGTAAAATATCACAAATCATAGTATAGTATGTTGAAAAATATCACCAATCATAGTATAGTATGTTGTAAAAACAAAAGTCACGGTTGTGTTACTTTACCACAACTTTTGGTTGACTTATGTTGAAAAATATTACAAAAAGTCATAGAATAGTATGTCCAAAAATATAAAAATCCATGCTATCGTTTGTCAAAAAATTTCATAAAAAGTCCTTAAATCCATAAATAATAAGTATAAAAAATATCAATGATGCACCAGGGCAAAAATAATGTGAAAACTTACTTGGCAATAAACCTGTTGTTTTTTTAATATTAGCAGAGAACTAGCCCAGGGCCCCTATGTGGGCCCCTATGTGGACCCCTATGTGGACCCCTATGTGGGCCCCTATGTGGACCCCTATGTGGAGTACTTGCTTCCTGCTTCTTACAGTGCAGACGCTTTGCTGCTTGCTCCTGCCTCTGCTTGCATATTTTTGCTGATAATCTTGCTTTTCCTCTGAGAGAAACTATGAGCAACGGCTCTTGGATATTTATAAATCTTTGGACTATACATTTTTGGTAGCCATAGTAGGCTATTGCCATATTTTAACATTTTTCTGCCTGAGCGTGGCCTACCAATAGCTCAAGCCTGTCCTACAGTGACTGCAGCTAAAGCTAATTAGCAGCAAGATGCCTCCTTTTTCCGTGGATGACTACTACAAACTCCTTCAGAAGATTGCACTTCTGGAAACCAAGGTTCACCTATTAGAAGTGAACGTGGAAGTGAACAGATCTTGTGGAAATGACACCACTTTACCATGGACCCAAAACAATGGACAAAAGCATGCTAACACACGGCTAATTAGCACCAAGAAGACTACAAAGAAACAGGAGGGCAGTGGAACGGGTAATAAATCAACAAGTGGTAGTCCTCCCTGGAACTCTGCTGGTGCGAAGCCTAAGAGTAAATCATTTTCCTGGGAAATGGGAGGACGACTAATGGGCAGGGCACAGCGCCCTGAGATCTGTGATACGACCGGCTGGCCTGCATTATCATCCCAGCAGAGCGCCTCTTCAACCCCTGTACCTAGTCGGACACAGCCGTGGACAGCTGCAAAAGGGAAAATAAGCAACAAAATGCCTCCCCAACAACTTTGTTTGCAACAAGATAACAGATATGCTCCTCTGCTGCTGGACGCTGGACAGCCATCTGATGACCGGGATTGCAACTCATCGCCACACAGCAGGGTAAGGACCAAGAGCAATTCAAAAAGTAAAAAGCTAACAACTGGGCCTCAAACCCTGATTGTGGGTGACTCTGCTGTAAAAGATTTAAAAACAGTAAAAACACCAAAATACTCTGTTTTCCCAAAGACACGGTGTCTGACTTGATCCAAAGAATCCCAGATATCATGGCAGAGCACCCAACTGTGAAGAACATTATACTACATATAGGGTCACATGATGTTGTAAAGCAACAGTCTGAATTGCAGAAACTGGACTTTATGGATCTGCTAAACCAAGTCAGTTCCTTAAACGCAGATGTGTTTATCAGTGGGCCTATACCGCCAGTGAGAAGAGGAGCTGAGAGATTTAGCCGACTGTTGGCACTAAACAAATGGCTTTCAACTCAATGTATTGTCCATTCTCTGCAGTTCATTGACAATTTTAACATTTTCTGGGAGCGCTTACATCTTTTTAAAGCAGATGGACTTTTCCTTAACAGGCCAGGAGTAAAGCTGTTCACCTCTAACCTACTTTACTCTCTACGCTACACTGCTCCCCCCGTCAAGGACACAAGACCAGACCAATCTAAACAAGAGGAAAATAAAACAAAGTTTGGCAGTGATTCACCACAGCCCCCACCTGTGCACAGATTTGACCGTGGGAGACCAGACAGCAGAGATACGGAACCCCAACTCTCCTTTTCACCCGTCCAGCACCCCTCAAACCCCCCTACCAGCCCCGAATCCCTTGAGGAGCCATCGCTATCTCCACGCACTCTTTCCCCTCTTTCCCCTACCCACATGTTGGAGTTCACTGACCAGATGAAGCAGCTGGTAGATGTTGGAACCAAATTTACCCCCCTTCCTTCACCCATGACTCAACCCCGGACAAAAGTAAAACGCCAGGCACCTCTGCCCGATAAGGACGCTTGTGTGCAAAATCCAGCAAGCAAAAACTGATATGTGCCGGGCCTAGGCTCCAGGACTAGTGACACTCATGACTTTTTCAAAGACAAGCCCGGGCCCTGTGTTTTCAATTCTTCCTCAATTTATGTTGTGATAGGCAATAGAAAAATGATGGTGAATAAGCACTTAACTGCAAACTTAGCAAATTTAGCATCCATTCCTCGTCAGCCACAGCCTGTTACAAAAAATGAGAACACACTAACACTAGCTTTACTAAACATCAGGTCTTTGGCAGGAAAATCCTTTTTAATTAATGATTTTATTATTAATCACAATCTAGATTTTATGTTTTTAACTGAGACCTGGTTAGACCATAATAACAGCGCTGCTGTTCTCATCGAGTCAGCTCCCCCTAACTTCAGTTTTATGAGCGAGAATAGAGTGAATAAGAAAGGAGGTGGAGTTGCCATTTTGTTTAATGACTCATTCCACTGTACGCAAATATGTTATGGAAATTTTGCTTCTTTTGAATATGTGGTTCTACAGTTGAGATCGTCCCCTCAAGCAATATTTCTAAATATCTATAGGCCACCTAAATATTGTGCAACCTTTATTGATGACTTCACTGAACTGCTGTCTATAATCTGCATTAACTTTGATTGTGTAATCATTGTGGGTGATTTTAACATTCATGTTGACAACCCCCAGGACAGGGGGACCAAAGAACTGTGTTGTGTTTTTGAGAACTATGGACTGACTCAGCATGTGACAGAGCCCACGCACAATAAGGGGCACACTCTGGACTTGATTGTCTCCAAGGGTCTGAATATTTCCAAGGTTGTGGTGACTGACGTTGCTCTGTCTGATCATTCCTGTGTTTTCTTTAACGGCTCTATCTCTGTGCCCAAAAGTGTCCAAACAAAGATAATCAGAAAACGGTATATCACTGAAAACACCAGTGAAAAATTTACTCAGCTTTTCTCCGCCGCACCGCCCCCTGGGCTCTCAGTCACTGAGCTTGTAGATCATTTCAACTGTAAAATTACAAATGTTATTGATGCCATTGCTCCCACTAAGGTCAAAGTTGTCTCTTGTAAGAAAAGGTCTCCATGGAGAAATGTCCCACTGGTGAGAACGAAAAAGAGAGTGTCGAAAAGCTGAACGAAGGTGGCGAAAAACAAATCTCCTGGTCCATTATAACACCTATAAAGAGAGACTTCGCATTTATAATTTGGAACTGAGGAATGCAAGGCGGTCCTTCTTCTCTGATATTATCTCTAGAAACAATAATAATTCACGTGCTTTGTTTGCTACTGTCGATAGGTTAACAAACCCTCCAGTACCAGTAGCATCTGAACTTTTATCTTCCAAGGCCTGCAATGACTTTGCCTCCTTCTTCAAAGAAAAATTCAAAAGATTAGACAAACAGTTAGTGCCTCCATATCAAGTACAGGATGTGTGTTGTCACAGTGTTCAAGCAGAACTAGTTCCAATATGACTGAGTTTCATGCGATCAACCATAAAAACCTGGAGGACATTATACAACATCTGAAAACTTCCTCCTGTTGCCTTGATATTCTACCAACGGGTGTTTTCAAAAATGTCTTGAATTGTTTGTCTTCTGATCTTCTACAGATTGTGAACACATCTCTTCTTTCAGGAATCTTTCCACAGGCCTTGAAAACTGCAGTAATCAAGCCACTCTTAAAAAGAACAATCTAGACACATCCCTAATGAGCAACTATAGGCCAATATCAAACCTTCCGTTCTTAAGTAAAATCATTGAAAAAGCAGTTTTTCAACAACTCAATTATTTCTTGTCACTAAACAACAGCTTTGATACCTTTCAGTCGGGCTTCCGACCACACCACAGCACTGAGACGGCTCTCGTTAAGGTCTTTAATGACATCCACCTTAACACAGATAATGGCAAAATTTCAGTCTTAGTATTACTTGATCTCAGTGCTGCATTTGATACGGTCGACCACGACATATTACTAGACCGATTGGAAAACTGGGTTGGTCTTTCTGGCTCAGTACTAAACTGGTTTGAATCTTACTTACAGAATAGGGATTACTTTGTGTCAATAGGTAATTATACATCTGAGCGTACAAATATGACGTGTGGAGTTCCCCAAGGCTCCATTCTGGGGCCTCTTCTGTTTAACATCTACATGCTTCCACTGGCTCAGATTATGGAAAACAACAAAATAAGTTACCATAGTTATGCGGATGACACACAAATTTACATAACCTTATCGCCAGGACTATAGTCCAATACAAAAACTGACTAAGTGTATTGAACAAATTAACGGCTGGATGTGCCAAAACTTTCTGAAATTAAATGAGGGAAAAACTGAGGTGGTTGTTTTTGGAGCAAAAGAGGAAAGATTAAAAGTTTGCGCTCAGCTTCAAACAACAATGTTAAAAACAACAGACAAAGCCAGAAATCTTGGTGTAATCATGGACTCTGACCTGAATTTTAACAGCCATATAAAGACAATTACAAAGTCAGCCTATTATCACCTTAAGAATATATCAAGGGTTAAAGGACTTATGTGTCAACAGGATTTGGAAAAACTTGTCCATGCTTTCATCTTCAGTAGACTTGACTACTGTAACGGGTCTTTACAGGTCTCCCTAAAAATCAATCAGACAGCTGCAGCTGATTCAGAACGCTGCTGCTCGAGTCCTCACTAAGACCAAGAGACTGGATCACATCACTCCAGTTCTGAAGTCCTTACACTGGCTTCCTGTGCCCCAAAGAATTGATTTCAAAGTTCTTTTGCTAGTTTATAAATCACTAAACGGTTTAGGGCCAAAATACATTTCTGATCTGCTAGTACACTATGACCCCCCCAGACCTCTAAGGTCATCTGGGACAGGTCTACTGTCTGTTCCTAGAGTCAGAACTAAACAGGGGGAAGCAGCGTTCAGTTTCTATGCTCCTCATATCTGGAATAAACTCCCAGAAACCTGCAGGTCTGCTGCTACTCTCAGTTCTTTTAAATCAATGCTGAAGACCTTTCTTTTCGATGTTGCCTTTCTTTAAATTATGTTCATTTCTTTCTTTTATACTGCACTGTAACTTTTATTCTTGTGTTTATATATATATATATATATATATATATATATATATATTTTTTTTTTTTTTTTTTAAACTGTTTCTTCTGTGTTTTATCGGTTTTACTTTCTTTTAACTGTTTTTGTGTAAAGCACTTTGAATTGCCCTGTTGCTGAAATGTGCTATATAAATAAAGCTGCCTTGCCTTGCCTTGCCTATGTGGGCCGACTACGGTGGTCTACAGTAGGGTTGCACAATATGTTGTTTTGTTTTGTTTATTAATCATCAAAAAGGTTTTTCGTATTAGTTGATACAAAATACTGCATCAGTAGTGTAAACTGCACTTAGCGGTGCCTTTTATGTTCAGTTTAATTCAATTTTGTTTAATAACAGAAAGCTGAAAAGGAATTCCTTTTGTTTGTTTTAAATTCAACAAGCAAATGAAATGAGAAAATGAAGCTTTAAAAGACAAAGACAGGCCGAGGAAAAGGTTCAGCGCCCGGGCAGAGCATGGCACCGTCTCTCTCTGAGGAAAGGGAGGAAACATGGAAAGGCAGGCATGAACCGGGCAGCCAGCACACCTGCAAACTCTGAAGAGGTGAAGAAGGTGACAAACCCTCCTGGGGTGTCTGGGGGCATGCTTTTCTTTTTTAAATATAAGCTCTGAGAAGAGAATTCAGGAGGAGAAGAATACTTCAGGAATTTATCAGGAATGAACCCCAAACATGAATGTATTGTTCCCCTGGGTTTGCTATGAACTGCAAAACGACAGATGCGTACCCTCATCAAAAGTGACACTGAAATTTCATCTTAAATAACAATAAATAAAAAAAAATTAAAAAATAATAATCAGATTATGGAATGGCTTGATCATTGGCTATATGGTCAAATTGAAATGATTTATTTAAAATATAATAACATTACCGACAACTTGCTTTGCCAGTCAACTGCTGTTACGGGGAGACACCCCAGGTGAATAAGGACAAAAATTAAGTAAGAATAAAATTTCCCCAGTTGATTACTGATATTAAGACAAATATATTTTGTTTTGTGAAATTATGTTTAAATATGAAAATGTTGCCTGATCTTGCTAAATATGTGCTAATTTCCTTAAAACAACAATCAGACGTTCTTGGAGTCAAGAATGGCCAGAGCTTTATGAACCAGGTTCAGGTGTTCTGATTTAACAAAGCAGGCAAGAAAGTTGGTGAAGACTTGCAGTTAATTGTCATGCAGCTTATGGATGAGTGTATGGCTGCTCTGTTAGGTTAAATTAACATGGCTTTAATCTGAGTCACCAGCCTCAGAAATCGCAAGTTAACAGCAGCTCAGATTAGAGACCAGATGAAAACCACACAGAGTTCCAGCAGCAGACACATCTCTAGAACAACTGTTAAGTGGAGACTGCGCGAATCAGGGCTTCATGGTCAAATAGCAGCTAGGAAACCACTGCTGAGGAGAGGCAACAAGCAGAAGAGATTTGTTTGGGCCAAGAAACACAAGGAATGGACATTAGACCAGTGGAAATCTGGGCTTTGGTTGATGAGTCCAAGTTTGAGAGGTTAGGTTTTAACCACCATGTCTTTGCACAACAGAGAAAAGGTGACCGGATGGAGTCTACAAGCCTGGTTCCCACCACGAAGCATGGAGGAGGTGGTGTGATGGTGTGGGGGTGCATTGCTGGTGACAATGTTGGGGATTTGTTCAAAATTGAAGGCATACTGAACCAGCCTGGCTACCACAGCATCCTGAACCAGCATGGCTACCACAGCATCCTGAACCAGCATGGCTACCACAGCATCCTGAACCAGCATGGCTACCACAGCATCCTGAACCAGCATGGCTACCACAGCATACTGAACCAGCATGGCTACCACAGCATCCTGAACCAGCATGGCTACCACAGCATCCTGAACCAGCATGGCTACCACAGCATCCTGAACCAGCATGGCTACCACAGCATCCTGCAGCGGCATGCCATCCCATCCGGTTTGCGTTTAGTTGGACCATCATTTATTTTTCAACAGGACAATGAGCCTAAACACACCTCCAGGCTGTGTAAGGGCTATTTAACCAAGAAGGAGAGTGATGAGTGCTGCACCTCCACAGTCACCGGACCTGAACCCGATCGAGATGGTTTGTGGAGAGCTGGACCGCAGAGTGAAGGCAAAAGGGCCGACAAGTGCTGAGCATCTCTGGGAACTCCTTCAAGACCGTTGGGAAACCATTTCAGGGGACGACCTCTTGAAGCTCATCCAGAGAATGCCAAGAGTGTGCAAAGCAGTAATCTGAGCAAAGGGGGCCTACTATGAAGAAACTAGAGTATAAGACATGTTTTCAGTTATTTCACACGTTTTTGTTAAGTACATAATTTCACATGTGCTCATTCATAGTTTTGATGCCTTCAGTGATAATCGACAATATAAATAGTCATGAAAATAAAGAAAACGCATTGAATGAGAAGGTGGTTCCAAACCTTTGGCCTGTAGTGTGTATACATTTTTAAAATCACCAAATATTTGTATCTACATTGGCCTTCAAAATCGGTCATGCTCTACTTTGGAGTGAGGGTTGAACATTTGGAGGGAACGATAAGACGATGGAGATGGTGTAGACATCCTGAAGCTGATTGGCCAATACTTGAGATGTCACATCAAAAGATATTCAAAAGATATTTTTTTGTGAAGATCACACCATTTAACCTTTTCTCTCACTCCGGTCTGGGAAATGGTGACTAGCTGGTTGGCTGGCACCACCCCTCAAAAATAAAATCTCTACTGATCTACATGATTAACATGGATGACATTTTATAATTCAAAACAAATTTCGACACAAAGGTGACAAGTTTGCAGGTAGGAGTCAAGATTATTTTTTCCGACCGTAAACTCAGGAGCTGCTGAGGATTGGTCCGACTCGCTCGCTGCTATTTTCTCTTCAGATACTTTCCCCCTGAATCACCGCCACAAACATACATTGGCTTAATAGCGGAGCACACGAGTGAGAGGCACTAATCATCTTTAAGCTGTAAGCATCCAACCACCAGCATGGAAACACCTCATCATGGACGTTGGGCTGCACAGATGAGTTCATCTCTACTGGAGTGTGACTCATCTGTAGCTACCAGACACAAGGCAACAATCCCACGAAGACAGTTATCAGAGAGGAGAAATTATATTTATGGCCTCAACATCCCATCATGTGTTTACTGAACATGAATAGTGTGGATTTTCTGCTTCGGCGCTTCAAAATAATCCTTAATTTACAGATTATTGTTTAATTTATTGATTAACTACTGATCGTATAAAAACATGGTGGAATTGTTAATGACTGATGCTTTATAAAATGTCAGAAAAAGGCAAAAAATGTTAAAGGTTTGTTCACAACTCAAATATATTTCAGTGTGCAAGTCATTTTCCAAGCAAAAATGCCAGAAATGTACATGTTTAAACTTCTTGAATAAATATATATATATATATATATATATATATATATATATATATATATATATATATATATATATATATATATATATATATATATATAATTAGTTTTTTTGGACTATAGGTCGGATAAAACAACAAATTGAAAGACATGACTTTGGGAAGCTGTTGAGGCTGTTTTATACCACTTTTTGAGTTTTCATTAAATTGAGAAAATAATCTGCAGATTAAATTCCAGCCATGCTGTAATAAAGTGTAAAGGCCCAACTGTTTTCCGGAGGAGGATAATTGACATGGTGGCTTGTTAAATCAAGACTTTACAAGAGCTTTCTGCTCACTTGTTGAGTTAAAATATAGCAGGTGAAGCATCGGGAGAAGGAAAAGGAAATATAGTTTGTGGTGATTTTAATCAGAAACCTCCTGCGGTCTAATTGGAAAGGGATGAGGATGGCGGAACAGCCTTGTTCCCCCCAGAGCCTCGAGCTTATCAGCAGCTTTGAAGTTCCTCGCTCGGCCTTGCAAAAGAAAACAGACCGAGATACGATCTTTGATGGTGGCAAAATTCAAAACATATCTGAGCATGATGAAATGTTTTGGGAAATTGTTCTTCTTCGCTGCCGACAACAGAAGGTCATTAGGAATAAACCGTAAACTGCACGCACATTTCTTCCGACTCTCCCTGCTGAGTGGAAATTTGATTAAAAGACACTACGAGGACCACTTTGCAGGACACTGAGGTCATTTACATTCTCCACATGATCTTCATATACAATCACTAAAAGTCAAAGGTTATCATGATTCTAGATAATCAACACCACATTTCCCCTTGTTGTTGTTGTTTCCGGTTCCAAAGAGGATCTTTGCTTCTTTGCCTATAGGATTACCTTTTCACGTTACTAAAGAGGATAAACATTAGGGCTGCAACTAACGATTACTTTTATTGTTGACTAATCCTTAGATTATTTTCTCGATTAATTGTTGAGTTGTTTGGTCTCAAAAATGTCAGAAAATGGTGAAAATAAAATGTGGAACAGAGTTTCCCAAAAAGCCCGAGATGACATCTTCAAATGTCTCGTTTTGTCCACAACTCAAAGATATTCAGTTTAGTGTCACAGAGAGAATAAACTAGAACATATTCACATTTATCAAGCTGCAATCAGAGAAGTGTTTCACAAAAAATGAATAGTTGGGGATTTATTTAATAGCTGATGATGACTAATTGATTCATCTTTGTAGCTCTAATAAACATGTTAAAAAGGATTTTTTTTCTGCAAACTCTGGAAGTTTCAGTAGGAGCTTCACAAACTCCTTTACAGTAATGTCTCTAAATTAAATGTTTTAATAATTTGTAATTCGTGTCTAACAGAATATGTTGCGGACCAGAGTCCAGCATCTATCAGTCACAGGGAAGGGGATCGTAAAAGTAATGTACAATTCAGTCTGATCTTCTGACTAAGCCACTCCCAATTAGTGAAAACAAATTGAACCAATCAGAGCTTTGTGTTGTCTTCCTGTCAACCATGAAATAAAGTTATCGCTTTTTCAATGTTGCGGTTGCTTTTTTTGATGTTTTGATGTTTTTTTTTTCTAACCAACAAGAACCAAACAATATTACTAATATACTGTACTGAGAGCGTACGATCACAACAGACAAAGAAAAGCTGAAAAATCGTCACATTTGAGAAGTTAGTGACCAGCTGCTCCAGCGGGTTTATCAGAGTTAGTTTTTAAGCTGTGAAAACAGCTGCCTGCTTCTGGAACACATTCTTATGAACGGGTTTGTGTGATATCGTACGAAAACGTATGCACAACACTTTGTATGATATCCTCCAAAATTACGGCGGCCGCCGGCAGGTCACATGACAGTTAACTTAGCGGTAGTGACAGTTAAATTTAGCTGAGAAACAGAAGTGTTTGGGAGCTGCGACCTGCAGCTCCCAAACACTTCTGCTTGCATGCCTCCTTAACACATTTAGTGATAATATATAATGTAAAATTCTTTGGAGTGACGCCGCCTCATTTGTCACCCAGGCACTCTTACATTGATGGCAACACTGAGAACACTGAGTTTCATTGTTTTCAGCTGCACAGAAGGAGCCCAAATTATCTGGAACACATGAAGTAACATTTTTATACAATCCAGATTCGTTTAATGACACCTTACTGCGATCACGGGGGAGTTATCATTGAGAGCAGGCCAGTGTTTATATGTCGCTGTTAAGTGCAGTAAAAACTCATCCTCCAGCTCAGCTTTGAGGCTCTTAGCAGAACTATAAACTCGTTCACTGGCTAGAGATGACCTCATGGAAAGTCTGGCAACAGCGTGGGTTTGCTCAGTTCGAGGTGCAAAACCTGTACTAATCCTGTCCACAACTACAATGTTTATGGAAGGAGTGTGTCCCGGTGGGACCAATGCAGTCAGACGATACAGGGTCAAGACAACAGGACAGAACAGATTAGTGTGAGAGTATTTCATGGAGGAAAGATGATCTCTTTAAATGAACCAGTTTTCAAAAGTGCATTGAGTAAAGTAAATATACGGCTTAACCCACTGACGTATAAAATGAACTGCTGTAATATGTAGTTTATTAAAAATATTAATATATGGTTGTGAGATGGGATGATATGTAATTATTTACTTGTATTAGACGACAGGTAATATTACACATTTTTATTTAACCTTTATTTACAGGTAATATTGAGACACAGGGTATTACAAGAGAGACCTGTTAAGGATAATACACAGTTTCAGACAGACAGATTACAATAGTATACACAAAATGTACTACATACAATTTTTCAAACAAAAGTGCCAAGCAGACTTAAAACACTAAACGTACTAAACAGACTTCTGAAGATTTTTTTTCCAGTAAATGAGTTTAAAATTCCCTACTTCAAGATCCTGCTGCAGTGTATTCAAGGTGAGGGGGGGGCAGAAAAAGAGAAAGCCTTTTGGGAAATAAATGACCTTAAACCATACAGATCTCTAGAAATCAGGCTGCTGGGCTCTAACTCGACATTTCTCCGTTCACGGCTGAGATGGACGGAATAGCGCTGCATATATTAGCCAGCAGCTAGCAGAAATTTAGCTGCTTAATCCCGACAAAACACCACGGCGCATTGGATTTAATTTTTTTAATTTTTTGAGGATTCTGTTATTAGAGCGCTGAAGGAAAAAGAAAATACAAACGAACATTGGAATCGCAAAATTGAAAATCTAATACCTACCCAACAAATATCTGAGTAGTTGGATCCAGCCCTCCAATTAGAATGCTTTACAACAGGATTATCTCATGAATGTGGTCAAGGACTTCACTTTTTAGTGATAGACATGTACATGTCGTTATTTTATCTAGAAATATGGGTGACACTATTTGAAAAAAGCTTTGGATTATCAACCCACCTACTTGCTCACGTCCAAAGAAAAAAACACAGCATTGCGTAACCTTAAACCAGGGGCAAAAAATCTCCTTTTAACATGCTAAATGTCAGCAGTTGTGTCTGCGCTTCTTTTACTGAGGTGACTCATGTCTGCATGCTAATGTTACATTTCACTTACACATCATTACCTTGTGGCTTTCCTCTAACTGACCCTGTGCTTTACAGTAAGTCGTAAATAAGTCACAAAAGCTTTTTTCTTGGAAAAAGGACACTTGTTGTAAGATGCTGCTCGGCACAGTGTTTATCATCCGAACAATAATAAACATATGCAATGTGGCTGTGATGTTTATTGCTCATCAGAGAAATAGAGAAAATGTAGGTCTTTTCATCTAAGACATAATGTAGGTCTTTTCATCTAAGTGATTGCAAACACTGACAAACAAACACATGACTTCATACAGTGAGGAGAGCCTTGGAGGAACCCTGCAACCCACAGCCCTCAGGAGTGCTGAAGCTGACTCAGCATTTATTGGGAGATGTTGTCAGTGTCACTGGAATATCATGAAAACTCATCAAAAAGAAGAAAGAAACCGTTCCTTAAACTGAACTAGCGCTGCCGTCAGCATTTCCCTGGTGATGTCACATTCACGCCACTCAAACACAACATCGGCTTAAAATTTAAAGATTTGCTACTTTTCCCGTTTGTATGATTGTAACAGAAACATCTGAGCTTCAGATAGTGAGTCGGACAAAACGGTTTTAATGGCCACTTTCCACTAATTTCTGACATGTTTAAAGACTAAAACTATAATCATGAAACAAAAAACTTTTTGAAAGGACGTTTGCAATGCCATTTTAAAGTCAAATTATTCATCATTCAAACCCTAGGAGTCACATCACATAAATAAATGTATTAATCTACTTTGAATGAATGGATGGATAATTAAAACTAGCGGTGGAAATACCAGGTTACCTGACGACCGATACGTCACAATATCACAAAACAGTAGAGCCTGACCGATAAAGGATTTGATTTGAAGGCTGATACCGATAAATATTTGGTTATTTAAAAATATGACATTCCAATATTATATATATATATATATATATATATATATATATATATATATATATATATATATATATATATATATATATATATATATATATATATATATATATATATCAGAATCATTTATTTGTCATTATAAATAATTCTAATAAGGTTGCTGCTAAAGGCATTGAACACACTTTTAAAAATACCGCAAACCATTTGAGTTCTGGTCACTATAACCGTGAGGTTACATTTTCATACCATTACATCCCTAGCATCATGCCGTTACCCCTCTCTCCCCTTTCATGGCTTCAAATGTCCTATCAAAATGAAGTCCTTAAATACCCTAAAAATAATCTTAAAAAAATAAAGAGATCAATATTTGGTGCTGCGTATCAATTCTTGTATCGCATGAAGAAACAACATATGCCAATATTGCCGTTTCGCTGTTATGTTGTGATGAGTTGGAAATATGAAATAGTTTCCGCCACATGCATGTATCCTGTGTTAGTTATTTAGGAGTTGAGGCTGCTGAAAGCTAATTTATCAGCGTAATAAAACTGCCTGAAGCCCGATCCAAGGAAAATGTCTTCTGACTTTTCTACACTTTAAAAGACTGATAATCGTTAATGAAGTTAACACTAAATGAGCCAAATCAGCAGCTGCAGCTAGTTCAAAGAAAATTCAGACGATCTCAAGAGGAAATTTGGAAGGGGAAGTTCAGCTCAATACTGAGATTTATTTTCAAGCTAAACCATGAACTCCTCCACATCTGATAAGACATAATTTACTAATTTACTAGTCTGCTTCAAACACACTTTCTGTGTTCTCACTCTGGCCATCTGACACGATAAATGATGACAATGGAGGTTATGATTTGGCTGATAAAACGCTGAGGAGATGAATTTGGGTGTGTTTGAAACAACAGTGATGTTTGTCATAGTGAAAAAAAATCAAATACATTTAAAAAAAAAAAGGCACTTTGCATTATTTCAGAGACCCAATAAAAATGTCTCACGTTGGATTCTTTCATTTGATTTCACGGTTACAGCCTGGCTGATCATCAACATTATTTTTTCTGGTAAACATCTGAAGTTGAACATCAAAGTTCATTTGCTAAAATACTGCTCTATTTTGAGGCCCATTAAACCAATGGACCTCTCACAATACTCGCATTCAAAACAAATGATCATCTTAGAAAAACTGATGCATTGATATAAATTAAACTATACAATAGTTATTAGAGTTGTACCCAACTCCAAATTTGGCCAGTCGAATCAGATTTGTCTGTTCAATACGAATATTCAACTATTTGTTCTTTTCCCCCCCAGTATTCAGCATCAAGAAACGCTTTACAGAACTGCCAAATGGGATCGGCTAGATGGTCATGGTTACAAAGACGGTCACGCAATGAAGTAAACAAGCCAAGTTAGCCATCCTAGCTAATGCGTGCTAGCTAACTACTGTATCCGAGAAACAATGTTTGATAAAGTCTGCATTGACCAGCTGTTATTTAGCTGTAATACTGAAACAGATCTCACAGAGATGCATGTTGGCAAATCTGGAAATCATGACGACACTATGAAGGATTCTTACCCAGACTTTCCACCAGGCGCGTCTGTGCTGCTTTCAGGCTACGCCACAGTTCTTTTCCGTCCTCCGTCATGCGCCATACCTCACCTAGACCATCTCAGAAGCAGAGCATCTTGCCTGCCCAACTCGATTGTATTGTCTCTACAAGAAAGAACAATCACGTGTTTATTAGCTAGTATCTACCTTCCACTTCAAGCAATCCTGCCATTAAACTCCATGCCTTCTCTTTTCAGATGTGTTATGTCTTAGGTTTTTCCACCTCCAAGAGGAAACTCTTGCTGTCCGTGGTGTTGTAGCGGAGACATACATTATACACTATTGCGAGGTGACTTTTGATTAAACTGACTGGCTAAAACGCAGTGCAGGACTTCCGGTTGCGCAATGTGGTGTTGAGACGTGCGTTGCCTGTGCTCCGATAACTTTCTGATTATTTATACTAGAATACACTCTATCTCTGCCCACTCTTTAGTTTTTGAGAGTGGCGCAAGTTGTAGCTACTTGAACGTGACAAGAAGATGAGCAAGACAGGGAGAAACAGCGGTAAGACGTCGACTCATGCTCCGAATCAGAGTGCTAAAGCTTGTGCTAGCAACATGGCGGATGACCCTGCATCTCCACTAACCACTGACACGCTGGTTCGGGAGCTTGAAAAATTTAGGAAAACAATGACCGGGGAACTCACATCCTTATTGAACGACTCTCTGGAACCTATTCGCTCGTCAGTCCAATCGATTGAGACAACCCTGGCGTCTCAAGCATCCACAATCAGAGAAATGGAAACTAGCCTGTCTGACCACAGCGGTCGGATAACCCAGGTGGAACACGACGTGGGGGAATTACAATCGAATTTAAAGTCTGTCGTTCAAGAAAATGCTGCGCTCAAGGCTAAAGTGGAAGATTTAGAATCAAGATCGAAGCGTCAAAACCTCCGAGTGCTGGGACTACCAGAAAACATCGAAGGGAAGGATCCTAGGGATTTTGTGGCGAAAATGTTTTCTTCTCTGCTTGGTGAACTACTCTCTGTCCCGCCGGAGCTGGATCGCGCTCATAGAAGCCTTCAGCCCAAGCCTCGGCCAGGAGACCCGCCGCGACCTTTTATAGTACGATTCCACAGATACATCGAAAAGGAGATTGTGCTGAACTGGGCAAAGACCCATAAAGACATTTCCTATAACAGTGTCCGAATCCGTATTTTCGAGGACTTCAGTGTGGCTGTGGCAAAGAAACGCTCAGCATTCAACGAGATCAAAGGGCTTCTCTACAAACGAGGAGTGAAGTTCGGCATGCTGTATCCAGCCCGTCTCCGTGTCACCTATGGCAACAGAGAACACGTCTTCAGCTCCGCCGAAGACGCCGAGCATTCTTCCAAGAGCGCATCCTTTCCTCGGAGAAGTGTACCGCTGAAGTACGCTGAATCAACCAAACAGCAGCACTACTAACCTCAGGTGACAGACCCAGCTGTGCTTGCCAGCAATCTAGACTGATTTGTGTTGTCTTTGCTCTTGCATGCACTCTCGTTCTGATGAAAACATTAATAGTACCGACTTGACAAAATCTTGTTAATTACTTTATTTTCTCTCTTACTTTCACTAACAAGTTTTTTCAAGTAACTGTAGCCTAGCCTGTATTATGGACGTTCTGTTTCCATTATAAAATTAGGTGACGGCTGTCATGTTGCGCCACCTTGTGGCTTCTGGTTAGTGCTGTGCAAAAATGTTTGGACTGCTTTTGCTTATCTTACTCACGTTATCGAGTAATTTTCACTACTTATGGTGTAATATAACCACGATATTAGGAGCAGATAACACCACATGAAAAATCGGTTGTATGGATGTCAACTGTGGCTGCTCGCCGCTTCCTATGGACGAGCATCAGATGTTTGTACTATGTTTCCAGTTTGTTTGTTGGGGCTTTGTGTATGGGTTGGGGTGGGCTAGGGGGATGACATCACACATTAGTTCCTTATACTTTGTTTGCTTTTTCCTTTTTTATTTATTTTTTTTTATTTTTTATTTTTTTTTCTTCCCCACTATACCATGGTCCATTGCTCAAGGAAGAATACTTTGCGGTTTTCAATCAGAGAGTCACAACTTACTCTGCTACAGGTACCTAAGACCGTATAAATGACAAATAACATGACACCAGGCGGTTTAAACGGGCATAATATTAAAGTAATTACCTGGAATGTACGTGGCTTAGGAGGGCAAATTAAACGTTCTAAAGTATTCTCACACTTAAAAAACCTTTCCGCTGATATTGTCTTTCTACAGGAGACACACCTTCGTATAGATGATCATCTGAGACTGCGTAAACCTTGGGTCGGACAAGTCTTTCACTCCAATTTTAATAGTAAATCTAGAGGCACAGCAATTTTAATTCATAAACGAGTCAAGTTCACCCCAGATGACATACACTGTGATTCAGGTGGTCGTTATGTTGTAATTTCAGGTATGCTTTTTCAAACACCCGTTGTTTTAGCAAACGTGTACGCCCCAACTATGACAGCCCAAATTTCATGTCCACTATTTTTTCATATATACCAAATTTAGATACCCACAAGTTAATATTAGGAGGGGACTTCAACTGTGTTACTAACCCTGCCATTGATCGCTCTAACTCCAAAACAGCCACGCCTACTGCAATGTCTAAGACGCTATCAGCCTTTATGGATCAAATTGGCTGTGTCGACCCCTGGCGTTTCTTTCACCCCAGTGACAAGGATTTTTCTTACTATTCCACCGTCCATCAGGTCTACTCCCGTATTGACTACTTCTTTATCGACAAATCCCTCCTATCTTTTGTTAGCTCCACACAATACACTGCCATCGTCATCTCTGACCATGCACCTCACATTTTAGATCTTTGTTTCCCATCAAGCTCGCATAGGCATCAAGGAGGATGGAGGCTTAATTCAGGCCTACTTGCTAATGCGGATTTCTGTGATTTTGTTTCTACAAACATAGATTCCTTCTTAGAAACAAACCGGTCCGATCAGGTATCCCCATCGCTCTTATGGGAAACGCTAAAAGCGTTTATTCGTGGGGGCATTATATCTTTCAGTGCACACTTAACCAAAAATAGAAGATCGAAACAGCGAGAACTACTGGACGCAATATTAGATATAGACAGACAGCAGGCCGCAACAATCAATCCAGCTTTAGTGACCAAGCGCTTGCAGCTGCAAAATGAATTCAATTTACTATCAACAGGGAAGGCAGAATATCTACTAAGACGTACAAGAGCGACTTATTATGAGCATGGAGATAAGGCTGGCCGCATTCTAGCCTCACAATTGCGACGTCAATGCGCAACCCGCTTTATTTCACAAATCTCTGACTCATCTCAAAACCTAACTACCGACCCATCAAGTATAAACTCAGAATTTTCTTCCTTTTATTCTACGCTCTACAAATCACAGCCCCCTCATGACACCTCTGTTATGGACTCTTTTCTTAATAACTTAGACATTCCAACTATAAATGAAGAACTGGCAAAACGTTTGGATGAACCCCTAAGGCTAGGAGAAATCACTTCCTGTATTTCTCAAATGCAGAGTAATAAAGCGCCTGGCCCAGATGGTTACCCAGTGGAATTTTTAAAGAAATTCTCTGCACAGCTTGCTCCTGTACTTTTAGAAGTCTACAATGATTCTCTGGAACGTGGTGTTTTGCCTCCAACACTCAATCAGGCTTTGATTTCTTTAATAGTAAAGAAAGATAGGGACCCTAATCTGTGTGGTAGCTACAGACCCATAAGCTTGCTTAACAATGACGTAAAGCTGTTGGCAAAAGTGCTGGCGCGTAGACTTGAGACTTGCCTTCCTAGTATCATTTCAGAAGACCAAACTGGTTTTATCCTTGACCGTCAGCTGTCCAGTAATGTGCGAAGGCTTTTGAGTGTGATTCTTTCTCCCTCCGCCTCTCCAACCCCAGAGATGGTGATTTCCCTGGACGCAGAGAAGGCCTTTGACCGTGTAGAATGGCAATATCTATTTGCGGTTCTACATAAATTTGGTTTCGGCCCCAAATTTATCTCTTGGATTCGCCTGTTGTACGCTGCCCCTGTAGCTAGCGTCAAAACGAACTCTGATGTTTCTTCTCCCTTCCCTCTCACGCGTGGCACTCGTCAGGGATGCCCCCTGTCACCTTCACTATTTGCACTGGCCATCGAACCCCTGTCTATAGCTCTCAATAGCTCCCCAGCATTCTCAGGTATACTTAGAGGAGGCATGGAGCACAGAGTGTCACTGTATGCCGATGACCTATTGTTGTATGTACAAGACCCTGTAAACTGTGTTGATGCAATAGTAGAGCTGCTGGAGACATTTGGCACTTTCTCAGGGTACAAACTTAATATCGCTAAAAATCTTTGTTTTCCTGTTAATCAGTCCGCTAAATCCATCGCCCCAGGAGCTCTACCCTTCTACTTTTCCCCCAGTGGTTTCAAATATTTAGGCGTAAATATCTCTCATTCTCTAAGTTCTCTTCATAAAAATAATTTCATTAAACTGACTGAAAATATCAAATTAGACCTTTAAAGATGGCGCACACTACCCCTCTCACTCGTCGGCCGAATTGAAACAATTAAAATGAATGTTCTGCCTCGAATACTTTTTCTTTTTCAGACCCTCCCTCTTTTTCTTCCCAAATCGTTTTCAAAGCATTGGATACCATCATATCGTCCTTCCTCTGGGCTGGCAAGAGTCCCAGAATTCAAAAAAGAATTTTGGAGAGTCCCAAATTGACAGGAGGTTTTGCCTTACCCAATATGTTGTTGTATTATTGGGCCGCTAACATCCAGATGCTAAAGAAATGGTGCCATAGCCCTGACACTGTGTGGTGCATCATGGAAGCTAACTCTTGTACCTCCACTTCACTCCCTGCATTGCTGTTTGCACCCCTCCCTACGCGGCCGTCCCAATACACCAATAACCCTGTTGTTCTCTCATCACTGAAAATTTGGAAACAGTTCAGGAATCACTATGGATTAAAATCCCCTTCTGTCCTCATCCCCATATGCAACAACCATCTGTTTTTACCCTCCAGCATAGACAAAACATTTACACGCTGGAAGAGGATGGGCCTGGTCTCTTTTAGGGACCTTTACTTAGATGAAACCTTTGGAAATATGGCTGACCTTGCTGCAAAATTTGGGACTCCAAAAGTGGATCTATTTAGATATTTCCAGTTGCGCAACTTCACCAAAACACAATTTACCTCATTTCCCACACTACCTGAAAAAACTCTGTTAGAAAGTATCATGTCTTCCTCAGAATCACAAAACAGCATCTCATCAATCTATGGTCTCCTTTCATCGCAACTCTCCCCTCCTTCGGGTGTTAGGGATGTTTGGGGAAGAGAGCTAGGTCTCACATTAGATGAGGACTGGTGGAGAGAAGTTTTACTCAGAATTCATAGTACCTGTATCTGTGCTCGTATGAGACTCATTCAATTCAAAGTGGTCTTCAGACTTCATTACACAAGAGCCAGACTGAAAAAACTATTCCCTGATACAGATGATCTCTGCATCAGGTGCTCTCAATCTCCAGCAGACCATACACACACTTTTTTCTCCTGTCCTAAGCTATACTCTTTTTGGACATCCTTTTTTGATACCCTCTCTGTAGTCCTTAATATCCCTATGTCCCCATGTCCCCTGATTGGTATATTTGGTGTGTCTCCTATTGTAGGAAGATTTAATAGTTACCAAGCTGATGTTATTGCATTTGCCGCTCTGATAGCCAAACGTCGAATACTGCTACAGTGGAAGAGCCCAAAGCCGCCTAGCACAAATTCCTGGTTAGAAGACGTATTGTCATTCATACACCTGGAAAAAATCAAACATACTGTTCGAGGATCCCTGAAGAAATTTCATAAAACCTGGGACCCGCTCCTTTCTTTTGCGAACCATCTATCCTGAGCCAATGGTAGTCACCCCCCCCCAATATTTTTATTATTTATTATTTATATATTAGATTTATTTATTTATTATATATTTTTTTTTTTTTTTTTTTCCTCCTTGAGGGAGGGAGATGGGTGGGCAAGTTAGATGAATGGAAGATACATGTTCAGTATCTGGTTAAAGGGTGGTGGGGGGAGGGAATGTGTGAGAATGTATGTGTTTCTGTTCTGTTTTAAAAAGCAAGAAAAATGTCAAACCTACTACCCTTTGTTATCCCCAATACAGCTTGTAATAATTTATGTGGTTTGAGCAATAAACATATTTTGAAAAAAAAAATAAAACGCAGCGCAGACGCGCCTGGTGAAAAATAGGGGTTTGAGTTGTTATCTTTTAATAATTCTGAAGACGTTTCTTTTTTAAATCTGATTAACCAAACTCCAAAGTATGAAATGGAAATTGAATATTGCAATTAAATTAGATCTTCACCTCCTTAGTTTCCCTCAGGCTCTTTATGAGTCAAAATTCCTAATAGACGTTATGTATTGAATTCAACTTTGTTGTATTCATTGGAATATTGAAGGGACTGGAAGCAAAAGCAGGTGTGACACAGCCCAAACTAATATGCGTCTGTCTTCGTGCCCGTGGAAATGTGGCATCGGAGTGAGCAGCCGGGATCTGATCTGTTTTGGGGAGTTAGTCTTCCTTCTGAGAAGAGGAAGATGGTCTTCATTAATCTCTGGCTTCATCACAAACACAGACAGTATTCATTTTCAAAAGGCAGGCCAATGAAACATTTTTCAAATAAATTAATTGATAGAGATCTTCAATTGATTTAGTTGAAAGACGTTTCATTGGCTTGGTTATTCAAAATTAACTGTGCTTGTCCTGATTCAAACATAAAAAAGTAAAAGTTTGAGGGTCAAAAGCTGCGTTCAGTCACTTTTTTTTATTTTTTTTATCTCTCAGTCAAGTCAAACTTGGAGACGTCTTCTGCAGTCAGTATTGTGCATGTGTCTTTGGTATCGTTTTCACTGGTTCATATGGGTAAATATGGGAGACAAGCTAAAAATATATAAGTGTCAATCAATTTCAATGCTAAATCTAAATCAAAAGCAGGATCAGCAAAAAAAAAAAAAAAAGAATAAAAGGGACAGCAAATATGAAGCTACCAGGGCGGTGACGTGAGTTCCTGCAGGCTACAACAACAATAATCGGACATACTTAACATGACTTAACAAGAATCTAGCCAAGCCATGATGTTGGCTGTGCCTAATTCAGAACTATGCATTTTCCAAAACCAAGAACACAAGTCAGGGACACAGACATGGACCGGACGACTCAGGAGATTTTTGTTTGACTTTTAGTTGTATCACTTCATTAAAACGCCGACTGCATCCTTTGGAACAATGCCAAAGAAAACCATCTTGAGTCGTCATTCAATATCTCAAAAGTACAACAGTGAAATTCCAGAGTGGGCTTCTGTTGACCAAGAGAACTAAACTGGGCCATCAAAACATCTTCAGTCTAAAATTGTCTCCATTCAGACTCTAATGAAAAACTGAAGAAACACAAGAACGTGCCGATAACATAAGTAATTGATCTTATCCTGTTATGGACAAAACTTCCAGATTTTGATTTTCACTGTACAACAAACAGGATTATCCAATTCCCAGGACTCAACTGAAAAAAAATCAAAGATCCTCTAATGACTGCCACGTGGGACGCTCCTCTCTTTGAATCAGAATCCCCTTTATTTGCCAGGTATGAGGACACATACGAGGAATTTCTCTTTGGAGCATTGTTGCTCACACTGTGCTTACACACAAAACAACCAAAACAAAAATATACACACTAATATATACGCAATATATACATACTCTAAACAGAACAATATAGAAGCATGAGTGAACGAAGAGTTCAATAAAAATTATTTAAATATGGAGCATAGTGCAAGGATACTGGGATAAATAATGTTAATGTTATTAACATAATACATAACACAATAATAACACAATAATGTTATATGAACAGTATGAACATTATGGACAGTTCTGAAATAGGAAATAGAATGATGAATAAATAAATAAATAAATAAGAGAGATGTGAGAATGGGAATGATGAGTAAATAGAAAAAAATAATAAGTGATATATAAGAATGATGAATAAATAGTAAATAAGTTAATATGAGAATGAGAATGATGAATAATACTAAATAAGTGGAATAATAAGTGGAACCAGTAACCAGGTGCTGTAGAGACAGTGATTACTGGGTGAAGAAAAGAAAAGGTCTTTGGCCTGAACAGTCCAGACGTGTTGCAGAGACTGTTTAACATTGAAAAAGAAAACTCAACCTGACTCAGGGGCATAGTGGTGCTTATACAGTATACGGGTGTACAGTATATTAATTTCTGGAAAGAGGGATTTATCAAATACCTACATAACAATTGCCAGATATACATATTACTTTCCATCTTTCAAAGCAAGGCTGCAGGCAATCACGGTTATAGTCTTTCCTGTAACCTGAGCACAAAAGACTTTCAAGGCAGAGCCTTCTTACAGGCAACACAATTACCCCCGTAAAACAGCAAAACATATGTAAAGCAAACACCGCAAAGCATTTTATTTAACATCTGACTAGGATGACACTGACAACAGTCACAAGCTATAGGGAGAAAACACTATGGCCCATGAGCATTTGATGCTTTGTAAAGCGTGACTCATGGTTCTACGGAGCCTCCATGTACAACGTAAATTTCTTTAAGAGAACAGCAGGGCTGGCATGTGTGTAGTGTATGTGGGGGAGTATGTGGTAGAGCGAGTGAGAGAGTGACGGGGATTAGCTTTTGAGTGAGAGTGGGAGAAACAAAGTGTCTCCTCTGTGCTTTCTGACAACGGTGGAAATCTGTAGCAGGAAGTCAACCCTCTCCTTGATAAGATTGAGTAACCTCACCCTGTTTACTTGGTTGCCATGACTTCGCGAGTGATGACGTCTGTCACTGTTCCAGTTGCTCAGGGAGAGTGAGCAGATGACAGTTGGCATCAGCTCAGTAGAGCAGACGACGCTGCAGAGTTGTGTAATTACGACTTTATGACTTCATAAACAGCTGGAGTGGCGGTGCGCATAGCGGAAACCCTGTTGTGCGTTTGCCCTATACCATGGCGGCAGAGATTTTTACCGTGGCGGGCCGCCATAAACGCAGCAAACACTGGGTATAATTGCTGAGAGAGTAATCTTTCTAACAAAACAATCATATATTGAATAAGGATCATATTTTGAATAACATTTAATAAAAGTCAGAATTTTTTCCTGCAGCATTGAGTTCTTCAAGGTAAACCGTTGGCTTCTCTTCCTGCAGTTGTGTTTATGAGATTCCGTTTACAGCTCATATAGGGTTAACACAGCAGCCTTTCAAATGTTGATATTAAACAAATAGGGAGCATTTAACGGCAGTGTATTTTGTCAATTATCATTTACAGCCCGTCGTCATAATCTGAGCAGCGGCTGACAGACGCCTCACATTCCTGCCTGATCACAACACCCAGACTGCAAATGGACGTGACAAAGTGCAGGTATATACTGTGGCTTTTATTTCCCAATAAAATGTTGTTAAAGCGATTACCTAACACTTTTTTTCAGTCAAAAGTTTTACGCCTGCTTTCCATAAAGAGAGAACTGGCAGATTGACTGCTCCTGCTGTAATGAAGTCACCTTTGGAAAGTGGAGTTAACATGAATGTGTGTTATTGCATCATGACGGATCTCATTCAACTCTCTCACTAAACATAAAAGGTCAATACAAATATGCTTTTATAAGCAAAACATTATTCACAGTGACATTGAAGTCAGAAGGAATGATCCATGTTGGTTTTAACATCTGTCGTTTGCGATATTGGTTAAATCTCTCTAAAACTATTAAGGCATAGACATGAATTTTGGCACATTCATATTCCCCAAAGGATGAATCCTGATGACTTTGGTGATCCTCTGAATTTTTATCTTGCATGGCCAGGAGGCCAAAAAATGTACTCGTCAAAACAGAAAGAAAAAGATGTTCACATTTTAACGCTATCAACGCCCCCTTTAGAATTAGGGCAAATAATTGTTTTGGTATTCAAAAAGGCCAGATACTGAAAGATGGCTGTCGCAATTTCCCAGAGCCCAAGGTAAATATGAATCACAATGTTTTAGCTTAAAATTGGATATCACGATTCTCTGCCACGATTTTTTTCCCTCACAAAGTGAACGAATGTTTATTGCACATGCCAAACTAAACAAGTTGGCAGTACCAAAGAGATTTTTTTGGAATTTATTACACATTGTGCATCATCACAAGCCTGTAAACATAGAAGCTTCAATGAAGACAAGGGAGAGCATTAAAACCTGTTTTATACAGTCCATGTTAGAACTCACAGAAGAAAGTGGTAGTGTTTGTGATTCAGTAGGCTCCTAGAATTAAATGAGAATCAATGTCAAAAAAGAAGAAGACATTATTTAAAAATTAAAATCAGTAACAGGGTGAATCAAGATCACGATTTTTGGAGGATTAATCGTGTAGGCCTAGCCCAGGGTCTAAAACCTAATGTTATTCAGTTTAATCAAACGAAAAAAATCAAAACTTGAACCAAAGATTGTTTGGAGATTCACAGTTAAGATATTTCAGCCAATGTCATCCCATGAGCCACATCGCTAAAATCCTACAGAAAGTCAAACCAATGTCAAACTGGAGCACCAACCACTGATTGATTGATTGGATGTTTTCTCTGGGAAACACCACCACATTGGGCTCTGAGGGACAAAAATGAAGACAAAATAGAAAAACAAAAAGACAAAACAAAAGACAGGAATAATCTAAAATCTTTCAAAAAAATATACATGTAATGGACTCACTTCATAAACTACCATAACTATCCTGAACCATGCATTCTGATGGTTCATATTGAATAAAAAAAGAAAAAATCTTACGTGGTGAAATGTAAGAGACCGTCATTTTTAGAGACAATTATTAGTTGAGTGGGAGAGAGGAGCTCTAAACGGACAGGCTGGACATTTATCAATCAAGATTAAAGAAGGAAGACAGCACAAAAGTTCAAGTGGAAGATTAAAGGCATAGCTAGAAAGAAAATGACTTTCCCCAAAGCTCTAGCTAAATGTTGAACTGTGCCCGGCCACACCTACCTCAATACTTTGTGGTAATGTCTGAAATTCTACCATGGATGCTATAACATTTTTTGTGGAAAAAATGCCTTGGTTACCTTGTTTCAAGCAATTTTAACGTGGTATAGAAAGCCTGCAATTAGACTCAATTTGCGCAAGTTCTCATTAATAGTCAACAAGCTAAGCTGCTTGACTCTGATTAGCCAACTGCTAGCCAATGAGAGCCCGGCTATTAGCATCCTTTACCCAGCACAACTGGGCGAGCTCATGAATAGTAATGAGCTCAGGCAACATGACAGACTGACCAGCTGTTGTAATTGGCCTGATTTCTCCTCTCATTTCTTTTCAGTGGCTAGAGCTGACAGAGGAGGTAGCAGTTCATCTTCACATTCAACACATAACACAAATACATATGGACCTTACATTTCAAAAAAGTAAAAACAGTTGTGTGTGGCAAGGTACCTTTAATGAGTGCAAAATCCCAGCATTTGGCAAATCTTTATATTTCTACTCAGGGGTTCATAAGTACAAGCAAGTTAGTCACGCTGGTTCCCAGATTTACAGAAACCTTGGGTGTGGATCAGTTGTGGGAGGCCAGTTGGGACAAACTTCCAGCACATATTTACTGTTGGTTGGATTTACTGTTGGTGGTTCAGGTCTGAAATGTCAGGGCGAGCGTGTGGGTTTGGATGTAATGGGGATGAGGCGTTTATTCCCTCTCAGCAGATGTTTTAAATGTCAGTCCAACTCTTTATCTTACCCTGCGTTGTTAAGCTTTATCAATTTGGAGCAGTATGTAGATTTTGGTAAACAGGGAAAAGCAGTTTGTGTATTTTGAAAATTCAAAACATATGGATTTGAGAGACATCCCTGGTCTTGTCCAAGGCTTTTTGATTTAATTGAATATCTGTTATCGGTCCCCAGATCCCTCAACTGTACTGCACAAATGCCTGCAGCTCTGTTTTCACTTATGCCGCTGCCTGATCACCACCTCTCTCTACTCTTGTGGGTCATTACGTCCTTTCAGAGGAGCTGTTTAGGTGATTAATGAGCCTCTTCTCTACAATTCGCAGGCTCTTAGTGATGACTCACGCTCACTGATGACACTTACAACTCCTTCCAGTGAGCTGGTAGATATTATCTTAAATGATCAAGATGTGCTGGCTCAAATCAAATTTTGTCCTAACAGAACACTGGAATACTCAAAGGTTTTATTGCGTTATACTCAATTTAACTACATTTAGTTGCCACGCATAGTGTGAGAGAAAACAACAAGAGTGTGGCTCTGTATCATCCCCGTTTCCTCTCCTGAACTCGTTGCCAAAGGCAAACAGCCGAGCGCCCAGGAGGAGCCGGCTTCTGAGTCCCTGCAGACGGGGCTGACGAAGTTCAGAGCAGCAGTATGACAGGGGGCAACACCTCTTAATACCCCCCCACCCCTCCAGCTGCACCATGGCCCTGCTGCCAAGTATGGAATAAGAATACAGAGACCCCAAAATGTTAGAGAAATAGCACTGCATTCAATTGTTTTGTATTTGAACACACATACACACAATTGATTTCTTTAACAACAACAAAGCAAAGACAGGATGAGGCCACAGTTGGTGGTGTTTCAGGGGCCCTAGAGGTTGGAGGCCCCCCAGGTACCGTCCCCAAGGGCTGCAGAACGGCTTTTTCCCCCCACACTGACTGCTTCACAATCACACAGTTCAACAACTTTAAATTTGAGATTCACAACACAATAGCAGCAACACTTTCAGCTAAATACAAGAGACACACAGCTGTGCACACACCATGTAAAAAGACACGCACTGTTGGAAAAGTGGGTCATATCAGGTTCAACAGCGGATATCGGGGTTATTATCAGCATTAAGTAATTCTAGCAATCGGCGCTGCATACGTAAGTCAGACAAAGACAATCCACAGAGACTAAATCCAAACAGCAGGTGCATCAGTCAAGAAGATTGAAACATCGATGTCAAGAGACAAGGCTGGGAAATAATGATGACTCCTGCCAAAGCAAATATGTCATTTTTTGGCATTAAATTTGAAGAGACAAAACCATTGGCAGAGCATTTTATCATCGTCAGCTCTAGAAGAATAAAAAATAAAAAAAGGTCTTAAGGTCTATGAAACCATTTACTATCAGATATTTAATGTGTATTTGTTTCAGTTTATCGTGCTTAAAGAAAACATGCCTGAAATTTGAGTCTGTGCTGCTTTGTAGTTAAATATTAAAGTATTAAAGATTCCCGCTCATAATCAGATCAAAGAGGGGTTGGATGCAGATATCAAATCTCCTGGGGAAACTTCTTTTTTTTTTTTTTTTTTTTAACCTTTCTGATCAGAACAGAGTTCGGATTTCAGTGGAAAAAACAGCTGTAAATGCAGCAAAGGATAGCAATTTGGAACGCTGCAAGTCGTATTAAATGCCAGATGTTGCACATCCCTAGCAAACCCCTTGCATTGATAAGTGTGATGATGGGCTGTGTTGTATTATGACACCTCTTATGGTCTCTTTTTCCACTGAAAAACAAAGCTGCAGCTGGAACAATATAAGAAGAAAGCTAGGTCTGAGAATAAATCTGAACAAAGGAGCATTGCATCAACAGTAACCGAGACAATAGGAGAGTCTTTGAGAAAATACAGCAGTCATCAATACAACGCAGTGCAATGGTTTCCGGTTTGATTATATTTTTTAAGATAAAACAGTAAAACTTCTGTGTCTAGCTTGTTAAATGTGAATATTTTCTAGTTTCTTCTTTCCTCTGTGACAGTAAAGTGAATATCTTTGAGTTGTCGACAAAACAAGACATTTGAGGAGGTCATCTTAGGCTTTTTGGGAAACACTGATCCACATTTTTCTGACATTATAAAGACCAAACAACTATTTCATTCATCCAGAAAATAATCAACGATGAAAATAATCATTAGTGTCAGCCCTAGATTCACGTAATTAGTTCTTTGCAATATCAACTATCCAGTCACCCTTGAGCATTTTCCTGGGTTTGTCGAAGACTTGGGTGCACATTTTGGCGGAGGCATTTAGGGGTCCTCCCTCAAGAAAATTTGATGTTTTTCAACAACAAAATGCAATTTGACATGATTTTGGTCCAGTATTACTATCTTATCTGTGTCTAAAACGTTGGAAAAGCTAGAGCAGATAATGAATAAATAACACACACTAACAAAGGCTAAAGAAGTCCACAGGGGATCAACTACAATCAATACGTCTGAGTATTTGAGTATCTGAGTGTCATTTAGTAAATTTTGACGCTCACATCAAACATATTGATAGCATGGATAAACTATCAATATATCACAGTTTCACTTTTTCCCTTTAAGTCTGGGGTTTGACAATAAGTACAATTAACTTTGGATGATTTAATTCGGTCCATATCCTCACAGACATTCATTGTTTTATACCTCCTGTACCTGTTGTGACTTCCTGGACACACATGGCTTGACTTATCAGTTCAGCATGTTCACACTGTTGAAATAAATTCTGTTCTGTTGTTATTTATGCAGCAGATAAACATGTTCACTCTGCACCATGTGGCGAGCGTTGGCTCAGAGTGCCTCCTCACATGACCCGTGTTGATTTGGACGCTTTCAAAACACCATATGAACACCTGTGTAATACCAAACACTCACATATACAAAGACACCTTATGACATGTCAGGTTTAGACAAATGAACAAACCACACACACATTTGTATTTCATTGCTTGTAAATATGTTCAATCAATGGTCTCATTTAATGGACTACATTTCCCAGAAGGCCCATGGTATCTCGCTGAGTCATATGTTGCCTTCAAGTGGTTTAGAAGATTTTTAGTGGTTTACTAGAAGAGCCCATTTCTATTACTTACTCATGTGGTATAAACAACATTTTAAGAGAAAAGTTCATGAGTTGTAAACTAGGTGGAATTTTTTTAAAAGCTACTTTTTAAAAGGTTTGTTAGTAATTAATTTTAAGGTTTTTTTGCACCTGCCATGCCCCTGAAATGCAGAAATAAAATACCAAACAAGACAGCATGTTTTGTTTGTCTCATTATTGACACCACGTGCATACCATGAATGCCGTGTATTGGATTTACCAAAGAAATACAACTGCACAAGTTCTACTTATAGGCAGCAATATATTGTATTCAAGCCACGTCAGAAGAATGGGAAGAAACTAGGGCTGCAAGTAACAATTACTTTCATTATCCAGGTTTACTGCAAGTTTCCCCAAGTCAAATTTAAGACTATTATGAATGAAATTTAAGACCTATACCACCAAAAAAAAAAATAAAGAAAGTCAGATGTCAGACTCTGGAAACATTGTCTGAAACAATTCTCTGATTTCCTAATTCACATTATAGGACAGGTGTCAAGTCACTGTCAACCACTCGCTGCGGGAGCATTTCAAAAGCCTTACAGCTGGAACACACCGCACGTGTAGGTGTCTTGTTTTGTCCAAAACCCAAATAAACTTAGTTGAATATGATATTCTCACTCTGACATCTCTCCATTAGTGCATGTACAGGTACTGAGCATGTGTGTGTAATTCAGGCCTGTGTGTAATGTGTGTAATAACAACAGAGTGTAAATTGAAACTTCCCCTTGTGGGATTAATAAAGTATACATTATTATTATATAAAACAGAAATAAACCAGGATATTTACATATTTGAGGCTGAAAACATTTGCAAAACATAAGTATTCACAAAAACATGTATTTTCTGCCATTTTTGAGTGAAGAATTACTTTAACAACCAATTCAATTATTATTTTGTGTTGATCGACTACCAGCAAACAACCGTATTGGTCTGTGCAAACAGCTTATAACCTACAATCTTAAAATTGCCAAAAACAAGAAAAAGGAGATGTTAACTGACCTCCCTTTGAATCCTGACTTCGGTCCATTATGTGATAAACATCCATAAGAAACAATTACTGTTAAAGTAGACTTGTGGCCTTTTTTAATAATCCTCAAGGGTGACATTTGTGAGGCTGCACGCTGTTTTATAGGCTGCATTTGTGACTTTTATTGGATAAAACTCAACTTCCTTCAACACAACAAGGACTTTAGCCAAGTGCATGTATGTACTGTATATATGCCTCTAACTCTGTCCAACTCTGATTAAAGAAGACATTTACTTGCTTGAAGCAGCGGTACGATCCAGTCGGGTGGAGTTTACCACATAGTACAGTGTTAGGTTAAGTGACAATTGCAGAAAAGTGGGTTAAAGGGCAATTTCGGCGCAAACTGAACCTAGGGGTTAACAACATATGGGTACCAAGTCGACTGTTTTGATTACTGGTTGCACAACTGGTCATGACGGTTTGCCTAAGATGGCGCCTGCCTGTATCCACGAACGGTACTATTTTTATAAACTCTTTTTAATAACCTGTCTGTATACTTACAAAGTTCTCAATGCTTCAGTTTACATGTAGGGACCCTCATTATGCTACCGTGGAAGTGTGGTGCTATTTTGAGCCTTGTAGCTATAAGCAGTTTGCGCTAAAACTAGTCACATTCGATTAGCATGAAAACATATCTCAGAATGGTCGACTCTGTACCCATGTGTTATTAACCCCTGGGTTCATTTTGCGCCAGAATTTTCCTTTAGCCCTTAGGAACCAAAAGGGGTCGTATACAATCAAAACAGAAGCTCTGGTTCATATTTCAATCATTTAATAACCATAAAAGACAAAAACTTACCGATTTTGCAGCTAAAAACTAAAGAACTAACGGTCACGGAGGTCTCTTCAGGGTCTTTCCAGCCTTTATAGGTGATTTTATAACCAGCCTGGACCTTTTTCACAGTCATTAAATCCAAACTGTTACATCCAAGATTTAGCCACCTGATGTCCATAATTTCACATTTTCGCTCCGTATACAGTTGGAAAAGATAGTTATCCTCCAAGTAAAACTAGTCTTATGTGATCAAAGATAGTAGTTAGTGGACAAGAGAGAGATAACTACCGTTTTACAGAGGAGAATGGCATCACTGTTTTGAGATTTGGCATACATTATATTTGGGCCTTTTTTGAAGAAATGAAAATAGTTTGTACTTTATGAGTTATGTTTATTTTTTGCATATAGGAGAACTGTTTTAGACAACACAAATGCTTGTATAGCATTGCTGTGGGTGGAATACCAATAAATGACATTATTTTGATTATTGGCATAAATAAATGTCATGAGGGAAAAAGCGTCTGGACTTTTTTTTTTTAAGCAATGTATGCATTTTGTCAGCTGTAGAAGTTATAGTGTTTATTTCTTCACGGTGTGACTCCCAAGACGTTTGAGAAGTGTTTTAGAGAGGAGATTGGCTTAGTTTGTACTGCTCTGTGTGTGATATCAATACATATCTGTGAGATTCATGATCCGTTTTATTTATTTAAGGTCCTACAACCATTTTTAACATTCAAGTGACCTCACTGCAGCACAAATATTCTAATAGACCATATAAAAAATGATGTTCATATCCTGACTGTAGACAACAGGGTTAATGTTTCACAAGCGTTTTTAGAAATGAAAACCAGATGGACAATGAAGTGTAAAAATGACCATAGGTCTCTGAGGGTTAACTTGACCATGAAATGCTTTGCTGTGGTTCGCTAAATCCTTTTTCTCAAGCACTTATGCAATTAACAATTGACTTGCTTCACCACAGAAACTTCACTCAGTTTAAAATGAATCAGCTAAACTCTTTGTTAAGATAATTCAAAAATTCCGCCAAGAATTGGTGGAAAAAAGTTACAGCAATGCCCTGTTCATACTCAATGATTCATCAAATGAACTGGAGTTTGTGGTCAAGTGTAGTCAGATTGAATGAATCAAACTTTAACATGTCCGTCAATGGCTTGTTGATCTTAACATTGTTAGTTACACACATGCATACTTTTTCATAAAAGGAATTTTACTGGACTTTAACTTATCATTGGACTTATAACAAGCGTAGCTGTCCTCAATTTAGGTCATCCTGTACGTCTCATCTACGTTTTTTCGTGCATCCAGCGTTTGTGTGTGCAAGTGTCAGTCGTGGGGGGAACTCAGCATTAGGGATGAGCGAGTACAGCATTATCTGTATCTGTTTAGCACATGAATTATCTGTATCTGTATCTGTACTCGGACTGGGCGGGGCTTAACCCGGATTAACTTATTTTAAGCATGCAATTGATATGGGTTGATCAGAAATTGTTATATTTATTGATGATTAGAAAACTATTTCCATCAGCATTGAGCTTGAGATCAGTGGTGTTGTCATGGTAACAAACAAACTATATACAGAACAAGTTTTGCAACAATGAATACAACAATGCAGTTGTAATTATGAAGTAAAATGTAATGAACAAGAGTTTTCATACTCAGTAATGTGTTCTGACTGTGTTCTACGGAAGAAAGAAAAAAAATCTCCGACAGCAGAGTCTGAATCCCCACGTTACCAGAAATCTACTGGTTAAGTAAGTACTACAAACCGAAGTAAAAAACCAACCTGAAGCTGAAGAAACCCTAAATGTTAACGGAAAAGAGCCGCGGACCTCAGTGACTGAGGGGGAGAGAGAGCGGTTCACTTCTCAGTGAGAACCTGAGGGCTTCAAATGAGTCACAGGCTGAAACTGGTCAAAAACAGCAGAGCAGGGGACAGAGATTGAGGGTCATAAGCCGAAGGTGACATTTGAGCCCTAATTAAAGTGACCTTTTCAATAAAGAAGTGAAGGAAGTTTTCACACATAGCAGTGGACGCCTCCATACAGGCAGTCTGCGGGGTATTTTGAAGTGAGTCATTAGTGTTAAACAAAACACAAGGTATGTGACAGTTTGACAGGATAATGAGAAATGTTTTCTTTTAGTATCTTTCACAGTTTCCTGATAACGATGCCAGCAGTCCCTTAACATTTGAAAAGACACCTGCAGCGTGAGGTTTAACTGCATTATAGGCAAGAGCAGCCTCAAATAATACAGGCAATTGGTCAGAAAACACTGCGTCACATATCTCTGGATTATTAACAGGCAGACCATATGATAATACAAGATCAAGTGTGTGTCCATGTTCTTGTGTGGGTCCAGACACAGATTGCACAAGATTAAAAGAATCAATGAGGTTTATAAAAAAAAAAAATAAAAAAAAAACTTTGCCATTGGGTTATCCAGATAACACACAAGAACATTAAAATCCCCAACAATAAGAACACGGTCGTATTTAGGCATGATTTCAACCAGGAAATCACAAAGTAATTTAAAAAGTGTACCTCCTAAGGCTAACAAGCCATCACCCGCCGTTAGCATTCCACTGGCTGCCATTCATTTTGCCGCCACTTTGACAGCGAATAACTTTACATCTGAAGCGTTTAAAGACTATTTGCCTGTTTATTTCTAAAGAAACAATGTATAAAAGGCTCCATTATCATGTACTTCACGTTTTGGCTCCGTAGCAGACTTTTTTTTTTTTTTAAATAAAAATAGGCTAACAATGTGTTCTAACAACGTGACTTTCTGTGCCACAGTAGAGAAATTACCGTTTAGTCAGGAGAAGCTTGCAGGCAGTTTCGACTCACATTAGCGGTTTAAGTTTAAATACTAATGTTAACTAGCATTTTAGTTAGCAATAATTAGCCTGTGTCTATGTTATCTCCTTACGTCAGACAATCAGACCGCTGCTGCTCAAATCCTCACTAAAACCAAGAAAGTGGATCACACACAGTTCTGAAGCCTTTACCGTGGTTCCACAGCCTCAAACAATGGATTTCAAAATACTTTTGCTGGTTTATAAATCACTAAAATGGGTTAGGGCCAAAATTCATTTCTGATTTGCTACTACACTTTGAACCCCCCAGGCCTCTCAGACCGTCTGGGACAGGTCTGCTTTCCGTCCTCAGAGTGTGAACTAAACAAAGGGGGTCAGCAGCGTTCAGTTTTTATGCTCCACATATCTGGAACAAACTCCAAGAAAACTGCAGGTCCACTGCAACTCTGTTCTTTTAAATCAAGGCTGAAGACCTTTTTGATGTTGCCTTTCTTTAAATGGTTGTTCATTTCTTATACTGAAGTTGCAGTGTTGAAACTGTATCACAATCTACATAAGCATATAAACAGAACTAAAAAATAAGACTGGTGGGACCAACCTGCTCTGGGGAGGACAAGGATTGCACGTGGATTACATGTATAGAGCAACGGCTTATACATTGTCCCATACTAGCAGCTTAAAATCTTGTATACCAGTCGCTTTTATATTTTAACTGTTGTTAACGTTTAATTTCTTATACGCACTGTAAGTTTTATTCACATATTTTATATGTTTTTAATAGATTTTATGTAAAGCCCTGTTGCTGAAATGTGCTTTACAGATAAAGCTGCCTTGCCTCACATAACCCTACGCTCTCCGTCTCTGCAAAATTCAGAATGATTGAGATTTCACTCAACAGGCTGTGGATCTGGTACTCAGCCATCCGTCAAAACCCATCACGTCCGGATTTGTTGCTGAACGGCTGCAGCCATGACTGACAGCGGAAGTCACGAGGTCCCACGACATATTCTGACAGCTGTTGTCAGAATGTAGAATCAGAACAACACAAAACCAGGTAACTTGTTTGTTTTCATCCAGAGAAGTAGAGGTCAAAATATGTGAAACAGATGTTGACTGTTGTTGTCTATACAAGGTGTAGTGCAGGGACGGTTCGTGACACACGAGTCTCATTATTATTTTATTGAGAATTAAACAGGATGTAGTTTTATTATGCATTCATGATTAAGTCCACTCTGTTATGTTCCAACAGAATCACGGTCACGCACTAGTCATGCCAGCGTGTCTGCATATGCAGAGCACATCTGGCGTCCAGCGAAAATATAAGCTCTGCCTGTCTGCTCCGGAGGGCTGCGGATTGCCGGAGCTGGGACGGAGTCAGAAAGCACAATGTATAGCATAATGCTATTGAATTATTGCGTTAAATCCAACTTTTTAACAAGTGTTGTACCTAACCCTTTGTCCGTTACTAACTAACTAACCAACCAACCCCGCATATGAGGCAGGTTGTAACATTTCACCTATCCACTCTCTGTGGAAATTGTTCAAGAACAGTAGGTCCTACAAACAGACTTCCAGTGCACATTTGTAGCAGAAATATGTATGTTGCTTGTATAAAAATATGACCTGTAAAACTCTAATGGTTTTAGAAATATTTAGCCAAACCCCAAAAGTGTTAGCTAACGCTACTTTGTGACCCGCGCTCCCCTATAGAGGATCTTTGGTTAAATTAGCAGTAAAGCATTACTCATTATATAAGCTAGCTACAGCATAACAACACTGCATTCAAGTGATACAATCTCTAAAATCAAGATAATGCAATTCATGTATTTAAGCAATATAACTCCCATAATAATAAACAATGCATTTAATCCCAGCAATAAAATAACCATAAAACAGCAGTTTTACCTCCGTAAAATCAACTAGCTACTAGCATAAATAGCAAGTGAAATTAAACATTACGTAGCCACGGCGGGCCATTTTGACACCAGTAATGCCACAGGGCGACCACAAACAGACAAATATAAGCTAGATAATAAAAATGGAAACTGTATTTGACTCACGGTATTTGCAGAGGTGTTTCTCCCTTATTAATAGAAGTGAAATGCTCCCACGTGTCCGCACTGCGCATTTGTTTGCTGCAACGATAAACGCGGAATTGTTTTCTTCGGCCGCCATTGCTACTGCTGCTGCTACTAAACTAGCTAACGTTACCTAACTTTAAACCACGATAAAGGTGATAAGAAACACTTTAAAACTAGCTATTTCATTTGAAAATATTTGCCAACTTGGTAGTTTTACTTAACAGTTGTTTTCCAGAGTTCACAGTTTCTATGTGGCTTTGCAATGACCATATCTAATTGTTTACTACTAATCTTTAACCTGTCCGTTTCACCTGTCTTTCCTTCAGGTAGAGTCAACACGTTGTAGGAGTGCAATACCACGTCCCACCACTACAGGCCATGCAAAGCAGAGGAGCGCTATTTCCCCAATTTGCAGAGACATTAAAAACTGAAGAAGAGACTTTTTGTCACAGGTGTTTGTTTGGGGTTTTTGAACGTGAAATTAATAAATATATTTAACACGATTCTTCCATAATAATGGCAGTCTAATAAAATATTTATAAATGCTGCATGAATAACTATTATTAATTCAATAATCCCTTTAGTTTCTTTGATAGACATTACTAAATGTCAAATAAGGTATTTGCTTTCTTTGATTGATGGTATTTTTTAGGGAAATATCAGAATCTGTGTTCAGTGTTTGTACTTTAAAGTATTGTTTTATTTTATCTGCTTTTTTTAATTTAGTTTAAATGTAAGAAATAAAACAAGCATTAATGTAACGTCTCGTACAGAAAGATTTCATGAAATTATGACAGATTTATTATGTATTATACTGAGCCTTGTCTAAAGCCACAATTATCTACTTGCACCGTTGGAGCGTGAAAAATACAGATGTGATTTCCTGTGATTTCTTGTCTTTTACGTAGATTCATGTGGGTCTTGTTCTCTAACAGATTTGTTGTTGTGATGATTCCTCAAAAATTATCTCAAAACATCTGTGATGATGTTTTGAATGTACAGAAAGTTTTAAACATTATAGGAGAATAATCATTTCCTTTACATAAATGAAGACATTTGCACCATAAATTGTAATAAAATTCACCAGAAAGTAGGCAAACAAAAAGTGTTTGACGCTCAATATTTTATGGGGAAGGACCCAGAGACCCCCCATTATAACGTGTAGTGTCCATGAGGCGAGAAGAGAGTCAGCGTCAGCGGGGGTCCCGGGCGTGGAGATGAGGCCAGCTGCAGTCTGGAAGAAAATGTTTTTGTAACGGGAGGTTTTGGTCCTGATGGACCGCAGCTACCTGCCGGAGTTGTTCCAAAATGTTTCCATCCACGGTGGGAATAGGAATACACACATCATTGACTTTGGCCAGCAAATAAAAATATAGATGATTTACATCCCCCCAAAAACATGTAGTGGTTTCAGAATTATGTTTTAGCCCTGTGAGATATTGCTCTCGCCACTTGCTCTGGGTCTTAAAGGTCTTAAAGCACGTGTCAAACTCGAGGCCCATGGGCTAAATTTGGCTCCTCGCACATTTTGATCCGGCCCGCATATCACTTTAGGGTCACAATAGATTTTGGCCCGCCTAGTTGTGCACCAAACCAAAAACATGTTTTTCAAACTGCGAATATGCGACACTCATAGCAGAATTTGGTAGATTTGCTGACTTTGAGACTCAGACATTCCCAAAGAAGTAGAGAGTTTACATAATGAGGCTGTGAAACAGGCTGTATGGAAGCCTACTTTTAAAAATGTAATCATTGTTTTGCTAGATTTGCTAAACTTTATGATGGCTAATTAACTTTTTTGATGACTTTTTCAGGGCTTTATGTCGACCAAACTGTAAGCGAGAAGGCTATATGACATGGACATGCAATAATACAATCAAATTGATTGAAATTGTCAAATTTTATCAAGTGAGCTCACATAAGTGATTTGACAGTCTGAGATTCATTGATCTGTAAAGCATAAGCACTCTGCTAAGAGTAGCGCCCAAGTCCGGGAAAACGTCCAGACGAAGTCACAGACAGCGACATGCTGCAGGTGACGGGTATTATTGCATCAGTGTTAAAAAATACAAAGATAATGTTTTTGTTAATTTTTTTAACAGTCAGGGAAGTGGAACGTTGTGGATATAGACTTTAACATGCATAAAATACAAAAATAAACAAGAACTACACATTTGCTATCACCCTCCAAAACATTGAGTCATTTTCCTTACTTTTCTTATTTTAGGTTTTATTTAATCTGTATTTTATCCCTAATTAAACTTGCACTTTTTAAGTTTATATTCTCATGTGGTTTTTACTAGTGTGAGCTTCTTTTTTTTTGATAAATATTTAATTAGTAGTGGGGGAGCGAGCCAGAGACTTAAGATTTAGTAATTGTTATGCATATGAATGATAAATGAAGGACTTGAACTTGAGGACAGATTTTTATGGTGTGTTTTAGAGAAAAGGAGGACTTAACTCACATGAAGCTGTGTGTTTAGATGGAGGTAAAACATCATGAAAAAGCAAAGGTCGCCAAGGTTTACAGCTTTTATATACAGAGTCTTTGAGCAAGGCACTCTCCCCCCCTCCAGCTGTGACTGTGCAGCTTATTTGTGTGAATGCATGAGTGTGAATGTGTGTGTTCATGGAAACATCTCATGCAGACTCAGCAGCCGTTTGGAAAATACATAAAACAACTCCACAGATGATTTCTAACCACTCACAACTCACTGTTTCACTGTCAGCAACATTACTCATGAGAAAACTACCTCAATACTGTCCCGGTCTCACACTATAGAGATTTGCATCTATTCTTCAGGTATTGTATAAGGTTGATGTCACGTCTATACTTTGGTTTATTACATTTAGAAGTTGGGGGACCATTTGTCACATAAACTGCACTTCTGCAGAAAAGTTACTGAATAAAAACTCCTGAAAAAACAGGATGACCTAGATTTAAAAAGCGAGAACGTCTTTTAAAAATGTGCTGCTTTTTATATGTGTGATTATATGTAAATTACTTTATATTTGTATTTTTTTTTTTAAACATCATAAACAACTGTTTATGGTTCGTATTTTCCCGTACTTTCTACTTGTGATTTAATGAAATCCCACGACATTTAAAAGTCTAAATATACCAATGAGGGAAAATCTATTTTCTTTTTATTGAATGCATGTTCTTAAGTAGATGTTTGTATCTTTGCACTTACTTTATCTACTACTGTGAGAACAAGGTATTTATTGCAAAGCCAGTGTTAAAGTGTCTTGACCGCATGAATAATAAACCGACATCATTATCCCCCAAACCATGAGCCTTAATCTGGGTCTCTAACAGCGTCCTCTCTCCTGGTGTCAGGCTTTATTCCAGACGTTTAACCTGGCTGCAGAGATCAACGCTCTCTCATAAACGGGTGCGTCAGATATATCGTCTGAAAACGAATGCACGACAATTAGTACCGTGTGATGATGGTTGATTAAGCGGACGTTACAGTCAAGTTTAGCCGACAAAAAGCAGGCCTGGGTGGTCCGAAAGACCCCCCCCCTCCCCAACTCTTCTAATGTATCAACAATCTACACAACTGACTTTGTGCAATTATAAGAAAATGTTTGTGGCATGCTAAAAAAGGTGGTACACACACACTTGCATAAAATTGCGGGGGGGGGGGCCTTGACCAACTGCCACGTTGCACGTTTGAAAGCCATAATGTCTCTCTTTCTTTTGGGCGTGCAAAGCAGAGAAAGGGGAGGTAATCTTGCCCCTTATGACCTCATAAGGAGCAAGATTCCAGATCAACTCATCTGAGCTTTCATTTTCTCAAAGGCAGAGCAGGATACCCAGGGCTCGGTTTCCACCTATCACCATTTCTAGTCTCTGGGGGGCCATAGGCAGGCTGGAGGAACTCATATTAATGTTAAAAAAACCTCAGAAAGTGAAATTTTCATGCCATGGGGCCTTTAAGATTAGAAAAAGATGGTGGTTTGAATTAAAACACTCCCGGGACCCAAACACACGTTTCCTGGGTGAAAATCTTGTGTTTCCAGAACATTCTCATACAGCAGCAGTCAATGTGGGGCAACTAGCAAAGAACACAAAAGAATTATAGTGCTCAAAGCTACACTATATGTATGAAGGCTTCATGACAACTGAGTCATTCCCATTCTTGTACATCATTGTGGTGCTGAAAAAATGTGCAGTCTTTTCCTCTGAAATGTAGTGGAGCATGAAATGGAAACACTTGGGTAAATGTCCTTGTTACTTTCCAGCACTGCTGACATTCATACGGAATTCAACTGTTTATGTTACAATGTATTAAAGCTTAATGACGCAATAAGATGAGATTTACACAGAGGCACAGACACACAGCGGGTCTCCAGACTTCCATTTGAGTTTGTCTGCGCCCTGACGTTGTGATTTAAACTCTGAACTGCTGAGTGAACTTCTCCGAGAGACCGAGTCAGGTTTTAAACAGCAGGACATTAACCAAGACTCTGAGTGGCTCTCTGCTGCTGAACACTTTCAATAAAAACTAACTTTCCATGGAGACCAAACCTCCAAAACAACCTCAGAAACACTACCTGGTCAGAAACATGGAGCCTGACTCATGGAAGATTATCCAGTGTTTGACCACACACTCGCCACAAATTACTGGATTTGTTTTTTTCTTTTAAAAAGCAAGAGTTTTAGGTTAATGCTCAAATGTCAGTGCAGACATGTGGTCACTGGTAAAGACCAGGGAAATACCCTTCAGACCAAGAAAGCATCTTAACCCTCATGTTGTCCTCGGGTCAAATACCCCTTTTAAAAATGTCCATATCAGAAACATGGCATTCTTTTTAACCAAAGTGCCCAAAAAAAAGGATGGATTCAATGCAACACGCTTTGCAAATACAATTTTCATTGAATTTCTGGTGAAAACTGAAATGGTTTCAAATCAGCATCCTGACCAAACTCATTGGCTCAACATGCAGTACGTTCCTCTGACCTTAACTATTAGTCAAAATAATTCACAATTTCTGCTTTATTAACTCAAATATTAGGTATAATACTATACAAATGAGGGTTATTGACCATGGATTCCAAAAAGTAGTGTAAACTAGTGGTAGTAAGGTGGTGTTAGAAAAGTGTTAAAAAAAAGTGTTAATCTGTTTGACCTGGGAGGACAACACAAGGGTTAAAATGAGACTGATTTAAAGGTGCTCTATACACTAGTTATTTTATTTAGATTCATTTTTCTTTGAGATCCCTTTTAAGCTTTTGGCATCCCTTGCACATTATTTATTTTTTCTCTGTTAATGTTCTTTTTTTCTCAGTTATTGAATAAATGAAAAGTGAAAATGAAATTAAATGAATCACCATGCCTTTAAACTACTAATATTTGTGCACTGTCCAGGGACAGAAACATGAAGTAGGAATGAACAAAGTGTTATAAAAACATCTTCCCCGCCTGTGTGTCCTCACAGCTTAGACTTTATGGCTGTAAGAGTTATCTTTACGTTGTGTTTATGTTGCTGGTTTTAAAAGGTGTAATAAAGTTATATTATGTTTATCTTCTATGTTATGCACTAAAAGTCTTTACAAGTCAATATTGTCAATTTTAGACCTTTTTTAGAGGTGGTCTAGCCCCTAATTTTCCTCTCAGCCCCAGTAAAAATTAGAATAATAAAAACATTATTTTTAACAAATTTTAGAGTTTGCGAACTTGTGTGTTAGTCACAGAGGACAGACAATTACAGGTTCAAAGGGCTTAAAACAGGTTTAATACCCTGTGGGTCTGTCCCCCCACCCCCAACTGCTCAGGGCGCTGGTCCAGCACTGGCAGCCCCCTCACTCCGACATCTCTCCATTTGTGTGTGAATAGATCCTGAGTGTGTGTGTATTTCAGGCCTGTGTGTAGTGATTACTAACAAAGCAGAGTGTACATTGTAATTTCCCACTAGGGATCAATAAACAGTATAAATTATTATTGTTATTATTACATATACAGTATATACAATAAAAAGTCTCATTTGTTTCAGTGGGTGTTTATGTACAGAGAGCAATATATGTGCTTACAATTATTCTGTCAAACTGCCAAGTCATAAAAACCTGTTTTCACTAAACATTTTATGTCCAATGTGAAAATCAGTATATTTACTTATGTAGTTTATAGAAGTCCCTCCCCCCTTCCACCATGGGACCTTATTTTGGAAAGAATACATGCGATAGTGAACAAGGAGAGACAAATAATCTTTAGATGCCATTTGAATTGAGCCATGTTTGTTCATTTCAAAGATCATTTTGCGAGTCAACAAAGTCTCAGTTTGATGCAAAACTGTTAATCTGTAAAAAAATACGGAAATGATGTGTGTCGCTACAGTTAAAATACAGAACATTTTCTGTTGGGCCTATACATGAATTCTCTCAGTTATTAACTTCTGAAAACATAAAACAATTCCAAAAGGTAAAAAAAAAAGACAAAAAATGTTGTGGACAAAGAATCACCCAAAATTAAAAATAAATTTAAAAAAGCATCAAAACCTTTGAAAAAAAACATAAAATATTCTAAAAATGTGACAAAGTGGAATTATTTAATCTCCCGAAACCCTCCATTGCCGACAAAAGTTGTCGGGGAACAAATCACGCAGTTCGAAATGTAAAAAACAAAACAAAAAAAACAACAACTGTGAATCACGTTCTCTGAACAATTTCTGTTCAAATATACTGACACAAAATTTCTACTTGGATTTTACTTATAAAGTATTTTATGCTACTTTATACTTGCTCCACTAATGTATCTACTAACAAGTATTTTGTCTCATCAAACCTCTTCTTCCTCTGAGCCATACTGCAACAACACAGCAATGAGCCACACTGTTGCACTGGGTGACATGTTCCTTCACCACACACACACACACACACACACACTCACACACACACACACACACACTAGACTGTTCAGAATCACTCCCACAAACACCATCTACCATCATCCAGCTGCCTGCACCAGTAATAAAGTGAATAAAACCGTTGAAGAATCTGACGAGGGATTTGCACGTTCTATCTTTCACAGCGTGCCGTGGTTTTATATGTAGAAGAGAATCTTTGCAAATTATACATTGTTTTATGGGCCTTAAACTCAAAGCTGGAAAACAAGTTGTAAAAGAAAATGCTTTTATTTTATAGATATCCCACTGCACAACATCAAAACATACCGATGGGGATGATTCATCATTAGAATTACTGAAGAGAGGCTCAACATTTCCGTTTTTTATTGGTTACAAAACTTCATTGCCTCACCTTTTCTTTCCAAGAAGTTATGATTAACAAGTTGCAGCAGTTTCCTCTGCACTGGAAAAAAGATCGGCCAGAAAATAACTCGCCAGGGGAAAGTTTTTTTTTTTTTTTGCTTATTGTGAATATGATATTGACGCGGGTGAAAAATTAAAGGAAAAGTCCAGAAAAAGCTTCAGTGCTTTTTGTCATCAAGCCTCTTTGAACTCTGATGGATGGATGAACACCATTCTTCCAAAAGATATTCCCTCTATGGGTGTTTTGCTGATGATGGCAAAAAGCTAAGTACCCTCAGGCAAAGGTTTGTAGTATATCTTACAAAAGGATGTATAATTGTTTGTGTGTTATCCAACAAATAGTCTTACATTGCCAGACCTTCCTCCACAGAGCAGCGAAAGAAGGTCTGTTTAGTCCACACAGCATTCTGGGATGGGAGAAAAACGTGCTCTGGTTTATTGGCATTTCTTTAAAGTGCCCATATTCTAAAAATAAATTTTCTGGGATTTGGGGTGTTATTTTGTGCCTCTGGTGCTTCCACACGCATACAAACTTGAAAAAAAAAAAAAAATATCCATACTGTAGATGTGTATGTACAGTTAATTTTGTCTAACTGAGTCTCTATTTGATCATGTGACGAGATAATAAAATCAGTGTCAAAATTTAGCTCCATCTACCAGACAAGTGCTGGTAAAATAGTGGCTGGTAGATTTCACTCACCAGCCAAAAACCAAACACGAAACCAGGACTCCTCCATAGGAATATGTAACAGTGACTGACCTTCAGGAAGAAATATGTTGAATCAGTGGGAAACACCAGCATGGGGTTTTATTTCCCCCAATCTGAAAAGAAATCCTACTTTCAAAGGAAACTCTAATGAGGTTGTAAAACCCAACATCTGGTATCAAAATGGCCCGTTTTTCGTTAAATTGTGAGGAAAGCAGTCATACCAAACCTGGATACCTGCAGCCTGACAGTGTACAAAGCATACACATAATGAGTTTCCAGTGAAAGCATTTGAAAAATAAATTCCTAAAACATCCTAACAATGTGTTTGCTGACGGGACGTGTTTACGCTTCGTTGCAATCTTCTCCTCTCCTCTCTACTCGTGCCAAACTGCTCTGTTTCTGTTTCCTGTCACCGTATTCTGCTCTTTGCATTGTACAACAGAATGTAAATGGTCAATCTGTTAGTACTCTCATCCTCCGCAAGGCTGCAACAAGGATATGATGTGATCACAGACAGTGTTTCACTTCATGCTATTAGCTCACCAATCTTCAGATCTAAAACCAAAAAGTGTGATTAGACTACAGAGAGTTGGAACTTATTATTACTCACACATTGCAATATTGGTGTTCAAACTTGCAGTTTACAGCTGAATGAAATATGTGTCCTTAGTCATTCCTGCAGGATTTGATAATAAGATAAAAGCGGCACATTAATAGTCATTCCACATCATGGGTTATTTCTAATCAGTGAATCTGAGCTATGTAAAAATAATCACTGATTTATGTTTCTTAAACTGCAAATGAAATATCTGCTTCACCTCTGACTCGTGGTGATATCTGACATGTGTACTGAGGAAGGAGGGAAGGGAACCGGATCACCACAGAGCTTTTTGGGCCCTACTCTTATGTCAACAACCAGTCAGGAAACCAAGATGTGAACAAGTAAAAAGTGACAGACATATCCTCTTCTTACATTTCCACTCTGTTCAACAAAGGTTCCTGTAATGCTTTTAGACACATCAATGCTGCATGGGGGAATTTACTTAGGCCAGACTTTGCTCCTGATAAGCTCTTCTGTAAGCAGTGACTTAAATGCTATCTGTCTGCTCATGTAAATGTGTGATACAGTAATAGCATACTATATCTAATTCCTCTCTATAAGATAAGTTGTCCAAAGAATGCTATTTAATTACACTAATTACTGGAACTGCACTGTGGTTTGGTTCTGGCTTGCATACAGTATAATCCAAGAACCATAATTTAAGGTCATAGTGAAATTTGACAACAAAGACATGAGCGTTTCTCAAATAAAAATAATTTATTCTGCCAAAATATCTTTGAATAGCCATCTGCTCAATGAATTGAAGGATACGCCGGTACAATAGCTTTAACAGGGACCCTATGGCATTAAGTTTTCAGTGACAACATCCAATGGGGAATAATATTGCAAAAATGGCTTCCAGGACTCAAATTGATTGTTTGAGGTGCTCTTTGGATGGAACAATCATATATAGCAAAACTCCAAGGCACTCTCACTGGAAAAATAAAACAACCTTTATTGTTAAGGCTTAGACATCTTTAACCTTTAAAACCAACTCTGACGCATTGAGTCTTCGTCAGGGAGTCAACAATTTCAAACAGGAAAAGACTTTCTTATAAGCTTTCAAACCACCAATCAGAAGGCAGAGGCTGGGGAATGATATTGATTTAGAATACTATAGATATAAGGCGATATTATTGGCGATGAATAAAGAGCGGTGGATAGTTTGATAGGTTAACTATTTCGCTTGTTCACTCTAGCTAGACTATTGTTTTCCATAGCAAAATATCCCCTATCCTTTACCTGAAGAAGACATAGCTAAAACAACTTACACTCACTACGTGTAATCAATCTTCATCATTTGTGTGTGTATCAGTGTGTGTTTGTATGTGCGTGTGTGTGCGTGTGTACGTGTGAGATCCGACCAAAAGAATAGTGACGAGACAAGATTAATCTGCCAGTTCATACCAATGCAACTAGACGGTGCATCATCTTGATAGCAAAACGACTCTTTGTACTTCTAACTTCCGACTTTTGGGCTATTTGTAGCTTAAATATCTCCTTTATATATCTAAATGTGGGGACACGGATAGTGATGATGAGATGCTTGACAGTTGCACAGTCTTTGATTCTTTGCTTTGTTGTAATGCCGCTTGGCTTTCTTCAGTAGCTAACTCTCTACCTAGCTCGTCCACATGCCGTGACCGTGCACGTGAGCCGAGCTGTTGATCGCCAGTGTGACGTCATGGGAGCCCCGTAACTGTTTATACGCCCACATGGTAGTTGCAACACTAGTTGCAGTCTTCTCCTGAACAGAGGTGGCGCTCATGAGCAAGAGCTACTGACTTTGCTGTTTCTACGGACTAGAAGAAGAAGAAGTTACAACACGGGCAGAACTGGCAGCAGCATTGACGTCAATGCTTCGATTTGATTGGATGATCTACTTGGTTGGCTCAAGCCTTTCATTCACAATAAAAGAACCCATCTTAACCTAGTAAGTCCAAGAGAGACTTGTAGTCACCCTGAGAGTCCTGGCATCCAGTTGCCCAGGAGTTCGTTCAGTTTGCTCGGTGCCCTCTGGACACACACTCAAAATCTTGGCGCGCCACCGAAATTGACGTAATTTTGTCGTCACATTGGTGCATGCAAGCTCAAATGCGTCGACTGTGAATCGTGCCTTAACACTGCCATTTCGTCCAGCTGACAGTTGAAAAGTAGAAATAAAACAGACACACTACACACACAGATGAATGGTGAAGGAAGATTGATTCACCGTAGTTAGTGATACAGAGTGCACTGTAAAAATGTTAATTATTGTTGTTGCAACCCTCATGTACAGCCAAGACATACTAGGTTTAAATATATTCAATGTGCTGTTTTATTAGGCAGGTTAATTAGGGGGAACATAAATGAGGTAGCAAACAAACAAACACACCTGGAAATGAGTAAAATCAAGACTGTCTGATGGATTTCAAGTTCAGCTGTTGGCATTAAATGAAAGCGCTGCTGCGAGCGATGGAAGCGAGAACTCTCCCTTTTCTTGGATGCAAACAATTAATTCAGTTCATCCGATTCAAGCTGTTAAATCTCATGTGGTAACAGTCTCGACTGAGTGTGATAACTATTGACAGATTGGAACAAAGACACAAAAGTAAAAGGGAAATTGGGAAAAAATGAAATTCTTTTTCTTTGGTGTCATTAAGGAAATTAAAGGCTTGAGATGGTTATGAGTTGATGCACACACTGCTGATGGATAAGCTAAAAGCCAACAATGACACATAGGGCACTTTCACACCTGTAGTTCAGTAGACTCAGTGGGATTTGGGGGAGAAGTTGCAACATTTAGTAGGTTCGGTTTGTGTTCACACTGCACTTTGTCAAACGCACTTAACACAGCAACATTGCTAACTCCCTTGCTTAATATTCACTCTTAAGAACACAGCAATCATCTGCAGCTGGTTTAACAGAAAACTCAGATTTGACAGATAGTCTAGCTAGCTGTCTGGATTTTTGACGCTCTGTATGATACACTAAACTACTACGAATCGCATGCTGGTGAAATTCATTATTGAAAGTAAAAATATTACAAAATTGCTAGGGAAATAACTTTTTTACAGAGCTATAAATGAATAAAACAATTTCAAGTTGATTCATTTGGTAAACACTAAGACACTTACTTTGACTTAAGTAAAAGGATCTGAATACTTCTTTGGTTCGAACCAGAGTTTGAATGAGCTTTCACACCGCCCCGAACGAACTGAATGGTCCAACCAACCAAATGCTCCAGGGCTCGATTAAAAACAAACTGCTCAGGTCTGAAAGCAACCTCAGTGGTGCCGCTAGGATTCTATTTAACAGTACGCACAACAACTGCTCGCCCGCTAAAGCACCTTACCATGTCTGAAATCTTGATAAGGTTCCAGCTGGTTGTTTTATGCAAAAGTAGGAAGCATAGTGAGGCAGCTGAAGAAGTTAATATGTGTCTGCGTGAGCTACAGAACTGCCACTTTGTGTTTGTCTGTGCTGAGAAACCTCTTTGATTCAACACAAAGTCTTCACTGTGTTCCTTCCCAGAGGAAAAGGACTCCGTTTTTTCAAGGACCTTGCTGTTTGAAGATTTAAATGTGCACATGGCTTTGGTCAGATGTTCCCAAAGAAGAGAGACTCTCAGTAGGATATGGCTGGTATGACCGGCCCGCCGTGCCGCCCCGTGGGCTGAGGAGCTTATGGAAACAAGGCGAGTGTCAGGAGGACGGCTGAAGAATGGTGCATGATGGAACCATTAAACTTTATGTGTTGTGTTTGTATAATTTTCAAAAGGGTACAAATAAAAGATTCCCTTCACAGCAGTTGGACAATTTGCTTTAATCTGAGTCATGCACTGTCCATTGTTTACATGCGTACATACATCTTTATCCATGATGTCATTATCCACAAAGGGCAGAAGTTCTTGTAATGTACGCTGTTACTGAATGAATTCATTTACCATGATGGGGATCAGCTAGAGTCAACGGGAAATCACGATCAGATGATGTTCTTGTTTCCGTTTCTGAGGGGATGAGTCTCTATGCATGTCTAAATATTAAGATATGTGCGTCATAAGAGAGGTGAACAGCCACATAACCACCTTAAGAAACAACACTGCACCAAATGCACTGTATCCTGTAACATCTAGAAGTGATTGTCAGGTGTTCCTCCTTATCAGTGGTGGAAGAAGAAGTATTCAGATTCTTTACTTAAATAAAAGTACTAATAACATATACAAATACTGTGTTACAAGTCCTGGCTTGAAAAAGTAAAAGAACTGAATGCTGAAAAATCCTCCTTTTAGTAACTGGAAACAATCCAAACAGTTGTGTGTTTAATGGTCTAGTCTTTTCAGATGTACTTGCTGGCTGTTATATTGTTGGCTCAACGGGTAAATGTACACAGTCACATTCCGACACTGCTCCTTATGTACAAAGGCCTAAGTGGGCAAGGACCAAGCAACATAACTAACTCCCTTGCTTAACAATTGCCTTTAAGAACACAGCGATTGTCTGCGGCTGGTTTATTGGAAGTTCCCAGCACCAGCTATGAAACACACTACCTAAAGATGTCAGGGGAATCGCTTCATTCTTTCTAAAGAAAGCCATTCATGGTATGTCTTCACTTCACTTGCCTTGTCTTTACTGTAATTTTCCTAAACAGGCCTGGAACTCTTTACGCACTTTGTTTCACACTTGACGGCCCACTTCTCTTTTAATGATGCACTTCACTTGCTTTTATGTATTATATATTTTTGCCTTAATTGTTTAAGATTATTATTATCATTCTATGGCTTCCATTTTCATCTTATTTCCATTTTTTGGCTTGGTTTGTTTGTTTGTTTTGTCCGGCAAGGAAGTTATGAAGTAGTATAAAATGGAAACATTGAAGTAAAGTACAAGTCAATGGTGGAATGTAACTAAGTACATTTACTTTAGTTCTGTACTTAGGTAAAAAAAAAAAAATCTTTTTCTTTTTAACCTTTATTTAACCAGGAAAGTCCCATTGAGGTTAAAAACCTCTTTTTCAAGGGAGTCCTGGCCAAGAGGCAGGCAAAAACACAATAAATTACATTTATAAAAGTTATACAACACAGATAATTAAAAACATTTACAATGTAAACAGGTCATTTCAGGTTCTCTCAATCTGGATTTAAAAGCATTTAAGGAAATAAGTTCAGATAATTTCAAGTCTTTTTGCAAAGAGTTCCATGCAGAAGGAGCGGAGTAGACAAAAGCTCTTTTTCCCAGATTTGTACGGGCAAATGGAACGAAGAGCAGCAAGTGATCATCTGATCGCAATGAATGGGAACCAACACTTCTCCATGTGATTAAACTACTAATGTAGGATGGCAACAGACCTAGCATGGCTTTATAGATAAAAACATGCCAATGCCCTGATCTCCTGTTTGACAGCGATGGCCATCCCACTCTGGAATACAATTCACAATGATGGGTTAGATTTTTACAATTTGTAATAAATATCAGAGACGTATGGTACACAGTGTCAATCTTATGCAGACATTGTGCTGAGGCGGTCCTACACACCATGTCACCATACTCTAAGACAGGTAAAAATGTTGCAGTGACTAGCTGCTTTTTTGCTTTAAAAGAAAAACTAAATTTATTTAGAAAAAAAAGACAATTTGAGTTTAAGTTTCTTCACAAGGTTGTCTATATGAGGCTTAAAAGAGAGGGCATCATCTAACCAAATGCCAAGGTACTTATAAGAATGAACAACCTCTATGACATTTCCAGTCAAAGTGAACACAGAAGGAGGAACTTGAGAAACCTTCTTAGTGTTACTAAACAACATCAATTTAGTCTTATCCGCATTGAGAACCAGTTTAAGCTGCATAAGCGTGTGTTGAACCTCATCAAACGCTTTCTGCAGAGACTCAACCGCTTTAGCTGGGGACGATCAAAAACAATAAATAATTGTGTCATCAGCATAGAAATGCATATTAGCATCCGAGACATTTAGGCCCAGGTATGATGATACCTCACAAAAATGTGAGGTACTTGTACTTTACTTGAGTCTTTTCTTTTCATGCCACTTTCTACTTCTACTCCACTACATTACACAGAGAAATATTACTTTTTACTCCACTACATTACTCTTAAAGCTTTAGTTACTAGTTACTTTACACTTACTTTACAGATTATGTATACAGTGTGGTATTAGTACTTTGACTTACAGTTTTTTACTGGGCACAACTGAAGCCATATGTGCAAAACTCAACCTACAGTCTGTAATACCAACAGTCACCTGAACTAAACAGTTCCCATCAGCTGCAAAACTCATTCTAAGGAACACAACTCTTAAAACACGTCTCAAAACAGGCTCAGTGCAGACACACACTATGAACGAACCTCACCGAGATAACACACACACTCAGAACACACTGAGTGTAAAAACACTAGCATCAAACACCAATACAGAAAATACTAACGTTTCATCTGTACAGTTTGAGTGACTTCATACTACTCAATAGTAACTTTAAAGCAAAGATATAGATTTTATAATAAACCAACTTTTACATAAGGTAAACAAGAAGGAATGAAAATCCAGTACAATACAGTATTTTGTCTCTAGTAAGTTATGAAATTAGTGGAAAAAAACTATAGGTACATAACAGTAACAAAAGCAAAGTGTGACTGATCCTGTCTCTCTCTCCAGCATCATGCAGCTAGTTGTCTTCATCACATTGGATGTCCCCATCATTTCTAAATACTAATGAATGTGCGGTCTCCATTGCTTTCACCTCCATTACTTTCTGAAAAACATTAAGAACGCAGTTTTACTATTAAAGATATAGTGGTTTTCACTTTTTGTTTTCATAGTTTCATTCGTATGTAACCTCAGACATCGGACCTGGGCATGTTGGTATCTTTGCTCTTTTACCTGTTCACTGTATCTCTCATGCGGTATAGTGTTGTTTCATTCTGATTTGATGTTTGTACACAATAAAATATAAATACCGTATATGTTCACTAACTAGTCTAAAACAAGACAGGCTTTCAGCAACAATTGCAATCAGCAGAGTTTGATGAGATCTATGCTGTTTTTAGTGTGTGGATAGCATTTAAAAAGTGCTGTGAATCCACAGTGTTGCACGTTGTGGTTAAAGTCATGGGATAAGTGTGTAGAGTTTTGAAAACTGTGTTCAAGCAATGAAAATCAAACTAGAGTTTGGTTCACATGAACTGTAATTTGAGTTTTGCACGTTACTCCAGTTGTGCCCGCTGTCGTTTAGCAATAAAAAAACGGAATACTTTTCCCACCACTGGTACATGCACCTGAAAATTGAACTAAAATACAGTCCTTAAGTAGCCTTAATGTATTGTACTTAGTTACTTTCCAGCACTGTACAGGAGTAGAAGTACGTCTGGATCCAGGATTTGAGTTAGATCAGGTTCTTTGGACTTTTTGTTGCCGACTCAACCCCCTCTAGTTGTTCAGAGTGTAACATCTGTGTGACACATGAACAGCTGGCTCAGTAACATGACGGGTTTTTGTCAGAGAGAACATGTCTCTTGAAACAAACAACATCTGACTCACTTAGAACTTAGGAGGAGAGTCTGTTTGACTGTCACTCCGGCCCGCGGTGCACCAAAGCACAGCTCTCAACTCAGGGACACAAACGCACACAGAAAGCACAATTTAACAACAACAAATACAATAAAACACAGTTTCTTTGTCCTGCAAGAGCGCATCAAGAATCAGGTCTACAAGCCAAAAGCTCCTCCAAATGGAGATGTAATATCTTCAGTTATTTCTAGATATATGGACAAAAGTGCTCTTTATGATACAAAAAACAAGCATTAGTCATAGTATACATGAGCTACAAAATGAGATTTTTAAAAAGATTTGATTTGTGAAAGAGAATAAATAAAAAGAAAACAGCACACAGCTTATAATGTGACACTAAAAGTCTGTACTGATATCAGAAATATGTCTTAAATCTACTTAAATCTTAAACTCTCAGGTGGATTAAGAAAGGCACTTTTTTTTTTTTACTCAAGTCAACCCTAACACTCTTTAGGATTAAAAATGTATTTTCTGTCATCCATCTTAGAAAAAAAGGCAAGACTTACATCTTGAAAGCGAAACAGCATCATATAAGTTAAAGTTATGAAACATTTTCAGACATCTGCTCACAAAATAGCCACATTTTAAGAGGCCATTGTCCTCTGTGGAGTTCTTTCAAAGCTCTAAACTGTTCAACCGTTCATGGAACACGTCTTATTTATCTTTTCCAAAACAGATTTATAGTGTTTTGGAATAAAACATGTCAGTGAACACCTGCTGCTATCTGAGTGCAAACAGACGACCATCACATGGATAGCTGCGATGATCTACGCTGTGTGAAGGCTCTTAAACTTTATCTTTTATCTATTCATCTTCCTGACTATTTGTTAGAAATGCCTCTCCTGAACCTGGAGGTGCTCTCTGATGTGATCACTGCAGAGCTGATAACGTTTCCCCCTCCCCCGCTGAACCTATTCTTCACACATCTGTGTCTGTGTGTGTGTGTGTGTGTGTGTGTCTGTGTGCGTATCCGTGTCTATGTGTGTCAGTGTGTGTGTCCCCTGCTGAACTTGTTCTTCACTCACCCGTGTGTGTGTGTTTCCCCTGCTGAACCTGTGTGTGTGTGTGTGTGTGTGTGTGTGTGTGTGTGTGTGTGTGTGTGTGTCCTCTGCTGTTTTTCACACATCTGTGAAAGCACGCTGGGAAAAAAAGAAGATGGCATGGCGGGGAGCGGCATTACAGGGGTCATCATTCCTCACTCTACCCTCATTTAGCCTGTGTGCCTATAATAGTATAAGTGATGAAAGCTGAAGTCCAAACAGCTCTTTCATGGTGATGCCCTCTTGGGAGCGGCTGCCTGGTGCACAGCTGCTGGCGCCTGAAGAGCAAAAACAAGATGGAGGAGGGAGGGCCGGCCTTACAGCTTCCATCTAATCTAGGTAAGAAATCACGTCGCTTCAACTCTTGTCATCTTTTTAAAAAAGTACGTGTGCTGGCGGCGATAAGCGACCGATTATGGACAAGGTGTATTAATCGTGGATGTAACAGTTTGGATTTATTACACAAAGACCATGAAAAACTCTGGAGTACCAGTCTAGATACAAAACCTTCTATATGGGGTGCGAAGACACCAAAGACATCAGCTGAACGGCCGACCTGCGACAATTTCCTGCATGTCGTCCCCCTCTCTCCCCCCTTTCTCACCTAGCTGTTCTATCAAATAAAAAAAGGTGGAAAAGCCCAAAAAATAATCTTCAAAAAAGTATTATATAATATGTAGAATAACTATTAGGGAGGAGCTATGAATACACTCAGATATACACAGTATGAACATGTGCAGCAGTTCCAGTAGGCAGCGCAGGTATAAATACAAAATATATAATGCTAATATAAGACATGACATACAGAATAAACAGCTGGAGGAATGATATGGCTGTGTATAGACTATAGATCAGATACATGGACAGAAGTATAAATGTGTAGGAGTATGTAAGAGAATTATTTAAGGATGCTAAATAAGAAATAAATGAATCTACCAAGTGATATGTAATATGAGATCAGATCAAGACTTGAGTATCTTTGTCTAGCTCAGACTTCAAAAACGGCTCAGGAAACACATCAGTCATCAATCAACATATCATCTTGTTATCTACTCATGTTAAATATGATGAGATGATGTTTAACAGCAGAGGACTCTGGTGGGTTGATGTTGTTGATCAGTGGAGTCAGACAGAGGTAGAAGGCTCTGTAACGTTTTCATAGGTTTCTGTACCTTCATCTTCATTATACAGCTCCTGTGAAAATGGAGCAAAATAAATGTTGAAACACAGATCACAGAAACAGCTGGGTTGTACTGCCTTGCTCAGGGAAACAGAGTAATGGTTATTGGAGCAGTTATTGGATCACTTTCCTAACACACACTCCAAACCTGGAGACAGAGGAGAAGCCAGGCCTGGAGACACCCCACAGTGCCCAGAAACTCAAAGCATCACAAGCTCTACCCCAAAATCATCGGGTTATGTGGTCTGTTGCCAACAAAGAGTCAGAGTTGGGCCAGTTGTTGGTCCAGTCAATGTATAACACACTCCTGAGTCCTTCAGATCTATTTACCTGGGGCTTGGCGAACTCACCCGCTTGCCAACTCTTCCAGAAGAGGGGGTTGTTGGAGCACAGTAGCTAATGTACAGCTACCTTGAGAGATGGGTGGTATCATTGGCGCCACAACCAGGGACTGTGGGTAGACACCATCTACACTGGCATCACAGCAACACCCTACAAAGTGCCCAATCTCTTTTGTGCATGCCGGGAGAAGCCTCAGCCCTGACCAAAGGGCCATGGTGGTCTGTTCTGAACAGGAATAGATCGGCAGGTCCTGGTTGATCTAGGAAGGCTGCTGAAGTTCCCTGACACCGTCACAGCTACCACACTAAGGCCATACATGGTCGTAATTTCCAATGCAACCAAACAAAAATTACTGCTAGGAAGTAGTCCCCTGTAAAGACAGGAACAGAACCAAATATGTATCGCTGGTAGCAGAGTGTCAGAAGCAGGGGGGAAGGCCCACTGTGAACCTGTTGAAATGGGCTTCAAGGGCTTAACAGGGTGATCTCTGTGAACACGTAGCGCCATCAAGAACACCTAGGACGGCGTTGAAATTACTTCCTGTTGGCTGTGGGTTAAGAGGAGTGATGAGTGGCAAAGAGAGCTGCCTAGACATAAGTCAGGGACTGATCACCCCTGGCTAGGTCGCCTGGACCAGGGTGTCTGATAAGACTCCAAACACAGTGTCCATCACCAACGATGCATTAGGTGTATTATGCGATTTTATCTCATATCTCATATTTGCATCCCTTCCATGTGTAGCTTATAGGATATTTGTATAGCCTGTTCATTTATTTATTTATTTCATAGCCATATTACATCTGTGATTTTTATATTGCTATTTGGTTTTTAGTAATTAATCCTTTGCTGTCATAACCACTTAAACACAACACATGGTTTATTTCAATGAATCTTCTTCTGGCTTTTGTATGTGCACAGTTAAAAGTGAATAACAAATATCACAAACTCTGTAAAGTTATAATTGTACAAACTTTCAGTCATTCGCTGTTTGAACTCACAATGTTGTCTTCCATTTTGTTTGTTTTTTCGCTTAAAAGCCAAAGTTAAAGGCTCATCTGTGATTGTTCTCACCTTTAGCTCTTGCCCTTATGTTGACCGCCACAACACTTGTTATGAGTGTTGCTAAACCCAGAGACACGACGATGATCCTCCACCAGCCTGAAACAGGAAGTTAGAAGTGTTAAATATAGTCAGAGGTGTTAAGATGACGAGCTACTTGTCAGTGTGTTCTTGTGCTGTCTCTATATCTCTAATATCTGAATGAACAAAGTCTCTTTTGCCTGTATGTCCTTTGCTGACTGTAAATGTAGTTCTGTTACCTACTACTTGTCATTGGTGATTAATTCGTAGTCTGAGATATTGTTAAAACTGTTCAGTGAGAAAAAAAACTTCTGCACAAAACAAATGACAGAATGGTGAATATTAAGACTTCAGATCTAAACAAATACTTAGTGTAATATCCACAAAGTGATTTTAACATCCCGAAGTCACAGAACACGGCCCCTTAACTCAAAATCTGTGGCAGTTTCACGGAATTGCAGAAAATTCCGTGATGGTCCCACGGATGAATTTCTTGAAATGAACACGGCCCCTTAAGGTAATGAAAAGGTCATGGGTGGGACAACAACGGGTTGTGTTTATGAAAAGAAGAACTGGACGGCCATATACAGCAGACAGGTTGGGTTTAGGAACGTTTCGTGCCACCACCACGCAATGCGCTGCTAACAGTTTGTGATCATTTCACGGAATTCAGGCTGGATTTTAAACAGCTCATCGTATTCTCACCTGGTTTCTGACCGGAGGACTGAGGATGGATGAAGCTGAACAGCTGCACATCTTGATCATGTGTTACTTCACATTTCAATAACTCGTAATACTCTGACTTCTGATGAAGGTGAGATGTTGTAAATGTCACAGTGCCGGAACAGTCGAGCTGTGTTGTCTTCACGTCAGTTTTATCACCCTCATAGCGCCATTTCACTGTGTGTACACACCCACCATATGTCAACGCGGAGCAGAACAAGGTGACTGTATCATTGTTCTTCTGTTCAGTCACTGGTAAAGACAGACAGACAACAATGGTCAAAATAACTTCATCACTGTAATCATATTTATTGTAATATTTCAGTATATTGTTCTAACAAAACAGAAAACATTTGTATGTAAATACTCACTGGTAACAACAGACAGATAAACCACTGTGTCTTCACCATCTAGATCTCCTGATCTGAACTGTCTGCAGATGTAACGGCCAACATCCTCATCTGTGACATTCTTTATGACCAGAGAACATTTCTCTGTAACCCTCAGTCTTTCTGATTTAGTTTTGGCTTCTTTCTGAATCTGCCTGTGTTCAAACAGCGTTACTCTGTTTCCTGAACCAGTGAAGATCCATCCAATACTGTCACACTGATCCTGATCATCTGTCACATTCAAACAAGACAAAGTGACTTCATCTCCAACTCTGACAGTGGAGGAGGAATACTTCCAAGCTGCTGCTGGTGAGAAAAAGAGAGAAATGTAAAGGTTATGTTCATATTTAGTGTGATGATCATTTTGGTTAAGTTTGTAAATGTGTCTCATGTTTGGTTTACGAGAGTTCACTGAACACACCACGTTACAACAAAACTTGTATTCTCTTACCTCTGAACTGAACCAGCAGCATCAGAAATGAAGACATAATCCATCTGATCCGAGCCATCGTGATTCTTTCGCGGTCTCACTCTCAAAATGTCAAACTGTCTGATGTGCTGCATCTTAAAAATTAATATAGCATCTACTTCCTGTGGTAATGATGGAGTCACTTCCTACCAATGACTTTATCTCCTCTGTTAGCTGATGAAGTGAGGTGTGACAGCCTTATTCTTTCTGAGATAATCCCCTGACTTTTCATTATCATTCTCATTAACATTACTTCTTAGAGATTATTTTAGATGCATTTATATGTTGCATAGACAAATGTTAGAGTCCAGTGCAAACAGACGTGTTCAACCCAACAGAGGGAAGGTTTACTACTAGAGAACAAGAACAAGAAAAGGTCAGCTGTGGTCTGTGTGCTGAAGGGAGACAGAACTACTTCTACATGTCTGGCTTCTCTACCCCTTTGAAATATTTTTAATGATGGAGTCTAATCCCAAAGACCCTGTACAATTCTTATTATGCACATGTGCAATACATCTTTGTATATCTGCAACAAAGTCTCTCCTGATTGAAATGATTTCATGTGCATATTATATTATATTATATTATATTATAATCAGCCACAACAAAGACAGGATTGTAACAAATTCCATTTATACTCAACAATCATTAAATCCAAACCTTTCCTATAGTCCAATATGCTGCCGGTGATTCTGCACAGACCTGGCTCAAATCCAACAAGCCTATGAGTCATATTTTTACATGCATAACTTCATTATTATCACAGGCTTTTAACTGGAATTTAAATGTTTGCAAATATGTCATAATCTTAATGTTTTACCTTGCCATTATTACGCTGAAATTGTGATCATTTTGTGCTTTTTTTCCTGTTGTTGAACTTCTCAACTCTCTGCTATGGAAGCGAATAAGAGACATAAGTCTTTGAATTTTAACAGCCCCTGAATACTTAATGTTGAAATATTTTATTTTGAAAATTATAGATCTGAATTTATTTGTTCTCAATTCACCTCTTTGAAATTTAAATTTGAAAATTCTTGGTTTCCATTTTAAAAACATGAATTTCGATACATATTTTTCAATGGTCAAAAATTCAGATACAAAAATACAACTTGTAGAATTTCAGATAAAATAGATTCAAGTTGATCAAATTCGATTGCTGAAATTCAGATTGAAAAATTCAATATCAGTCAAATTCAATTGCTGAAATTCAGATCAAAAAATTCAAGTTAAATATTCACACAGTAACATCCGGGCTACCCAGGCTAGAGAAGCAGTTGAGCCTGCATACAATCGAACCGACGTCTGGCCTATCAGAACACGGCCTGTCTGTCATGTGACCCAAGATCTCGGTCGGCACGGATATTGAAACGGTAAACCGCTGTTAACATGACAGCCAGGGAAACGCGGTGCTCCGGTAAGTTTGCTGTTCATGTCCAACCCAACTCAGGGCTCGATAGAAGTATGTTGTAGCTAAATATGTTTGGAACACATAGCTACGGTTTGTGTGACTTGTGTCTCTATGTAGCTAGCTAAGTCTGCAGGACAACATGTTATAGCTAGGTAGCTAATGCTAGCGCTTAACAGAGATGGGAAGAACTGTACTAAAGTAGATTTTTCAGATATTTTTTACTTTACTATTTATTTTTGTGGCGACTCCTTACATTTTAACACAAATATTGGTATTTTATACTCCTTATATTTTACAAAATTGACTCGTTACTTTAGTTTTGTACTAAAGGTCGTCATGTCGGAGAAAAGCGCGGACACCGCCCCACACCGCGAGCGGCGCGCGCCACACAGCGAGAGAAGTGAGAGAAAAGAAAAGTACGGAGCCCGCTGGGGTCAGCTGAGAAAGGGATTCATAACAATCCGTGCTCAAGGATTTATATACGGGAGTAAAATAGGAAAGATATTCCATATATATATAGTACAGTTCTTCCCATCTCTGTTAAGCGCTAGCGTTAGCTACCTAGCTATAACATGTTGTCCTGCAGACTTAGCTAGCTACATAGAGACACAAGTCACACAAACCGTAGATGTGTTCCAAACATATTTAGCTACAACATACTTCTATCGAGCCCTGAGTTGGGTTGGACATGAACAGCAAACTTACCGAGCACCGTTTCCCTGGCTGTCATGTTAACAGCGGTTTACCGTTTCAATATCCGTGCCGACCAAGATCTTGGGTCACATGACAGACAGGCCGTGTTCTGATAGGCCAGACGTCGGTTCGATTGTATGCAGGCTCAACTGCTTCTCTAGCCGGGGTAGCCCGGATGTTACTGTGTGAATATTTAACTTGAATTTTTTGATCTGAATTTCAGCAATTGAATTTGACTGATATTGAATTTTTTCAATCTGAATTCTAGCAATCGAATTTGATCAACTTGAATCTATTTTATCTGAAATTCTACAAGTTGTATTTTTGTATCTGAATTTTTGACCATTAAAAAAATATGTATCGAAATTCATGTTTTTAAAATGGAAACCAAGAATTTTCAAATTTAAATTTCAAAGAGGTGAATTCAGAACAAATAAATTCAGATATATTGTTTCTGAAGTAAAATAATTTCAAAGAGGTCAATTGAAAACAAATAAATTCAGATCCATAATTTTCAAAATAAAATATTTCAACATTAAGTATTCAGTGGCTGATAAAATTCAAAGACTTATGTCTCTTATTCGCTTCCATACTCTGCACGTCACCAATCCAGCATCTGCTCGCTGAGCTTTTCATCATTAATCCTTGGGTCTGCGAATACAAACACCACTGTTTCAGAGGAAATACTCAACGGCTCAATCCAGGTTTCATATGAGTTTTGCTGTAAAGCAATAAGAGAAGAAAACACTGCAAACTGGCAACCCGACCTGGAGCTCTCTGTGTCAAGTCTTAAGTGAGCTGTCAGTCAAACAGACCAACCTGAATCAACACGGATTATAAATGTTAGCTCCTCAAACATTTTATCTGATAGATTGTCAATCACGTGTCCAGGTTCTCATCATCAGAGATTAACTCGTCAAAAGTCCTGACAGCAGAGCAGCCATCAAATATTTATCCATGTTTAGAACAACATACACACTGAAAACTTTGAGTTTAGTTGATCTCTAAGCTGGGAGCTTAAAAATACCTTGTTTCTAGAGCGATGAAAGCAGAGTTTCAGTACTTTATTTACCATTATCTACGAGTCTTAAAGGGTAATTTTTTTTGTCAGCAGCTTTAATGGGTTTAGGGTAACTTTGGTATTTTTGGTTTTAAACTGGACCTTCCCATGTCTTTGTGCCTAAGTGACTGATGGGATCTAGGGCTGCACAACATGAGGAAAATTATCCATTTGCTATAATTTTGACTAATATTGCGATATGATTCACGATATGGGATGAAATGATTGTTTTTGTATCACTATTCTCATTTTAATTGAAAAAGAAATTAAAATAACGTGTTTTTGCGAGGATCTGTACCAAACCACTCAAACAGGTTCAGATTATTATTCTAAATGTCTGACAGATTAAATGAAAGGATCCCTAAAGAGATAGACCTTTATGTCAAAAAGTAAGATTTTCTTTAACATGATACAGCCCTGATATCACCATCTACCAAAACCCACCAGACTCCATCTAAATAAACATTACTTTTAGTGTGTATAGAGCCATCATATTTCCACATGTAAATGGCTAACTGAAGGGTTTATTTCAACCAAACCAGAGGGAAACATGGAAAAATAGGGTTCAAGATGAAAACCTACCAAAAGGTACCGCCTGAAACGCCTCCCATTGTCACGCTCCTCTCCCCTTCACCACTGTTGGTAAAGCAGGAGATGGTGTTCTTGAGCATGGCCCCTTAACCCCAACAGATCTTTGTATTGGACAGCTTCGAGGTGTTACTGCTGATACATTAACACCTTTTTGGCTTTTCAATACTACTCCCATTAAAATACATTACTTCAAATGATGTACTCAACACACGAAAATGACACGACATTAATGTAATCTGTACACAAATCAATAGATTAAATAACGTGACCATTTCACGAACTGACGTGAGACCGGGCTGTGAAATGAGAAAAGAACATGTGGTTGCATGGTTTTTCTTTGAGGCTGAAGGAAAGAAGAAAAAACTTCAAGATGGTAACAATTCCCACGATCTTTAAAATGTCTGCACTCCTGACTTGGAAAACAGTTGAGCAATCAGCGTGACAGGGAGGAAACAATAGCCGATAATGCAGCTTGATACACTTTCAGCAGTTCGGGCAGAGATCACGGATTTGTAAAGGATGTGAGTGTGTGTGTGTGTGTGTGTGTGTTGAGGTGTATTTCTTCAGGTGTGATCATTTCCTCCTCATGTTGAACTAAATGAAGCATGTCACACCAAACAGGTTAATTGTATTAATAGTTACATCATGGCTCAGGAAATGTCCGTTTACTGTAACTTCCTGCTCTCCTGCTGAGTGCACAGAATAACTGAATATATCTCGGGTAAGTCAAATTAAGTTTATGAGTGAGTTCCATTTTTAATAAAATCCTTCGTCCTTTTCTTGTTTTTTTTAACCTGGTAACTGCATTGTAGCTGCCATCTACCAAGTAAAGAAAACTTTGTAGAAAACTAATTACGTCATAATATCACAACCACGCTTCCTGTTTTGATTCTACGTTAAAAAACAACAATATGAAAATGAAAGATTTTGAAAATTAAGACTCTTTTATGTCAGGTGAAAGTAGCTTCAGCTACTCATGATAATCCACACAAGTCCAGTCAGAGCTCTGAGGAAAGACAACTGTCCTGTTGAATTAAATGCCTAAAATGCCCCCAAAAATTATTTAAAAAAAAATAAATCTAGATACAAATATAAAATATATGTATGTCGATATACTGTATATGTGTCTAAAAGTATACATTTACGAATGACAGCTCTTAAATGAAACCATTCAAGGAGTTAGGCTAATTATTTCAAAAAACGACAATTTGCCTTAAAAGCGAGCAGTGGAAGTAAATTTAATTTTAACCCATGCAAGAGCGAGCGAGCGAGAGAAGGGCCCTATCTTGCACCTGGCGCAGCGTCTACGTCCGGATGCATTGTCCATTAAAGAAGAATTCCGGTCGATTCCAACACACAGCTCTGTTGTTTGTAAATGTGGAGAGCTGTCAGTAGCAAGAAAAATGAAACCAATCGGTGCTGCCTACATGGTGTTATCCTCCTGCTAGAGTTAGCACCCAACAGGCTTAAACAGGGCAAGTTTTAAATGTGTTTTTTGCCTCTTTATACGTTCAAAATGTCATTAAAAGTGCCTACCCATGTGCAGTGATTCCTTCTGAGTGAACACAGTGAATCTGACTGCTGTAGATGTGAAAGGAATGCATGAAAGTTGTGCTAATTCAGCTCTGCTTAGTTCTGGTGTTGATACTGCAAGGAGTGCTTCGGGACCGTCTACAAACTCACACTCAACACAGAAAACAGATAAAATCATATTTTCAAAAATAAGCATATGCTAGTACAACTAGCAGGAGACACGTTATGATTCAGGTAATTTTGGAGACAGCACCTTATTTAATCATTAAATTAATAGCCTAGTTTTAAAAAAATCTCTTTAATGTGTTTGTAGACTAACTAAACAGCTGAATTAGCACAACTTTCGTGCATTTATTTCACATCTACTCCAGTCACATTCACTGGGTTCCTTCGGAAGGAATCACTTCACATGGGTAGGCACTTTTAATGACATTTTGAACATGAAAAAACACGTTTAAAACTTGCCCTGTTTAAGCCTGTTGGGTGCTAACGCTAGCAGGAGGATAACACGGTGAAGGCAGCACTGATTGGTTTCATTTTTCTCTCTACTGACAGCACTTCACATTTACAAACAACAGAGCTACGGGTTGAAATTGACTAGAATTCTCCTTTAATATTTACAGTCAATGGTTCTTCCCAAGTGTTCCCGGTGTTTCCAGGTGTACTATAATCAATGTATTTTTAAGATAATTGTTTTTGACAAATTGTGCTTTCCTTGCAGACCAGTAGCACATGTTCTGGGCCAAGAATTTGGGAGCCATTGGACTTTTGCCTCTGATGGTTCCAGCTGCAACTGTCACTGTCATCGCGCACCTGTCCCTTCGCACTGAAATCCTGCTCGTATCAAATTTTCTGCTTTTTAAACCGACTGTGTGTGTGTGTGTGTGTGTGTGTGTGTGTGTGTGTCTGCGAGTGTTATCCCTGTAAGTTGTGTGCCACATTATATTTGCAGCCACAGTAGACTTAATTCATCTTCTCCACTCAGATATCAGATGAAAGTTGTGCTCGCACATTAGAATGGAAACAGCTGGAAAGAAAAAGGTGGTAAATAAGAAATCATAGTGAAGTAAACACTGAGAAAGACTCTGGCGTGTCTTTTGCCATGCACACCAGATGCCTGATGGAGCTGTACTGCTCTTTAGCCTAAAATCAAAAACTTGACTTGATGAAAAATGGAGAGACAACTTTGCTGTTCAAGTTTGTCCTGAGGGTGTCGCAGAAATATAGACGCCACAGATATCCAAAACGTTCAAAATGTCATCAAATCTCATATTAAGAGTCAATGTTATAATCAGTTTCAGACATTTTCAGACACTTTTTACAGTTTCCAGATATTTTTCCTATTTTTTGCTAAAAGCTTTAGCGCGTAACTTTTTGATATTAATGAACGTCCGTTACAATCAAGCCAAATGAGTTGCTCCAAAGCTAATTAAGACTATCAGCTCCACACAACTCTCTCTGTATCTTTCAGTACCACTATGTTCAGAAGATTGTGGCGTCCGGCTACTTTCCCGCGCAGAAGCTCAAGTGAAGATAATGAGCTCTTCTGAAGAGTCCATCATGTTTTATTTTTTTTTTTTTAATCCTCAGTGTTCTCCTTGGCTACTATCGTGGAGGACAGGCGGTGTGGGATCACGGAAGGCTTGTATCATGACAGTGTCGTCATTACTTAGAATTCCTCATGGGGGCGACAGAAACTACGCACTATAGCTTTAATACTGTAATATAAAGAGTTTGAAAACCAAACAAACACCTAAACAAAATCTAATGATCATATTAAGTAAAACCCCACTTTAAAATGATGTATTGTAGTTGCACAGTATTTTTAACCCCCAGCTCTACAATCACACAACTCTCGTGATTTGATGGGTCGCCAGTCGTAAACACAGGAATGTTTCCAATCTTTAACATCCAACCCACATGGTTTAAAAGGGATTTCCCCTACATGTTCAGACCTTATCTTCATTGGTTAAGTCAGGACTTAAACTATGCATTCTCATAGCCTACTGTTCTTGAAGTTTAAGGATATCTTGGCATTCCATGCTAATGGTAAACTATTAAGTTTCTATAGCATTTCAGATTAAATAATGTGGCCTCCTGCCATCTGTATACCCTATCTGCGTGTATGTGTGTGTGCAGTGTCTAAATGAACAATTGCCAACACACCGACCAAATGTGGGCAGAAACCAACCTTGACAGGTCACACTGTGAGGTTCAAGGCCAACTTGGCAGGAGATGAATCAAGCTCAGTAGAGGGCTGCGTCCATCTGCTCTTTAACACTGTGCAACTTTGCATCCTGGTACGTATTGCATTTGTTCTGCACAACGTCTTAAAAGTTCAACAGGAGGTCCAGACACAAAATCCATGCACATACACACACACCAGGATAGAAAGAAAATGTTGGCTGTAATGTAACCCTATAGGGCAAATGTACATCGTCAATTTTTTTGCCACTGACAGGCTCAGATTGTTGTTTTAAGTGTTTGACAACATCCCTTCAGAGATAGATCTTTTAAAAACCTCTTTAAGACCTTTTGGACTACACAAAGCTCAGAGGTCGCCAGCACTAAACCCACCAGACTCCATTTAAAATAACAATACTTTTAGTGTGTACAGAGCCAACATATTTTCATTTGTAAATCGGTCACCTATGTGTTTATTTCAACCAAAACTAGAGTTGTGATTGTTGGAAAAGTGGAAAGACAACCCAAAACAGCTTTTGATAGTTTAATATAGTTTATGTTGACTTTGAATTAAGTGTATTTTACAATCCTAAAAATTACTGTTTATTTGCATGGAGTCTGGTGGCTTAAGCAAACGCAATTTTGCAGATGTTATAGGTCGACCTCCTTAGAAATCTTTTCCATAATGTTGTCAGACACTTAGAATAATAATCTGAGCCTGTTAGTGGCATGAAAAAACACTTTTGTAAACTTTGAACACAAAGATTGGTGTTCACATTAGTCACAGACACAAGGTTAAGAAAAACAAAGTTACCCTTTAATTATTGAAATGTTCTGTGGCCAATCATGTATTAGATGCTATAATAAATCTTTTTGTTTGGTAGATTATTCAAGCATGTGGGAAGTGATTAGAGGGTGTTTTTAGTCTCCACTAACCACTGAGGGAAATATCTGTCTCATTATCTTTTAAACGCTCCACTATGTTCACCAGCTCTCTAACTGTTTCTGTGTGCTTTTTAGTCGGTTTATTACACCTTAGTTGATGGCATATTGTTTAGACCGTAATGAGTAACAGAATGAGAGACACTTCACAAATCAGTGTCTGAGTTGGCATTTCAAGGCTAATATATTAAGATTTGCTGACAGTGATGCATATTGAAGAATATGTATGCTTTAATGTTCACTGTAAACCTTTGATGTAAATTCACAGTTAAAATATCACATTATCTTACGGTTTTAATGTTAAACAGGATTAGACTGTAAAGGGCAATGCATTCTGGGAGAAAATAATATTACCCCACTACCTGCAATTGTTACAGATTACAGGTATTTACTGTTAATACCAATGCATCTTGGGAAAATAAAGGAAAAGGTGGGAATTACACTGCAGTTAGTATATTATTGTGAATTCAAATAATAAAGTAAAAATGTCTATTTACAGTAAAATATCTTAAACTTCAAAAACAGGATGCATACTGTGAATAAACAGTAGTTTACTGGCGAAGCTGCAGCCAGTTTATTACTGTAAATTTGGAGTATTTTACAGTGTATGTGTAATGTAATGTGTAATGTGTAATAGCCATCCACCGATGGACTACCGATGGGTTGTGGCATCATTCCAGGGTGCAAGCGCCCAAATGGGTTTTCTTAGGAGGGGGATTGGCGTCTCCCTTAGAGATAGGGGGAGAAGCTCAGTCATCAGTGAGGAACTCAGTAGAACCGCTGCGCCTTTGCATTAAAAAAAGGAGCCAGTTGAGGTGGTTTGGGCATCTGGTAAAGGATGCCTCCTGGGCGCCTCCCTAGGTAGGTGGTCCAGGGACGTCCAGGTGGGAGGCGGCCTCGGGGAAGACCCAGGACTAGGTGGAGGGATTATATCTCCAATCTGGCCTGGGAACACCTCGGGATCCCACAGTTGGAGCTGGTTAATGTGGCTAAGGAAAGGGAAGTTTGGGGTCCCCTGCTGGAGCTGCTGCCCCAGCGACTCGATACCAGATAAGCAAACGAAGATGGATGGATGGATGGATGGACTGTGTTAAAACCTTTTAATATTGTATTCTTCTTGATTTAAACAAAAATGGATTTCAGTTCTTTTGTTTTCCAGGATGTTCATGGAGTAATCACAAAGCCAGCGGTTGGACACTGTTACTGAGTTAAAATTCTCATCAGATGTGAGGAGCTCCTCCGTTTCCTGGTGTTAGAGTTTTTTTGTTACGTCACGTATGTGTTTGTCGTTGGTTTCTTCACCTCCTATAAAAACAGTCCTCCGTCTTGTTGCTCTCGGTTCTTGACAGCTGACAGCTGACAGCTTTATAAACTGCAACAAATCAAACATGACATGTCCAAACTTCTGACAACCCGATGATAAATGTGTTCACAAGAGATCTTTTTTTCTATATTTCAGACGAGATAGGATTTTAAGGACGACATCTTGCAGGATGGATCTCCCCAGCTGCACTTTGAGACACACATCTCACAGTTTTGGGTAAATTGAGCCATCTACTGTTCCAACAGAGTTCTAAACCAACTGCTATCCAGTGTAAATTTAATGAAATAATTGTAATGAGAATGGTTTGAGTGATGAAGGGAAACTTATATCCCTATTTATGTTCTGCTTTATGTCCAAAAGGAGAGATAACATTACAAAGTATGTGAGGAACTTAACTTTCAATCATTAACCTTTAAGATAATTTGACTGAATAACACAGAAAATAACACAAAAGTGTCCCTATGCAGCAATATTCAGTTTCATCTGGGCAAAGATCCACAAATATGGGGAGTACAATGAAAGAGAAATGAGGTAGTTGTCGGGATAATTACCTTCCATTAAGTTTCTATTTGGACTTTATCTGACTCCCTCTAGGGCCAACGTAAAAGCCTCAATTAATCTCTTTTGGTTTCTCCCGTGATAATATACGGTGACGTTAGACTTACTTTTCCGTGCTTCTGTCTGAAAGAAAGGAATTCCTAAATTGGATAATTTATTATCAGAGTGAACTCTTCCACCCTCATCTGCTATCAGGTGCTCATTCGCCAGACTTGCTTCAGCAAAGGAATGGGTTACTGTTGATGACAGTCTGGCTCTGCAGAGAAGGAATTTGAACAACATTTATATAAGTGATTGTTTATTTTATTATTATTATTTATATAACTGTTTCTGGATTCATGTCTGGATTCGGTGAATTCCAAGGCTATTAAAAAATCTGTTTCCCCCTAAGGTATAGTGTAAAACATACTGGAAATTTAGTTGTTTTTTTTCCTCATTGTACAAATGTATATATTCTCACTCAAACGCTTAACGCTCCTGTTGTTCTCGGGTCAAATTTGATCCATTTTCAAATAGTTTCTATATCAGAAATTTGGTTTCTTTCGACAAATTGGCCAGCAAAATAACGTGGATGGTTCCATACAAAGCTCTTCACAAGTGAAAATGAATGATCAGTTCACTACTGTCACTGAATTTGAATTAGGGTTCGACTAGTCCACACAGCATTCTGGGATGGGAGAATAATATGCTCTAGGTTATTAGCATTTCTTTAAACCAATCACAATTGTCTTGGGCAACACTGAGCGCCAGACGGAGCCACGGTGCCTCTGAAAAATAGCCTTGGGAAGGAACTTGTTTTGGTGGACTAAATGGACTGTATTTATATAGATCTGTTCTAGTCTTAACACCTACTCAAAGTGCTTTTATATAGTACAGAAACCATTCACCATTCACACACATTCATACTGTGGCCGAGGCTGCCGTACAAGGTGCCACCTGCTCATCAGATCTCACACTTTTCTACATTCGGGGCTCAGTGTCTTGTCACTTCGACATGGGACTGCATGGCCAGTGACTGAACCAAACGCTAAACCTTCACCTCAGTCAGGATTACATTATTCATAAAACTGAGCTTATTGTTTTAACTGCAAAGTGCAAGTCATACAGCACAATGCAAGACACTTGGTGTATGTTTGACAGATTGAGGGCTTCTGTAAAGTCTTAACAGAAAACTCAGATTGGACAGATAGTCTAGCTAGCTGTCTGGATTTACTCTGCAGAGATCTGAGGAGCAGTTAACCATAGTCCTCAGAAATCCACCGGAGGTTAGAACGCCAACACAAGGGAAGAGTAAGGGGACGGACATCCGGCGGCAAAAAGACTTTTATGTAGTTTGGCACAGAGGAAGAAACTTTAGCTTGACTTTAGCTTTTTAAACAGCTTGAAGCCATCAGCAGGACTGTGATGGATGCACAACACAAACCCAACAGGGATCCACTTGTAAAAAAATATTGCACCGTTGTGCTGTTAATGGTCCAAACCTCCACAGGGAACCTTTAGGAGGACCCAATATTTCAGTTATTTAGGAGAGCAGGAGCACTTTAGAATAACAGATATACAGCGCCAACGGACCGTTTCCCTTCTTCACAGAGTTCAGTCTGAACAATAGACAGTTAAAACACACTTGTCTATTGTTCTTAATAAGAAACCCATCCTGTCAATGTTTTCTATTTGCTGAGCTTTGCTTCAGGACTTCTGTCAACTGTTTTGATGCAATCTTTCCCCAAACGAAGCATGAGTTTTTATAATAACTGACAGATCCATTTCGTAAAGGAACATTTAATCCAGCTGGTTTGTCACAATGTGTTTCACACAAGCAACCAACGAAGCACAAAAACACAAATAAATGATGCAGTGGATCAAAATATAACATCTGAAATATTTTTTTCCTGTTGAAGAGACTCGTAACTTGATTGTCACTTTTGTTTCTCACACAGAACTGATGCACAGACTCAACCCAGCATTATCAAAATAAATACTGCCGTCATAAACTTTCACAAGAACCGTTTAAATCTAAAATAAACAAAATTGCATGTGAAATCACTTCTTCCCAAACCAGTATAAGAGAGATAATTACATCTTAACGAACCTGTAAAATATTTTCTTCAGAACATCATTATTTGTTGTGTTGATTATACGATGCTGTGGTGAATACATCAGCCATGATGTTCCTAGAGATGTTTTAGTCCAAAGCTTGACGTTACACTTCCGGGATTACCGGTGCCTCAGGTATTTCCGCCAGGTGCATGCTTTATCTGTTACCTTCTGCTGTCTTTGTGTTGGCGTTCTAACCTCCGGTGGATTTCTGAGGACTATGGTTACCTGCTCCTCAGATCTCTGCAGGGTAAATCCAGCCAGCTAGCTAGACTCTGTTCAGTCTAAGTTTTCTCTCGCATGACTGTTTCATAGTGGCTCTGTGCGGAGTGTAGCACCGCCCAAGATGATTGTGATTGGTTTAAAGAAATGCCATTAAACCAGAGACCAGTTTTCCTCCCATCCCCGTGTTCTATGTGGAATAGCCAGACTCTCCTTCAGCGTGCTTTGGAGGAGGGCCTGGCAAAGTAAGACTAGAAAGATGTGGCTTAGCCTGGGCAAGGTGCTCTAAAAGAGTATGGGACCTCAGAGCAGAGATTAAAGAGTTTTGTGATGTGAAAGGCAAAGACATCCCCGAGCTCTCAGATGAAAACTGGGTGGCTGATCTTGAATTTGCTTTTGATGTGTCTGCACTAATGAATGAACCAAACACCAAACTGCAAGACAAGGGCCTATTTGCACATGAAATGCAAAATAGCGACATCATGTTGGCATTTTGTTACTATGTCAGCTTCAGTTAGAAAAAGAAAAGAAAAAAGCCAATTCTGTAGACTACAAACAAAATAGAAATGGCACTTTGAAAAGTTCATTGAATGTTGTTCTTTGAAAAATAGCAAAAAACATGCACATTTTGGTCACAATTGCATTCATGGATGTTGACGTAATAGTGACATAATTGTACTATGTTGTACTATGTCTGCTTCACTTTTTTCATGTCCTAATCCTAGCATTTGTGCCCTTACCAGTTGCCGCTTATCAAAGATACCAACACTACGGTTTCTCCTTAATGAATGTTTTTAACCGTTTTTAAATTTTATATAAAGCACTTTAAATTGCGTTGTTGCTGAAATGTGCTTTACAAATAAGGCTGCCATGCCTAGTTTAACTTACATTTGACATTAGTATTTCCACTGTGTTGTTTTTACTTTAGCTTCTGCGGCTTCTGCAGCTGTAGCACACCTGATTCGATTTGTCATATTCAGTAAGGGATTTTTAAAAAGGATTCAATAACAATGTCTTGAGCCCTGTCCCTAATTTGTAATTCTGTCAGCCAATCCATCATGGTTAGTATGAGCCCTGATCAAGGATAGCATAGGGTTGTGAAGCAGGGCTCAGTAAAGGCTCTCCCTAAAGTATTTTATTGTAGAATAATCATCCAAATAACTGCTACAACCTGCAGATGTTTCTGCAGCTGTTAGGTTTTGAGCTGGGTGTGGGGTACCCTGGTACAGCAGTGAAGAGTCTATTTGGGGAGCTAATATTGTTAAAATTATGTTTTTCTGGAGAGGGTCACATTTGCTAGGGTTGGTTGGCTTTCCTTTGGTGTCATATAGGGCCAATTTAGTGTTTATTACAGCCATAGGTGTAAGTCCTTAGTACCTGCTAACAGAAAACCCCCTCATAATAAAAACTGGCCGTTGCAACCCACCGCAAAAACCTGTTATAATTTCCTTTTACATAAAGACATTTGCACCACAAATTGATGCAGTAAAGGCACAAACTGTTGCATTGGAATTCACCAGAATGCAGAAAATGAAGTGTTTGGCGTTCAAAATTTAAATTTTGCTCAATAGTGGATATCTCAACATCCCCCCCCCCTCCCAATGTTGAACCCAAAGTTACGCCCTTGATTGTAGCCCAGTAGCCAGCTCCAGTAAAGGCTGAGAAACAGGAAGAGATGATAAGAAGGTTTTGGAGTGGAGTCAGACTGAGCAAAGACAGAAGAAAACAGCCTGCAGGAACATTTTGTGAAGAAAAAGGTGGAAAATATAAAGCCTCCGCTATTTCAAAGAACACAGCCTCTGGTGAGGAATTCACAGCGGAGGTCTCTCTGCACCAGAATCTCCAACCACGAAACCTTTCGTAACATGGCCGACACCACATCATGCTGCCCCCAAGTCCGTTTAGGGGAGAAAATATTCTTCAAATTCCACTGAAAGGAAATTAGAGGTTGAACAAAAAAGGACGCAAGTGGTATTGAAGCTTTGTCTCGACTAAATGGGACCCAAAAAATATCCTCCGTCTATGTCTTTTGAAACATGAGTTTTCATTTTAATATGTGTGGCTGTCTGTCCTGGCTCAGACTGCAAGTTTTGTCACACGGCACTGCAACGTAAAGTTTCTTTCAAGTCTGATCAGTTTTCCGAAAGAGACTGTCCTACTCCCCCCCCAAAACAAAAACAGAAAAAAACACCCACATAAGTTTTTTGTTCAAGCAGCAATTACAACCTATATTTACTACAAGTGGTCGTTATGGTTACGATGGGAGCAAAGCAGGAAGTACAAGGAGGCTGGTTGGGGGGGTGGCATAAGGATAACTGGGGTTAGGGAAGGTGGTACATAGGTCCAACAGACAGGACTTTCACGTCCCGTTCAAAAACAACTGTAAACAGCAAGTTTTTTTTTGTTTTTTTTAAACTTTACGGAGAAAATGAAGCTACGTCGCGTTCTGCGCCACATGTGTAACCAAAAGTGAAGTAACGTCTGATTTGACCCCAAACCACAATATTTTTCTGAACTAAAGTAGTTTTGGTACCTAAACCTAACCAAACTGACATTTCACAACATTTACGAAGTGTAACCGTGACTGCTACGAGATATGAGGTTGTAGTTCCTGCGCTAGTTTATGAACCGCTCCTGTGGGTCGTAATAGAGTGGAGGAATAAACAACCAATACCGTAGTAAGGTTTGGAGTGTGTGTGTTGCCGTTCTCTAACTCCGTTCGCTTCGCGAAACAACAAATGGCGTTTTTCTATTAATGGTACCTGTTCGGCTCGGCCGCGGTGCCCCGTCCTCCTTTTTCCATTGCAGATTAGTACCGCCTCATGCGTGAGGCGATCTGTGGCTGGGCGTCATGGCAGGAAACTGCCGTGACCTAACGCGACAAACACACAGAACGGCAAAGGTGTTTTTGATCCTCGGCGTGTAGCCACAGCCAGAAGGCAAATTAGTTTCTAATGAACCCCACAGTCCCACAGTCTGTCTCTGGCTATGATGATTAGTGAAAATTCTCTCCAACCAATCAGCAGTCTGCAGGTTCTCATGTCACCTTTTGGTATCAGCCTGCTTGGAACCTCAACTGAGGTAGTACTACAAAAAGTACCTGTTAGCAGGTACCAGGGACTTTTTTTCGTAATGGAAAACCAAAAAAAGCGAATAGAGTCGAGTCGAGAAGATACCATGCAGTGGAAAAACGACAAAAGACTATTGAAGCAGCAATTACGACTCATATTTAGGTTTAAAGTGGCGGCACCCTCTAGTGGCCTAGAGTTAGATAAGAAGATTGGTACCACTCTAAAGACATTTAGCTTAGCATAAAGTCTGGAAACAGCTAGCCTGGCTCTGATTTTTAAGCCCACTGGATCATTCTCAAACACAAGTATGTAGTTTCCTTTTTAAAAGTCTCAGTAATTTGCTAAAATAGCTGCTCACTGTAAGTTGTAAGTTGCACAGGAAGTGCATTTGTTAGAGACTATCAGCGGCGTAATAATCCACATTTGGTCGCCTAGTGAGTATTTGTGGCAGCAGGACGTGTGTGTGGGTCAAAATGAACTAGTGTATGTGTTCATTGTCACCCAAAAGATAAAATCTTTTACAATAACTTTTTGGAAATGGCTGCTGACATTCTGTCAAATGAAGATGAACAATTTCAAAGTGTTTCATGCATTTTCTCTTCCACTCTCTGCTTAACAGATGCTCCAGCGCTGTGCTATGTTTTAATTTCCGACACTTTACACCTCACATCTGCCATCTGCTCTGACCTCAGAGTGCTTCACTGTATTCACTGTGACTTCCCCAACTCTCCATCAGTGTTAGCTGCTGCTGTTTAAACCTGCGTTCACAAATGAAACTTGTTATCTTCGTTTTCCACAGCTGCGGGGCTCAGAGCAGCGAGCTGCAGTGAAATAATGACGTCACCTCTGATACAAAGAGAGCAGTGACCCTGAGCAGAGACATGTCACTAGGAATAAAAACTCACAGGTTTGGGCAATCGGCAAGCTCAGCTGGTAGAGCGGGTGCACATATGGGTTTGCTCCTCGGTGCAGCAGGCCCGGGTTTGGCTCCGACCTGCAACCCTTCGCTGCATATCATACAAGAGTCTACATCCGCGGTTGATCTGTCACTCGACATTAATCTGACTTTGTTTTATTAATTCAAAACAAGATGATGAAACCCTCAGAAGACGCCAAACATGCTATGTCTGTGCAGTAAGTACAGCTATACACTTAAAGTTACAATAACAGACATTCAAATGATTTGGGGACAGGACCACCAGGGACACACAGACAGGCAGATATTATTTGTGGTAACAACTGACGTTAAAAATGATTCAACACATATGTAGGATATAAAGAGACACTTTATGAGTCATAGTGAGGCCTTCACTTATCATTAACACTTGACTATAGGCAGCAGGAATGTGTTTCATTTGTTGCACAATTGTTTTCATTTTGGCGCATGATTTATTATAAACTTGTAAGATGTTGTAATGCAACACAATACAAGTGCATGTTGCACAGATGTTGGTTTTCTATAAAGAACAGGCAGAGTGTTGACACACCACTTAATTCTGATAATCCATACAGCCTATACTAATAATTACAAAGAATGGTATTAGAAGACAGGAGAGGTCCCAACAGGCTGATCGGCCCACAGTCTCGCCAGCCGTTACAGAGAGTGACATAATGATTCATCAGCAGTCTTTGTCTCTCTGTCCGCCTGATGAACGTCAGTCCAATATTCTCTCTTTTCTTCTGTTCTCTATTCTGTTTTTGTTCTCCACCAGTTTTGCATTCTTAGTACAATTTGGCTGGCTACACCAAGGGTGCATTCTGGGAAAGGGTTGTTTGCATTTCTTTAAATCAATCAGAATCATCTTGGGCGGTGCTAAGCTCTGGACGCAGCGATGGTGGCTCTGCTAAATAGTCCCGGGAAGGAACTTGTTTTGGTGTAAAATTTGCACCCTGCAGAAGAAAAAGCCACATGCAATATTCAATTAAATTAACCCTCATATTGTCTTCCTGTCAACCATGCACTTGTTGTCCTCTGATTTGGTTCGCCTGTTGATAATGCATAAAAGTAGCCTACAAATTATTACCCAATACATCTTCTTAGCCAACGTCATAACTTATTACCACTAGTGTTGCACTTCTTTTTGGAATTTATGGTCAATAAACCTAATTTACATGAAATGATGCCACATTTTTGGGTCAAATAAGCAGACATTATGAATTTTCTTGACTAATAGTTAAGATCAGAGGAACATAGGTTTATGGATTATCACAGATTTTCACCTGGGTAGACCATGAAAGTAGTGATCACCAATTAGCGTATGGAACCATCCATGTTATTTTTGGGAAATTTGGTTTAAAAAAAAAACTAAAAAACTAAACGTATTTCTGAAAACAGGCAAACTTGACCTGTAATGACAATACAGTAACGTGAGCTATTTAAATGAGATGGCTACTTTGTGTAGTACTTGTGTATCTCTGTGTGTACTTTGTCCACAGCAATCCCACCAATCAGTCCCAAAACGTCCAACAGTTAGAGTGGAAATACTGTCAACATATTCTTTGAAATTTTTTACAATCATTCACTTAAAGAACCAAGCAGGCCTGCCTTGTTGCACAATTCAAATTTTCTTCCAAACTTGACATTTTTAGCAAGTAACTTGTTAGCTTGAAATTTGTTATTTCCCGAAACTAAGGGAATTTGACAACGGCAACACACAGAGAGCGGCAGGAGAGCGATGACAAGCAATTATCTTGGAAATGTACTTCCGTTGATCCAGACTACTGCTTGCACAAACAACCTATGGGAGTGTCTTTTTGGGGCGTGGTCTTGTTAACCTTTGTAATAATAGCTTCAATAGATATCTACAAATGTCTTTGAAGATATGAGTGAGAGAGCATATTCAGTTCCTTGTCTTTTACAAGTATAGACCACATATATTAAACAGTAAAAGTAACATGAAGTGTGAAGGATCCTAAATCTTCAACATGTCCAACCTCTGCACCTGTCAGTTACATAACATCTGCCTCAGTGTCATGTTTGTCATGATGGAAGACTGTAGCGTTCCTACAGCAGCTCAGTGCCGATGATGTGAATGTTGGGACGTCTGCTTGGCAGTTCCGCTCTCCGAGCCACAGACCGGTGACGCAGTTAAATCTTCATCCTGACAACCAGGAGAAACATTTATCCTTTAAGGGAAATGGAAAGTTGTTTTTTCTTTAAAGATGTTTGGACGTCACCGACAGTTTCGTCACCCATCAACAATTTCTGCTTATGAGTTTTTCAACTTCTCCCTGCATGCTTTAAGCCTCCTTCAGACGGGATTCACTGGCACTCTGTCGTTGGGTTAAATGTTGTTCACTGTGACTGATGACCTCCTTTCTGGAGATATTATCTTTCCAGACGCGGTCGCCCGGAGGTGAAATGTAGTAGTGGAAAAAATCTCCTCCCCCACCTCACCTCATCTGTTCTGCTGCTGCCTGTCGGAGTAACAAGGAGGTAGAAGAACTGATGGAAAATGATATCACCGTGGACCACTACCCATCAGCCCCTCCACCACCACCGACACACTGACAGCCCCCCACTCCCTCTCTGCACATGGGGAGGATCCGTAGAGAGCTCTGCTGACCCCTAAAGGCAGCTGGAGGAGAAAAAACATTCAATATAGAATTAAACAGTTTTTTCTCTAAAGCCACAGTTTCTGCAGGTTTCACCAAGTCAAATTTAACACTCTATATGACCATTATGATTGAAATTCAAGACCTTGTTCACAACATCAACTAAGCCCCATATTCAGTTTTTCAAGCCAAGTATTGCTAAACTTGCTCCTCCCTAAAGCCGAAGAATAAAATCAGTTTTATGTTTAAGCATAGACATAGGAAAATTAAGATCCGTTTCAAATAATTTAAGACCTAGAACACAATACTTCAGCTAATGTAAGACGTAATTTTGAAATGTTAGATGTTTTAGGACACCGGGCAAACCCTGATACAGTGGTGTCAAACTTAACTTCACTAAGGGCCACTGAGAATCACATTAGGGGCCAGAAGTGTTTACTAACATGCTTTAATTTAATAGAAAATTAACATATTTTTGACATTATTATTGGATGTCTCGCATAGTCTTCTCACTTACAGTTTGGTTGACATAAAGCCCTAAAAAAGTTCGTTAGCCATCATAGAGTTTAGCAAATCAAGCAAAACAATGATTACATTTTTATTTATTAAGAGACACTGCCACACAGCAACCGGTTTCACAGCCTGACTATGCAAAGTTTTGGGAGTCGGCAAATCTGCCAAATTTTGCTCGCCAAAATGTACTGAGAACCTAAATTGACCTTGAATTTGACACGTGCCCTATAAAAAGAGAAAACATTTTGATGTCTATATATGAAGTTGTTACAGTTTTAATGATGTCTCACAGTGCACATATTTTATCATTTCCTCTTTATTTTCTATATAAAAAGGTCAGGATGTTGATTGATTTTGGAAAAACTGCAAAAAACATACATAGCGGTGAGTGTGTTTTGAGTTTTCCTCTAAAAAAAAATGTTGACACTGCTCCACTAGCAAGGACCATGTGTTAAAGATTTAATGAGCATCATGAATGTGCAGATAGATGAATAGCTGTGGATGTCATCTGATGGCTGGGAGGATGTATGATGACCGGGTGGAGGAGACTCAGAGCGGGGGTTCCGTCTCGGAAGCAGTTTTTACCCAAATAGTTTACAGACCCCCAGGCGGTACCTAGATGAAACATGAGCTGTGCACTGGGATGAACAGGAAGGGATGAGGGGGAAGATGGATGGATGGATGAAGGGGAGGGGGAAGGGAGTGTGGGTCAAGCAATCAGAGATACGAGGCTGGCTGCGCAGCATGATATATGTAGGTTTGTCTGGTGATTAGAGGTGTGGTTTAGGCGTGGCCCTGCTCCAGAACTTAAGTTAACAAATTAACTTAATTTCATGAGACATGATTCAAAACATTAAAATTTGAAAGAGGTGACTTTACATTTGAGCAAAACTGCACACAAACTGTATTGATCTTAAAAACCGGCTATGTTTCAGGGTCTTAACAGGGCAAATTGTCACATGCAAACAATCAAATACAAATATACAATAAAACATACAATGCAACCCTCCAGATAAATAGTCAAAAATGGAAACAGTTGCTTCAAATTTGGCCATCTAGGTTTATTTGAAACTGGATGTGATGATTTTTGGTGAGAGGGTGGAGCTTGGGAGGATGAAGTAGCCAAGCCAGTGTTGTTTATGGTTAAAATGGAGCAGACTAAGAAAAATACTAAAGAGGCCAAGTTGCCAATTTTCAACCGCTCTGAAGCAAGTCGTCCAGTAGAGATTTACGGGCGGTAAAAAACAGACCTCCGGGTTCTGGCGCCATTCATCTGCATTTACAGCAGTACAGACAAATCTGTTAACCCTCCCTTAAGTTTCAATCCGTTCTCACTAAAAAAAAAGCGCCCTTCAGCGTGTGTGTAGAACTTACCGGGGAGACCCGCGTCTAGACGGGGTTTAGCGAGTAGTATGTAAGGGAGAAATTCCGCATAGCGAGGTTGGTCGAGGGGATGATTGGTCAAACACAAGACTTTCACCCAGGAGAGCGGGATTCATGTCCCGCGTGTGCCTTAACCGTCACTTTATTGTTGCGTGTCCTGGAAGCAGCTCTCTTTTTTAACTGCCCGTTATTTCCACGAGTCACAGAACTGTAAACCCACCCACGAGCTTTTCCTTGACCTAACAGCGTCAAAAGGGACGCCAATAGTCCCGCCCAAGCGCATTTAGGTTAAGCTTGTTATATGATGCTAAAGGAGACATTTAACCTCAATAACAAAATGACAAAAGCATATTTTACAAGATGGGAGTGAGAATGTGTTGTAAGTTTCCCCAGCGCTAGCTAGCTAGCTTGGTTGGCAGAATGCTAAAGAAGACATTTTTAGGTGTCCACAATGTTCAAATTAACTTTGAAGTGAAAACACAAAGTGGGCGAGTCAAAGTTTAAGATGATAACACATACAACAGCCAAAAACAGTTAACTAGTTACTTTAATGTCAAGTGTTAGCATGGTTAGCGTCGCTAACCCTCAGCACTGATTGACAGGTCCTAAAGCATCCCCTGCTTTATCAGCTATTTTAAAATAAACAGGACCGTTATTTACCAAATGAACATCATGCTGTATTGAAGAAGACTTGAAACTAGCGAATGAGACCATGACCTCATTATGAAAATGTTTACTGAGGTAAAGTGGAGTCGCTCCCGGCTAGAAATTAGAGAGAATGAAGGTTTAAGAAGCTTTAGTATTGTATTTTACTTATGTGTGGCCTAAAGGCTCCTCAACACAGTTGTTACTGGGATCAGGAACTTTTCACCTTGTGTTTAACTCCAGACACACTTTTCAAGCGTCTGTGTGACCTCCAGGGATTGACAAAGTACTTTGAACTTTGACCCTGAAGACATGTTGAAACAGTCAAATGAGTTGGAGAAGGTTGTTGACTTTTACAGTGAAATCAAGGTTTTCTCATATGAAAAGTTCAAATTCAGCCACATTCCCACTCTACCCAGAACCCTGCATATCTATAAAGTTTTGCTGTCATTCTCCATCCGTCCACCTGATTCTCTCCGACTTTCCCACCTGTCCCAGTTACCTGACTCCCACGTCTATCTGCTCAAACCCTTTTTCCTGAGTCAACGTTGCTCTGCTCCTTTGCTTTTCAGCCTCTTCTAACCAAACCTTTTCTTTCTTATTACATTAAAAAAAGGAAACTGAATAAATAAGGTGGACGGATGCAGAAGGAGTTCCACCATGAGTAAACAAAGATTAACTTTTCAGTTTCCATTTTCTTCAAAGGGCTAAGAAATATTTTTAAACTAGCAGGTTGAATACAAGTCAACTAAAAATAAATTGTCCCCCCCCAAAAAAAGGCTAAATGTTTCTTGAAGTGGTTTTGGTAATCAAAGAACTGAACAGCAGTTGTTGGAAAAAAAGAAAAAGGGAAGAAAAAAGAAAACGCACAAATCTGCATCACTTGCTCTTATTTCAAAGCCATGGGAAAATGTACACAAGAGAAAAATTGTTCCACCAAAACAAAACCCTAAAAAGGGCGCAGAGCTCTAACAAACAGAGATGTGTTATCTCGCCTACAGGTTTCCCTCCACTCTGCTGCTCTCTGCACACACAACACCAGTTCATTTCAAGGTTTTGTTTCCCAGCATTCCCCACATTCCTGTGTGTGTGTGTGTGTGTGTGTGTGTGTAATCTCTCCATTGCCACGTTGCTGAATCAGTCTCAGCTGAGTTTATCACAAAACCACAAACCAAACGGTTCCCATCAGCCTCAAATGAAAACACTCCCAAACCTCTTTTCTTAGTTTATGTTTTTTTCATAATTGCCTTCATATCATCATCATCATCTCTATGAGCAGAATGGCTCCGACCTTTGACCTCGGCACTACTGTAATATGAGGTCCATGATTGGGGAATCCCCATCTTATCAGGTTCACTGGGTTTGTGTTACCCTGAGAGAACATCTACTGGTGGGAGTGTCTCCTGAGGTCACTTACGGCTTAAAAGACATATTTCGCTGATTTAAATCCAGCTCTGTGTAAAGGCATTGGGTGCAGATGAATGTGGTTTGGCTTCCCTCCTTGGCACCAGTCCACAAAGCTCCCTTCAGAGCAGAGCAGAGGAGGTCTGCTGAGGTCCCCCAGGCGATGCGTAATCCGCCGGATCACAGCAGACCTCCGTGCACTGGCAGGGAAGCCAAACACTGCCCACACAAAGATGACAAAGAGCTGGATTACAATCTGCAAAGTATCCCATAAAATGTGTTTTAAATCTTATCGGGATTTTATTCAGATACAGACTCTTGAAATGACAGGTGCAAAACGGGTCTTTAGGATTATAGAGCTTGTTTAACTATAGGAGAATAAAACCGTTTTAAAAAAGGAGGCTATGTCTATGATTGGACCTGGGAGTTGTGTTTAGGTGCATTCTTGCCGTATTGCTGTTTTGAGGGATGGCGCCATTGACCAACAAAAACCTGTGCCAGGTGCTTCACACCTTGCGCTTAGATCGTTAAAATAGGCCCTAAGAGTGATTAAGCTATATGTTAAAAAAAAAAAAAAGGTTCATGATTATTTTTTCATAAGTGGTCCTTGGTCTGAAAACGTTTTGAGTAACACTGCTCTACGACATGCTACAGAATCCAACTTCTCTGCATTGAGATAATTCAGTCATATTGCAGACATCACATGTTTGTAGTTTGTATTCTGTGTGGCTGTATGAATTAGTCATAAGACTAGATATATCTGGATGTCGGTGGCTTACCACCTCGATTAATGGTTTTCCCAGTAAACAACTAAATCAGGGTTATGTTAATTAAGACTTAAACCTCCCACTATGAATCAACTGTGAGTCCTCAATGGTTTAAATGTCACTCAGAGGCCCCACATATTTCAACATACAGCTCATTAATTAGAAGATGTTCTGCAATCCTCTTTAACTGCTCTACTTTATATAATGTGAATGCCTGCAGGGCAGAATTTCTCAAAGACTCAATGTCAATTTTATTTCTATAGCACATTTAAAAACAACAACAGTTGACCAAAGTGCTGAACAGGGTCGAAGTGTAAAAATTACTACAACCAAAGTGAATCACAAGGAGACAAACAACAACACTTTAAAACATCAGAATCCAGGTTAACGATGGCTAAAAGCTACAGCAAAAAGGTGCGTCTCAAGCAGCGATTTAAACGTTTGTAGGGTCTGTGCAGCTTTAATATGCATGGGAGGTTGTTCGGGAGGGTTGTTCAATAGCATGGTTGGGCGCATGGGGAGGTTGTTCAATAGGGTGGGTGCACCCACTGCATGGGGAGGTTGTTCAATAGGGTGGGCGCGCCCACAGCAAAGGCTCTATCGTCCTTATTTTTTAGCTTTGGTCTCGGGACATCCAAGAGCAGCTGATTTGTTGACCTCCGCGTTCTGACTGGAGGATGGTGGCATAAAGGATCAGCCAGCTAAGGTAGCGCCAAACCATTTAAGGCCTTAAAAACAAGCACTCAGACTTCATCAGGAACAATTCACCATTCACAAAGGTGACACCTGCTCATCAGATAAACACACTCATTTACACACAGATAGAACGATCGGGAGCAATTCGGGGTTTGGTGTCTTGACACTTTGACATGGGACTGCAGGACCAGGGAATGAAATCACCAACCTTCTGATTGGTTGCCGACTGCTCTACCAATCAGAGCCACCGCCGCTGCTTCAGATTGTTATGGGTTTGTGACAATGGCAATCTGAATTCACAGCCATTTACTCACCTCAACAGTTCAACATTAGGACCACGGGCACCACGGATTACTAGACCATGATTCCCTGGGCACAGACATACAAAAGGTCCATGGCATTTCCTTAATAGGAGCAAGACACACACTTTGTGATGCTTTTGGCCCATTTTTGGGGGTTGAGGTTTGTGTCTCTTTGAAGTTGTTTTCTGTCTCTGTAGTTTTTGTCTCTTTGTGGTCTTGAGTCTCTGTGGTCATTTTTTTGTCTCTTTGCAGTAGTTCTGTTTCTCTCTAGTCACGTTGTGTGTCCTTTTGGTTGTTTCTTCTTATTTTTTGTCCCTTTGCATTGGTTTGGCATTTCTTTATGGGCAGTGTGTGTCTTTTTGAGTGACATTTTGCAAGAGAAGGCCAGGGGTTGGAGGCGAAAAAGGTGCTTATTCAAGACAAAAATACTTTAGGAGGAAGGTAATGTTTTATTTTACTGGTCTGTAATTTCCTCATAATTTCCTGGGAAGTTTACTGGAAAGAAAAATGTAGGCCTGACAGAGAACCTGAAGCTCGTCAGGTATTTGAGTTAGGTAGATGTGTTCATAAGCAGCTGTTGATTTCCAAAGGAAAAACATTTAAAATCTTAACTACTGGAAAAACTGTTTGAGATCTATTTAAACGCAGTGAGTCTCCATGTTTCCAATAATTACAACTAAAATGTACTTGTTCTTTACAGGACTTTCCCTTTTTAGCAATCTTTTTTAGAAAGAAGCGTTGGCATTTCTTTGCAACGTGACTCAACAGCTGTATCGATGTGAGATATAATTTGTCTTGGACAGATAGGAGATTTAACGCCTTCCTCCTCACTGTTTTTAGACAAAACGTAGGAAGAAAAAAAAAGCATCCAGCTGCATTTTCTAACGTGGAGTTTGAACCGAACTTTCAAGCCCTGAAGTCACAAATCCATAAAATCTGAAAAAAACATGACAAATATGTTGAAGCAGCGATATTTTCTTTTCCTCCCTGGCGTTTGCAGTCCCAGAGTCCAGCAGAAGTTTGAAAAGACAAAACATTATTTCACTTGCATAAGTTTTCTTAGATCTAATCCCAAAGTGGCATTAAAAGGTGCACATCCTGTTCAAAATATGATGTCAATATATGAATCCACAGCCTGAATGGTTCTTTGTGTGTATGATTTGCAGACTGAAAAGTCATTACTGCAGTTAAGCACACACTCATCAGGGATTAGGAGTCACAGATAAATCCACCTCAACTTGAATCCAGCTACCAAGTCTCTTTTCCAAGGGGAATTTGGAGTGCAGAGAGTTGAGGAGGCGTCGGACCAACTGCAGGCTCAGACGTGACTGAATGATGAAGGATGGTTTCCTGCTAAAATGAATCCGATTACGGACAATGTTAGTGACTGCATCAAATCTGTGAGCCAAGAAAGAAGTGTTTTTGCTTCTTGAGGAGCACTCCAACATTTGTGAAATCCATGACGACATCTTGGTTACAACTAGAGCTGTTCAGATCGGAAAAACCGGATACTTGGCCTAGTATAATGCTGGTGTCGGTATGTACAGGAATTAATGTATCGATCCGATACCTTGTAATTAAGCCCCAAAGAAAATCTACTTTAACATAGTTTGTTCTTTTTCCATTATGACTGACTGTCAAACTGGATGATAAAAGAACGACTACATAGTTGACAGTTTGTATCTTATCCCAAAGACGTATCATGCAAGCTCTCCACATGCTTTCTCTTTTGTTTAAGAATATAAAACATCAAACTCTGTCTCAAATTCTTACTCAAACCAGACCCAGTTTGGACTGTGTTTGGGGTAAAAGAGACCACAAGAGTTCTGTTAAATAATCAGTATAATATGATATGTTTTGTGACTCATTATTATAAGAGGTGATGAATCTTTTACAATTGGAAAAAGTTAAATTCTCCCTAAAAAGGCAATGTTAACAAATTTCAACCATTTAAAGACCATTTGCTGTCTTTATGGTATTGTGACTTCTGTCTTTACATTTTATGTCTTGCTGTGTCTGTTGCTCTGCTCTCAAAAAATCTCACCAACAAACTACAGTTGAAAATTAGCCAGCTAGCTAACACTGGCACATTTACAGAAATGCCAGTTAAATACGATACATGACATTTAGCTGACGCTTTAATCAAAAGCAACATACAATTGCTATTTACTGTATGTCAGAGGTTGCACGCCTCTGGAGCAACTAGGGGTTAAGTGTCTTGCTCAGGGACACATTGGTTGATGTATATATCGCAGTGGGAATCGTACCCAGGTCTCCCACACCAAAGGCATGTGTCCACTGCGCTAGCATGAAATGTTGAGAAGATAGGCATTTCCCTTTGTTATATGGCATCCTGTAAGCTGTTCTGTTACAAAAAAGGATTAAGATGTGTTGCAAACTTCAATTAACAGATGTTACAAATATAAAAACCAACAGCAACCAATGGAAAAACATCATCAGGACATCAGCAGTCTATGATAACAGCAGGAATGGATCCTTGGAATTTGGCACTCAATTCTGCTCGTTACTGATTACATGTGTAATTTAAAAAAGAATGTCCTCTTTCGGTAATGTAAAGACATTAAACTTCACATTAGGTAATACAGTACAAGGATATGAGTGTTTCCTACAAGTGTGATTCTAAATAGCAGAAGAGGCTTATCACATGAGGATTAAAGGTGACAGTAAATTTAAAGTTGTGAGAATCCTTTAAAACGCGTTGGGAAAAGGAACAGGGTTAATGTAGCTCGACTGGAAAGTATTTCAACACCTCAGGCGATTGGAAAAACCCCAGTTTTCATAAAAATAACTGGCACGAAACTCAAATGCGTTGCAGTAAAATAAATATTTGCTCTCTCTCGTGTATGTGTATGAACACGCATGTTGATGTGCTGATCACAGAGGAGTGAATGTCTGACATGTCTCTCAGTCAGTAATTGAGATGTACGACTCACTTCAAAGTGATATTTTGAATTTTACTGCGAGGAAAGTAAGGAGACAAAAATATGTTGCAAAAGAAATGTTCAAACACGAACAAAATCTGAAAGACTCATGAATGCAGATGTTTTTGATGCCATAATTATATTATGACCAACTGCTCTATATTATTTGTACTAATAACATGCAGTCCTGGATGATTCTTTACAGCATCACAAAAGGAGTTATGTGTACCACATGAGCATGGCAGGAAAGAGCCTTTAAAAACCTACAAGAGTTCATTTTTGTGGTGGATCAATTGAGCATTAAGCCTAGAGTACTTTACTATACTGGTGTGACATTGGATATTGTTAGGGTAAGAATAGTTTTGCATTGCCAGACCTTGGACTGGCTAGTCCACACAGTCTTTTGGAATGGGACAAAAACATGCTGTAGTTTATTGGCATTTCTTTAAACCAATCACAATCGTCTTGGGCAGCACTAAGCGCTAGACGGAACCACGGTGCCTCTACAAAATAGCCTCGGGGAGGAACATGTGTACTTTCAAAAGTAGTTTTAGTCGTGCAACAGTAAACTCAGATTGGACAGATAGTCCAGCTAGCTGTCTGGATTTACCCTGCAGAGATCTGAGGAGCAGTCAACCACAGTCCTCATAAATCCACTGGAGGTTAGAATGGTAGGACAAAGAAAGTGGAAAGAAACGGACATCCGGTGGCAGCTGAACAATCTTGGAAATAAAATGGTGTCGATGTAGACTAGGGTAAGAATACCTGGGTGAGCCCATTAGAGGCAGGGTAAGGCGGGACATCCTTCACCATACTAGGACACGCACAGTCGCTACAGGGTCACAGCCTGGTCATTTAGCATCATTGGTGTTGAGAACCTTAATGTTGAGTTCACGAACATGTCAAACAAAAGGTTCCGTGTCAGGCAAATAGGGTCTGAAATCTACACCTGACTAAAAGGCAAATGCGTGTGAATTTTGTCATTGGCGGATAAAACTGAATCTTCCTGCCACGTTGGCTGTAGTCAATTGAGTTATTAGTTCTTCTTGTTTTTTTGCCACTGTTGTCTCACATTCATTTGTCTCAAATTTCATTTGTTCCTTCACATTTCAACCAAGTCTGCCATTTCCTTGGATTTTAGCTCATAATTGTTACGGCACAATGGGGTAAAAAGGCCGGCTAAAACAAGCAAGCTACAACAATATCAGAGCTGACCCAAAGAAAAGTAAAAGAAGACATTTTCATACCAAGTAATCAGTTGGTGAGAACAACAAGAATTGTAAGAGGCTGATTTACAAAAGGAGTTAGTTTGTGAACAACTTGTATTCTTAACAAGTTCAAGAACAATGCTCATGCATTTCTTGCATTTCACCTTTAATGAGGCAAAACAAATCGGCTGGTAGAAAACCCGTGTGGTAAGATTCTTTTCTCTAGCTAGCTAGACTATCCACTATCCGTAATCAGAGTTTTCTGTTGCACAACTAAAACTACTTTTGAACGTACACACCTTCCATCAAAACGTTATAGTTTTTCTCCCGTCCTAGAATTTTATGTGGACTAGCCAGACCCTCCTCCACAGCTTTTTGGAGGACGGTCTGGCAATGCAAGACTAGGGCTTTGTAGATTAAAGTCAGCACTACTCTAGTGGCACCACTACTTCAACTACTGATAAATATGACCAATGTAAAACAGTGTTATTCTTTTCTTTTGTCTGGTAGTCTCGGCAGAGCTTCACTGTGTCGACGTTGATGCATTGGTCCTAATAACAGGGTTGGGAGATGGAGGCAGCTTTTTCTCCTTAAAAGCTTTTGTCATTCTTCTCTCACACATTTTTCCATGTTGATGCTCCATAAAGTGAAGAATTTATGTGAGGAACGTCCAGAGAACAGATTTCAGAGAATGACTCCATCACTCACATCTATTTATGAAATGAATGACCTCATGTCAGAGGGGTAATACTCGCTGTTTACAAACCACCACAGTCTGTAATGAGTTTGAACTAAATGGACTAGTATGACACTAAAATGATGATTATTCATGATTGGTTTTACATGTGCAGCAGGTATACTCTGTTCACATGGCTGCCTGACTACATGACCACATTTAATCCTTTCAACAGGCAGATGCATGAGGTAATCTGTTGCTTGGTTGGAAATAGAGGATTATCTCATTACTCTATCAAACTTTGAAGAGTTTTGCAGTATCTAAAAACCACATGACATCCATGGATTTAACCCTGTAAAATCAGATTAAAAATCTCCAGCACACCTGAATTTGATTTGATTCAACTGATAAACCAGACAAGCTGGATATCCGGCATTACCTCTCCCTTGCTGCTATCTGTGTGTCAAAATCCCTTCGCTACGGGAAACAAACAACAACCTCCAAGGCTGCAAGCTAACGTCCACGCTGAAGTTTTGAAGAAAACTTGGATCCTGCAACAAGGCCGGCCTGCTTGGTTCTTTCGGGGAATGATTTACAAAAGAATATGTTTATGGCGTTTACTCTAACTGGGACATTTTGGGTGGGATTACTGTGGCAAAGTACACATGGAAATACATTGGTTAGAGCAAATGAGGTTTCGATGGTGTTTTTTGCCTCCAACATAGCCTTCTAGGCAGCTAACCCTAACCTCAACATAATCATTGCCGGGCTGCCTGGAAGGGGAAGTCGTTAACCATGTATCCAGCTAATTATTATTGTGTTTGCAGTTAAATTTTTAACCATACCTTTACTGCCTCACTTTTTCTGTGGTGCATAAATTTATAGTATATAGCTATAGTTAAAGTCCGTAGTTTCTGTCTCCCCCATAACAAATTCGAAGTAATAACAAAACTGTCGGCGCGTCCACATAATACAAGCCTTTCGTGAATGCGTACCACCCCCACCCCTCCTCTACATAGTTGGTAGTAACCAAGGAGGACACAGAGTATTAACAAAAACATGATGGACGCTTCGAAGAGGTCATTATCTTCACTTGAATTTCTGGGCACGAAAAATCACAATCTTCTGAACATAGTCATACTGAAAATCCAGAGAGAATTGTGTGGAGCTGATAGTCTTAATTAGCTTTGTAGCAACTCTTTTTGCAATGGCTTCAATGTAACGGACATTCAATATCAAAAAGTATGCACTAAAGCTGTAATGTGACTGGAGAATTAACCAACTCCTAAGAGACTCCAAAGAGACTCTCTCCAGCTGTAGGCCACTCGAAGACGGTTCCGATCAAAAAAGCCACGTGAGATTCCACGCAAGCACAGGTGCTTTGTAAGATGTGGCCGGGCAAGCCAGTGTGTCCTTAACAATTATCCAAATACCTGACTTCAGGGGGATCATCCCCCATACATATGGAATATGGAACAGTGGAGGGATAGTCTAGATACAATAGAGAACAAGTAATATGCTTTTTTTGCCAATATTCTTTCAGGTTCAGTGACAATTTGTGCTAAATTTGGATGAAAACTTGACTATACTACACAAAGGCCGTTGCAGTTACCATGCTCACTCGCTCTTTGGAGTAAATCACGTTTACTCCTTTCCACCTGATGGGTTGCTGAGAAGAAATGTAGTAAACCAATGCCTGGGGTACTAAAATGTTCAGATTCCTTCTAATAACCATCAGGTCTTCGCAATTTGAGATGTCACTTTTTTGCATTTGTTCAGAGGCCTTACGCACAGTTGCTGCAGACGGAATAAAATTAGCTGCAAAACTCAGGCCTGCAATTTTTCATCTTCCGCCATTAAGGCGAGGATACTTTTACGTCACAGCTGCACTTTATGGGGTTTGTGTATATATTTTTGGTTTCAGCCGACTGTGAGATCAGTGATTCAGTTGCCTGGCGGGAAAAGGTTAAAAAGTCAGAAGAGAAATTTGCATACTGGTTTATATATAAGTGAGGAAAGTATGTAGGCTCATCCATCAAGTTTAAAACCACACCAGACGCATCCTCTTTAACATATTCTTCACCTTCCCACACTGTTTTCATCATTGAATGTTTCTTGCTCTTAGTTAATAGTATTTGTCTTAATGACTTTAAAGATAGACTCCTGTTTTTTTTCTTGTATATTCACCCAACCATTACACTCCGGCAAGGAAATGAGAGCAGATCTGGGAGCTGCAGGATCGGCTGGTGTCATGACATGTTTATGCGTATTGAAGCCTTCCAGGGGCCTACATTTGTGTTGTGTACTCTGAATAACTGATGCGTGAGTAGATCAGTGACGGCCATGTGTTGTGTGTAAACAGCAGAATCTACAGAACACATGCAACCGCCACTAAACCTAACCACAGAACGAGGATTTAGTCATCATCGTGAAACAAGAGAGACAGAAAGCAGCGAGTGTAATTTAGTTGAAAAATGACATTTTGTGTCTTTCTGTAAAGAAAATGATGTGTAGGAGGTTTGAAAAGTCTCCAGTGATCTGAAGCACCTTATCCCCTGACCCTGATCGTAACCACTCAAGGTCAAATGTCTAACCCCAACCAATTGAGAGGTTTCTTAGGGCGGGTCTTGGCATGGCCATAGCAGGATTCATAATTTATTTTCTAAAAAGTATGTACTCCTAGCTTGTCAGTTGCAGAGTTTGACAGCGTGCCACACTAGCAGCTAGGCGAGCATTATAACGTGTGTTACATTCATCACAGAAGTAAAGGATAGACTACAATAGAGCTGTTAGGAGCAGTTGGTGAATGGTGTTTTCTGTAAGAGATGGTTAGTCCGTTTGGGGGGGTGGGGACCTTTCTGGGGGGGGGGCAATTCTCATTTTGTAAGCCTATAACATGCACAATAAAGATATAAAACACAATAAAGAAAAGGGAAAAAGCATAACATGAGCACTTTAAGTGATGCACTAGGTGTGCTCAAATGGCTCTGGGTGTCATGTTGATTTGAGTACGCTCTTAATGTCAAGTTGACCAATCAGATTGTCTGGTCGGATCTACTGGTTGTATAATGGACCTTCAAGCGCTTAAATTTATATTTAAAAAAAATATATATATATAATTTTAACCAGCTAATGCAAACTGAGAATATTCTATTCCCTCACTTGGAGAAAACAAATTGCAGAGCGTTGTTCTGGTGCGCTCCGGCAACACTACATCCCTGCTCTCAAGACTGAGAGCATCTTCATCCCGTTAGATTTCCATATGTCACGTAATCCAAGCTTGACAAAATTAGTAACCATGCAATGCACTCACAAGACGGCGATTTAAATTGTGCATGTTCCCATCAGTCTGGCTCATCTCAAACAAAGATAATGTCCCTAAAAGGGGACGGGGAAGTTTGAGGGACAGGATGTGGCACTTCTGTCTGTTATTGTCCATACTTCAGTTTTTGCTTCATGCATCAAGATTCTGTAATCCCAGTCTCATCTGTGCAGAGAGCGCTCTCACATGGAGCTCAGATGTTTGAAGTAAGCCATCAAATGGAAATTCCTCAGACAACATAACTCTGTCAAATCTGGCATCTGGCTCCATGTGGCATCTCATGTAACATCGTGGAAAATAAGTGGGTTCAATTTTCTGTCTGTAAAGATCTCTGACACACGATAATCTCACCCCAAGTCTGAGGGGGCAGCTGCTGAAGGGATGTTCGTGGAGTCATCCAGACATCACAAATCATCCTAAACCACCAGTAAATACAAGGTGAGCCTGACTGCTCGCCTCGCTCACATTTGTACACGTTTGAATATAACCTCAGGACAGATGTGGGCAACTCTTTCAAGTTTGCCATATGAAAAACCAAAAGTGTCTAAAGGAAAAAGTTGTTTCTGCAGTACAGATGAAGATATTTGTTTTCTGGAGTTACAGGACATATTTCTCCTGGTTTGCTTCTTGTGCTGCACGGATAGAGAAGAGGACATGACCGTCTTCATGATGAAGATGGAAAAAAAAAAATAAACAAGGATTCGTATGTATTCTCTCAGATCTCCTGTTTTGAATACAATAAATCTGCCTGATAACGTCACTTTACCATCTGTAAATTTAAATGTGGAGTCTTTAAAAAAGGTCCAATGTGTGGGAAAGTCTCCCATCTAGCGTTGAGATCATATATCACAATCAACTCTCTCGCACCACGCAGTTCAAAGTATGCATTACAGCTACAGTAGCCTCTTGCTCTTTTCAATCTCCTTTTTCTTTTCCTAGGCGAAGAAGAAGACTCCTGTTCCTGAAATTTGGATTTTGAATACGTGTGGTCCTCCATGTTTCCTTCAAACTTGCCGGGGCCGGGAAGCGACGATACCCGTTAGCAGCACCTGTGAGTTTATCATGTGACAGCGAAAACGTGAAAGGTGGAGCAGTATGTCCTGTATGTCCCTCACTGGCTAACGTAATTTAAGATGGAGCGTCTACTTCAGTTCATGCAAATGCAAATGTAAAATTTCAAGCCAATAGTAAGACTTGGAAGTGATGGTAAATATTCATGAAAAATGACAAGTTTGAGAACGGGCCACATCGATTTTGATAACACGTTACACACTGGACCTTTAAGGGCATTTTTCACACCTGTAGTTGGTTTGCTTTGGTCCAAATCAGTATGTGATTTTGTCAGAGCAAGTCGGACACAAATCTAACCAGCATGCATTGGGCGGTGATCGTCGTGATCGATTCTGCGCAGACCTGGCTCATCTCGAACAAGCCTATTGTTTGGCGAGCGATGTTACTACGTCTGCCCTGCTCTGCATTGTGCCGGCTTCTGTCCCCAATTTTAGCGGCAACTGCTTTGACATCGGAAATGCAAGTGATGGAGAGCTTTTCTTTAAGAGAAACATTGCAAGTTGCTACAGTTTCCATCAGATTGCAAAGCACACCTGATTACAGGTGTGTGTTTAACTCAGAGTTGCAGAGTATACCTGGTAGTTCGGACCGAGGTTTGATCACGTTCTCACCACAAACAAACCGTACAGAAGAGTTTGTTTGCACTCCCGTTGTTTTGGTCCGTTTGCTGTGTTCACAGCTTTCCAAATGAACCGCACTGAGGGTTTTTGGATGAATTTAACTTAACAAAGCAGATGCTTTCATTTAACGTCCACACATAAATTATGAGATTTACTTGATCTGCAGTTGGCTGTAGGGTTGGAGGCCTAACCGTGTGGATACAGCTAAGCCTTCCCGTATTTTTTAGAACACTACTGATGGACATGTATATTCAGAGTTTTAAAGTAAAATAATTGTAGCACATAGCGTGCATGTGGGCAATTTTCGTGGCTCCAGCGGTCCTGAAGCTCACTCAGCACTATGATGATCTGATGATCATTTTTCAGTTTGAGTAAAGACAGAAGAGAAACTCTGCAGTGATGTAATTTTGTAGCTCTGTGCTCTCAGATTAACAGATCAACAGAGAAGTGTGAGATGTGTTCAACAGATGGTCTGAATTGAAAATGAACAGAGGTGGAAGAAGGATCGACATGTTTCCTGTGCATCCACATCGCTGCATTGTTTTTTCTCTTTTCACAGCAGAACACAACGCCAAGGTGACTGCAGATTTCCTCCACTGCTGCGCTTCAGTACAGTTTTACTGTTTCCATGTTTGGAATCTATTTTTTTTTTCCCCTTCTGTTTTTCCTCCTTCGGGGGAAGGGGGGGAAACATTTTTGCCACGTCAGCAGCAAGCGTATTCAGGGATGGCACTGTTGGTCAGTCCAGACTGAAATATCTCAACTATTTGATAGATTGACGTGACATTTCTTACAGACATTAAGTTTCCTCTCATCCTACTGGCTTTGATGATTCTGACTTTTCCTCCAGCACAACCAGAAGGCCAACACTTTCACTTGTTCAGTAAACCATGATCTACCTGGTGGATTTTAGCATAAACACAGACATCATCCGCAAAGCAAAGTAAAATGTAAAGCTTTTCACAGATAAAAATCACAAAGTGCTTTACATGAAACATACAATATGGTAAATATTAAAATACAGTGCACAATTAAAATCAAAGTAATACATAAAAAATAAAATGAAGTGAGGACAAGTCAAACAAAATTGATGTTGGACTTGTTGGAAGTATGACCCATGATGTGACAATAAAGTTACAGGGCAGAGCTTCCTCCCTTATAAAAGATCTTCGGCTGAGACAGACAAAGCCAACAACAGAGCAGTTTCATTGTCATCATGATACCCACAAAATAAATATATCAATTAGTGACAGCTGATATGACCTGCTGCCGGCGAGGTTTGTGGACATTGGCATTCGCCAAAGCAACCGTTAGCTACATGAAATTTTAGTACATTGACCTTTGCTAATTAGATTAATAAGAGTTACATTTGCAAGTTTAGTCACCAAAACTACTTCAGATTATAAAAAAAAAAAAGAAAGGTCAGGGTTATAAAAAAAAAAAAAAATAAAAAAATAACACAAAACACCGTTTCAGGGTGAAAGTCCTCTTGATAGCCCTGTGTTTGTACTTCAAAAACAGATACTGCAGGTGTTGTACTTTTAATAGAGTATTGCTACACTGCATGGTGCAAATACTTTAAATGTTTTGACGTTCTTCCTCCTCCTCCGCTCGACAACCAAAACATGTGTCTGCTTATTGAGTCCATTTGTGGATGGCTCGGTTTCAATTAGTTTTTGTTTTTTTTAAAGGTCACACATACCCAGTGAAAGGTAATTGGTTTTACTGCTCGTTTGTTCAACATTCCCACAACAATGTGTATTTATTTTGAAGAACTATCATTGCCTTAGGTTCATCATTTAGTATCCACATTTATATAACTTTTAACCTTGTTTGCAGTGAGTGAACTCATTGAGTAGGAGAGGATTTCTGTTCCTGTCTGCTGACTGTTTGGAGGTCGTGCAGGTTCAGTTACCTGAAAGAAAAGAATTAAAACTGATATCTCATGTGCACGCTGACATAATCATTGGATTGTATGTTTACGCAAACCACCGCACCGATGTTACTTGAAAAGAACTCATTTGTATTATTACGTAAGAAATTTAAGGGATATTACATTCTTTAAAAAAAACTTTTTAAAAAAAGCAGAATGTGACAAAAAACTTCAAAATACGTGACAATAACGTCGGGAAAAGCGGAAAAAAAGTGTTGAAAAAGAAAAAAGTTTTTATTTTAAATTTTGACCCAGATATAGAAAATTGTATGGACAATGGGAAGACAACGCAAGGGTTAAGCCTTTCAGAAATACATGATCTGTAATTTGTGCTGACGATACATCTTTATTTCACTCTCCCCCATTGTGTCCCTCGTCATATGAAATAAACCGATCCACTGAGTGCAGGCATTTGTTCGACATGATGCAACGTCATTGAAAAGAGCTGCATGAGGCAGTCCTGATAAATGGAAGCAATTATCTTTTAGTAATGATTCTGGGAAACCAGTAGCTAATATTGTGTCAACTTGGCAAAACCCTGCATGTTTATTGGTCCCGGTTATTAATGTTTCCTCTGAATACGGCATGTCTGCAGCCGTACATCTTGTACTGATGCTGAATCCCCCTGACAAGAGATTTTCTCTCTTAAATCTCTCTACATTTTCTTCTTGATGAGATGAGCTTACTGTAATTCATTCACGTTGTCCAGTTTGTTTCCACGTTCAACATGTATGCCGACGACACGTGACTGAAAATAACCATCGCCGCCTGCTTCTCATTACTCTAATTGGTGATTTAGTAAGTCTATGGCAGCCGCCTACACATAAACACCATGCTGGGCTCAAATGGAATACAAACGCCAGCTCTTCCGCTCATAGGAATCTGGCTCGAACCGGAGCTCTCCAGACGTTTCAGATGTTGAGCTGCAAGCAATATTTTGAGAAATAGACGAGATAATGCATCCTGAAGTGGAGTCATAAACACAGTCCTGCTTTTTGCTGATAATCTGATGCAACTGTCCTTTGTGTCTAAACGGGGGACTGGAAGTCGGTGTAGTTACGTTGACTGTTCACCCTGCAGTGTGAGGGGATGGACGTTCAGTGGTACGAGATCACTGTGGCTAAGTCCCAGGTTCTTAAATTGCATCCACGTTTGCTTCACTTGCTTTCCTTTCTTGGGTCTGAGTCCGTCCGTATGTTTAAAGTTAAAGTGTCTTGGATTTGGTAACCAATTTTTGAAAGCTGTCAGAACGCTATGTAAGTGTTGCAACAGTTCAGTTAAGTTAAGTTGGCTCATAGTACTGCTCCTAGATTTCATATTGGACGCAGCATAAGACAAGGATGTCCACTTAGCCCATTCTTATTCCTCTTTGTCACACAAATTATGACAATACATCTTAAAAAAAAAATAAAAAGTGGTTTAGAAGGTATAATTAGGAAGAGAATTTAAATTATCCCAACTAGCTGATACAATTTTTCTAGCTAATAGACATGAAGTGATAAAAGCAATTATTTGTATCAAGGAATTCTCTGATGTGTCAGGTTTAACAATTAATCTGTTGAGAAGTGTGATCTATGTGAAGTATAGGGAATCCCTGTGAAGAATACAATTACATACCTGGGTGTTATCAGTGATGAGAATGAAAAACATTGCAATAACCTAAATCTCAATAAATAAAAAAATATGAGAGAGGTTGATGGTTGAGGTTGATGAGAGATCTGCCATTGAATGGTAGAGTTTTGTTATCTAAAGCTGAAGGAATATCCAGGTCTGTCTATGTATCATTATCATTGAACGTCCCTTCTGAAATATCCCCCCAAAAGAAATTTGGATAAACTCTTATTCAACTTTATTTGGAGGAACAGATGCCATTATTTAAGAAAAGACATCCTGTGCAACATTAGAATAAGTGGTGGTCAAGAAGTGTTAAGTTTTGAAACCTTAATTCTTTTTAAAAATAAATCTCTGTATTATGGAAGATGGGTTGCTAATAGTAACAACTCCTTAATGCTGACGGGCAAGTTACTAAAGCATAATGAATTCCTCTCCAAATTCCAGTTAGCAGTCACGGCAAGAGAATATGCAATAGTTGTTGATGCTGTGCCGAGATGTGTGCTGCAACTTGTTAAAGGTTCAGTAATGACAGTGATTAATACACTTAGTAGTGGTACAGTATATTTCTTGGGGGAGTTGACATTACCAAGATTAAATGTTCAAATAAACCCATCAGGAATTGTACACAACAGGTAACTCTGCCCTCAGGAAGATTCTGGTGGGCTTCGATCTATGAAGAAATGAACTGGCAAAAGAAATCTGGTCAATTGGAGACTAATTGTCTTAAAAGTAAGAAGTTTCTTTTAAAATTTTGCATGAAATATATCCAGCAAAATGGAAATGAAAAGAGATTCAAACTTTATATTGAATATTCTTGTACTTTCTGTGACCTAGAAGAAGAAACAATCTGTCATTAGTTCTTTCACTGTACATATATACGAAAATATTTTGGATTGATGGTTCAATTCAATTTATATAGCGCTAAATCTCAACAGTTATCTCATTGCGATTTTCATAAAAGAGCAGGTCTAGACCGGACTCTGATGTTATTAACAGAATCCCGACATCTTGTCAGATGGAACACTGGGCTATTAATTCAATTTAAAAGAATAAAGATATTTTTTTATTTGCTTTGAAGGCAATGAGATGGATAAAGATGTTTATTTTATTTAATGAATCTTGTTATTGGGAAAGTTCCACATTTACAAGAAGAAATGGATGGACTCCAAACTACTCTTTGAACACTTTTTTCAAGAACTGCACCAATACAGCAACACTATAAGAGACATTAAGAATTAAAAGGCAATTAAGACTGGAATTGTGTTTGATAAATTTCTCATGTACCGGTGGATACATTTGCACTACACTTCTCTTTTTTACTTTATTTTCTACATAGATTTTTCTTCTGTATATGCACTTCTGGTATTGACTTTTTGTATATGCACATACTAGCGATGTAAATGTTCTTTGTTAATAAAATAAATAAAAATCTCTCTCTAGCTTGGAGTGACAACTTAGATGCTTCTCCCTCGCCAACGCTGATGAGCTCCAGCAGTGGGAGTGACGTCACCAGCACACCTGGAGAGGATTGCAACACAAAATACTACGGCATGTAACACAGATAATGATCCATTGTTTGATATATATCTGGGTTTGGAAAATTTCTACATCAACATTAACATGCCAAGAAAACTATCATACACTACACACAAGAGGATAAATAGTTTTCAGTTAAGATGCAGTGCTATATATATATATATCAAGTCCTTGGATTTGGTAATAAACTGACACTTTAAGTATGTTTTGTTCTGTTGCAGGCAAAGTTGATTATAAAAAAAAAAAAAGTTTTGGGCTTTTTTTTTAACACAAGTCTTGGAAAAACACACGTGGACCCTCCAATAACAGAAATGCACAGTCACAGCTCTGCTTTTTTCCCTCAGCTGCTCCACCGGATGTTCGGTCTGTCGTCTTTCTGCAGGCAGCCTCATTTTAATAAGGTTGTATCCTCTCAAAAGGCTTCATGGATTCATAAAGATTATGCAGCCTGTCTGATACCTGCAAGTTATATTTTGGACTAAAGCTTCATTTTCATCTCTCCAGCACTGGACTGTAAAATTGTAAATTTGCAAACTGCAAACACGTGTTGATCATTAAATCCCTCCCAACAGTTAACACGTGTGTGTGTGTGTGCGTGCAAACTACCATACAGCAGAAAGTCTGTGTTGATTAAGATGTAGCTGTAATGCTGACTAATGTTTTCTGTTTTGTCGGGTATCAGCCAGGTTCATATTACTCACGTTGCTGTTCATTTTCATAGATGATGTTTATGCAAACTGTCCTGTTCACACACAAACACTTGTCCTTAATGAATCAGTATCTTTGTCATCTTTTTACCTTTTGTATCACATTATTTATTAAGAAGAAAAACAGCTAACATTAAAATGACTGAACCAAAACAAAAATGCTTCTTTCTCCTCGTCTTTGGCACATGCCAGTATTTGAACTCCTCATACTCTAACCACAAAACCCCACGAGGCACGCATGCACCGCGATCCAACTGCGCTACGGTTATGTTCTGTCGTCCGCCATGCAGCTATGGACTTTTCATGCCAGACATTTTGACTGTGTCATAGTAGGAAAAGCACAGCTCACACTGATAACCTTAACAATGGTTTAATTCCATCAAGTGTCCCAGTAAGCTATTTCAGTGAGTCAACATGCAAAATACCAGGGCCTCTACCCTTCCTTTAAAATAGTTGTGCTTCTCAGAATCAGCTTTATTTGCCAGGTATGAAGACACATACCATAAAACTAGGCAGTCTTAATGGTTTCTTCCATTTAGTCCAGTTATGAACAAGACCTATTTGTCGCTGTGTTTTAGTTGTTAAAATAGTGCAGGGATGTGTTATGAGATGGTGAGTCTGCACAGGATGTTTATCTGGAACATTGCATGGACCAGATGCATTAGCTGCTCCTCCCTGGGTATCCATTAAAAATGGAGCTGGTGCATATTTTCTAAAGGAGTAGGACGGACTTCTGAACTGCTTCTACGATGCGCTGTGTGGTGGTTGGTGGAATGACTGCGATTGCTTGATACGCCATGTGGAAACGCAGAACCCTGAGCTGATCTGACAGGCTTTGCTTTCTTTGCCGGTGCAACCAAACCATAACCGCCAGAGGCCAGCCGTAGTTTTACCTCCTCAGCATCCATTTTCACTCTAATCGAAACGTATCACCTGACCGCTCATTTACCGCGCAATCCGGAGTGCAAGTCTGTGTAAAATGATAGAAATTAACGAACCCATTGGGTCGGTTTTGGGCAAAGATCTTCAGCTCTAAGCTACGTCACGTTCTGCATAATGTGCTTAAGTAGAAATAACACGTGTACTGATTTTAACTTAAACCACAATACTGTCGATATTGTTTTAACATTGCATTTCAGCCAATGCGTTCCGCCTCTTTTGCTCTCCACACGGACTGTTGACCTGCATGCAACTAAAGCCCGCTCCAACAGGGTCGGTCAAGACTACCCAGACTACCAACAGAAACAAGAAATCATCTTGTCCTGTTGCCTACAGCTTCTGCATTCTTATGCAGATATCTGTTATAGAGATTATAGTTTCCATAACCCTGGTCTCTGTCAACTGGATTTCACGTGCACCGATTTGAATTTAATTTGCTGGACAGCCTGAAGCAGAACTGCCATTATATTCTTCTTTTTTCCATGAGTACGCTATCAAGATATTTTGATATTAATGTTAAAGTGCCCATTTTATGGGAATTAAAAAAATATATATCACTTTCTGGGATTTGGGATGTGTTTCTGGTGCTTCCACTTGCAAACAAACTTGAAAAAAAAATATCCATGATAGAGTGAGATCCGGTTTCTGAATGTCCTCTGTCTTCAGTCTCCAGGTGAGCTGTTCAAAATCTGCACATCTTTCTACGTAACTAGCCGAGACAAGTTGGCTAACTGTAGCACGTTAGCTCGTTCTCAATGGTAAAACACTGCTACAACAGCCGCTAGTTAACCATAATCTCCAAATGAATCTCCAAAGTTGGAGAAAGTTATCTAGCTGATGGGATCTTACTGAGCATTTGAGATAGTATAGAAGTGAGATGTCTCACTCTGGAGCTAAAACAGAGACCTAAACACACATGGGTGAAAACAGGATCTGCAGCAATGTGCAGTACAACAAAAATATGTTTTTTGAAAATTAAACCGTGTAAAACTATTCTGGTACAACCTGAAAATGGGCTTAATATTTGCGCTTTAAGTAACCTTGGCAGAAATTGTTTTCACATCACCTACTCCTAAATGTGCCGAGTTGTCACTGAGAACCAATGTAAGGGAAAAATTCCCTTACATTGGTTCTCAAAGTTTATCCAACACAGAACTTCCATTGGGCATTACATTTAAAGCCAGAAGTAGGCGTTACACTGAGCCAGCCAGCCATCCAGATTCAACAAAATAAAGGCCCTACGGATTTAACAGGGCAGCTCATCATGCTTAGAAAGCCAAGTAGACCAAAAGCATCCAGCTGTGTCTTAACACTCTCCGCTGGACACATGCAGGCTGATCATCCTGAGTTTGACAGGAAACAAATTGGTTTGGACTCCATAAAACAACTAAAAACACAGACCATTCAGGATGATTTATTACCCCAAAACTCTCTCCTCTATGGATAAAATATAACTTTGATTTACAAGCCATGGTCCACTCCTAGTTGGTCAGTGTGAAGCTGAAAGAGCCAAGTATAAAGAATCCAAGTCTGATTGAGACCAAAGAAAACAAACTGTGGAGGCGATCTGAGAGCAACGGTCAGATTTAAACCGCTGATCTCCTGGATGTCCCTCAGAGATGACATCACACCCGGCTGATTGCAGTGTCTGTTGGCTGCTGGAGTTCAAGACTGACAATAAAGAGCCATTTGGGAGGTCTGAGGTTACAAATTCACCCCTAAAGCCAACACTCAAATGCCAAACAGTCCGTTGGACTGATTGTCAATGTTAACCTACATATTTGTTCTGTTTTATTACAGAAATGAGTTATTAAATCAGCAGCACTGTGTTGCTCAATCATCCAGTGGCTGTCATTTGACATCTTCATCCCTGCAAGAAACCTGTGGCTTTTTCTTTGCAAACATGTGCCGTGCAGACAAGAGCTGTTGAAACCCACAGAACTTAATTAATAAAAGATTCTAAAGTTTGCGATGCTAGTGCATGCCATTTGTACTCAGAAGTCGGATTTTCTGAGTACAAAGTCGGAAAACACACCCTGACCACAGTTTTCAAAACTCGGAAGTTGGACAACCTCACAGTACCCAAGCTCAAAATCCAACATGGCTGCCCTGTGTATCAACAGTTGTGAATGCTAGAGTAACATACACTTTTTTAGCACTTCTGTTTTATTTGTGTCTCACTAAATCAAATCGTACACACAGTCCGGTCCATATTCTATCTGTGGACAGGTTTTACGCTGTTTGTATAAACAAAAATCAGCGTGATGCGTTGTTATCAACTGGTATTGCTAATAATGGCTAACCTGGCTAGAGCTATACCCCATAATAAAATAAATAAATAAAAACAAACACTAAAACTACTGATTTGTAAATGGAATCCATTCAACTTGGTTGTGACGTCATTCCCAGCAATTCGTAGATATATTGAACGCATGATAGCCCACGTCAAAGACAAGTGAAATCCCGTACAAAATGTTTTCCTCGAACAGTAATTGAGAATGCAGTTTCGTTGTATGGGAACATCATTTTTAGGTGACAGGGTTGTCACAACAAAATCTGAATTCATGCAGGTTAAAAGTAGCTTGATTTACAGTTAACATCTTGTTTCCAGAGATATTAAATATCTCCAACACAAAACATCTAAAATATGTTCCATATGTCCTGTTTGAAAAATCTGCTTAATGAAAGCATCATAAAGCTATGAAGAGGTTTTAACAAAATATAATGTAATAATCCAATCATCACCTTTAAACCTGCTGGAATATTTCAAGAGATGCAGCTTTGGGACATATTAAAGTGTCATAATCCGACATGAATGCTTTTTTTCCAGAGTCTCTAAATGTCAAGCTGCATTACTCTGAGCAGAATAAGAGTAGTGCCCCCCCACCACCTTCCTCCTCTGTGTTTGACAGAGACAGAGCAAAATATACAATCAGCATCCAGTCTGCCTGCTTGTGTGAAACCTCCACTGGTTCCAGATTTCCCTCATTAGTCTGCAGCGTGCGGGCCAGGTCCATCTGCCTCCCATTAACAGTGGCAGCCAGAGAGGCTCGACTCTCTCAGACTCAACTTACGCAGCCTCTATAAAAAGTTTCCTGTAGATACCTTTGTGTCATGGAAAGTTGTCCTTTGGAGGAGTTGAGTCCTGGATTTTCCTTTCCCTGAGCAAGACTGCCACCTACTGGCAGGGCCGGGAACTGCAGCAGGATCACAGTTCTGTGGAAGTAGTATTCAGATCCTTTAGTTCAGTAAAACTACTAATACCACACTGTAAAAATACTCGCATTGAAAATTTTACACAAGTAAAAGTCTGTTAGTATCATCTGGAAAATGTACTTTTCAATTATTTGATAATTATTGTAGCCTACACATTGTTTTTTACATCTCTTAATACTACTACTATTAATGCCGTAACTGTCCGAATTTCAGGAATGCGGGTTTGGACCCAAATTCTGAACACAGAATAGGATGAAGCAGGAAAAGCAGGACTTGAATTATAGACAAATAAACTTACTAGCAACAAAGTGCAAATAACACAGGCAGAGGAGTTCACTGATTAAGGCAAATCCAAATACAGGCAGAGAACTGAGGTAAATCCAAAAGAAAAGCAGGAGCACTGAAACACGTGGGAAACTAATCACTGAAAACAGGCAAGACTTCAGGCCGCAAGAAGAGCTGACCATCTGACAGCAGACAAAGGGAGAACACAGACCAGATACACGAGGCAACGAGGGTAGTACTGAGGGACAGGTGACCTGAAGGCTGATGAACAGGTGAAACACATCAGAGCGAGGCAGACAATTACAAAGGCGGGAAAACACACGAGGCAGAAAGTCAAACAAGACATGACCAAAGATTCTCTGGGAGCATCTTACTTCACTTAAATTGCCTCTACACTTACCTTCCTTGTGTCCTATACTGCGTTCCAGGCAACCCGTAACCCGTGTTTTCACAACCTTCTACCCATAAAAGTGCCCTAGGATGGCAGTCAAACCCTAACTTACTACCCATGAACCCGTGCCAGATTGTTGTAATCCCAGTTACATAAACTACAATGGTGACCCCTATTGATGCTGTACAGACGCCGGTGATAAACAGTGAGAAATAAAAATAAATAAATAGGCTAGGTAAAGTAATTCAATTCAAAACCATACACATACGATTGTGTACTACAACTGGTTATATTTATTAAATGAAGTCCAAAATATGTTGCCGACTAGAAATTGCTGCTATCAGCTAGCGCCAGTTAACGGCAACGTTAGATAGCTAGCTAGAAGGGTTTGTCGTGACTTTATCTGGAACACTTCCAAGTCGTGAGTCGTGACTTGAAGTTGTAACTTACAGGCTTAAAACTGTGTTTGGAACACAGTATGAGTCCGTCCCAACAAGGAGCATGGGAGACGCAAAATCATGCAACATGAGAGGAAATGTGTTTTTAGAGGGATGAGACTTCCTTTCCTCTGAAGCGTCACATGAATCCTTAAGCTGCATCGGCGGAGTTAGCAAAATGACTTTCAGCTGCCCGGCTTCCGGGAAGGCTACTCTTGTGTAACCTTGCTCATAGCTCCTCAAAGATCCCTCCTCCATCCTCGCTCATAGCTCCTCAGAGATTACTCCTCCATCCTCGTTCATAGCTCCTCAGAGATTACTCCTCCATCCTCGCTCATAGCTTCTCAGAGATCCCATTACATGCTGCTCCAATACAATAAAAGGGTACACACTTCCTGTTTCCTAAAGGGGTGTGGCCTCATTTGAAAGTGTAGTGAACTTTCTTTCAATACGCTTTAAATATTTACACAGCTAAAACACATAATAGGGATTACAAAAATGAGTTTTGTTAGGCCGTCAGCTTATCTGTGTTGCCAGATCTCGGGAGAGCTGTTTCTCAGACAGAAAGAGTTAATTTTCTCTTGCCGTTAGTCTCCTAAAGAGGCATGGCAGTGGAGAAACCTACGGGACATGGACACAGGAAGTTACTCTGAATTGGGGCGTCCTAGCATGACACAACAGGAGTGAACCTTCAAAATAAAACAGGAAACAAACAAACTCTGGATCGTGACAGTAACTGTATAATTTCCCACCTGGATATTTTAAAATCCATTCATCTGTCTATCCGTCCGTCCGTCCGTCCGTCTGTCCATGCGTCCATCCATCCATTCGTCCCTTCATCCATCCATCCATCAATACATCCATGCGTCCATCCATCCATCCATCCATCCATCCATCCATCTGTCCATCCATCCATACATCCATCCTTCACACCGTCAATCAATCCGTCTATCCATCCATCCACACATCCATGCATCATCCATCCACCCAGGCGTCCATCCATCATCCATCCATCCATCCATCCATCCATCCATCCATCCATCCATCCATCCATCCATCCATCTCAGCACATTTCTATCATGCAATCAGTAAAAATAAAGTCACATCTTCCCACTTTTCTTTCCTTTGTTCTCCTCTGATTGGGAACTAAACGTCCTTTGGATTAGGGTGTGAGTTTTTAGACTATTGTCAGATTTTTATCCAATAGAAACAACCTCTCTGTTCCAGAAACGGCTGCTGATTGAGCCCCGATGTTGGCAGCTGCATATTCTTGTGACTCATCTTTCTCTTGAAATATGGTAGCCCCGGCCGGCGTTGTGTAATTGTGACATGCATGCGCTGTTTGATGTCCATGAGAATGAGTGGAGCTGTCTGTAGAGCATGTGTTGACTAAGTGCACTGTAAATGTGGTGCAGCTTTGCCTGCTGACAGATGCTGCACTGAAGGGCCAGTGTTTGGAGTTAGGAGCTCTGTGGAGGAAATATTTTGCCTCTGTGGTTGTGTATATATTCTGACAGGATCTGATACACTCTCAGGGCTGAGCGATGATGAGCGTGTTGCCCCGGCATGGTGCTTTTGATTACCTCTGGAATCTAAAACAGTCCAAACTCTTTCTTACAGAGCAAGTGAGAGTTTCACACTTTTGTTTTTGCAGCCTGCTGCAGTTTGTGTCTCTGTGGGTGGTAGTGTTAGTCTGTGGCTCCTCCTCCGAAAACGCCCACTTTGTTCAAGCTTCAATTATGACCTATATTTATGTTTATAGTGGTGGCACCCTCTTGTGTCCGTAGTAATTAGGATCGGAGCAAAGCTGCAAGTAAGGCGAAGAAATATAAGAACGCCAAAAGAGGACGCAGGTTGGGGTGGTGGATGGATCAAGTTGGGTCAGGTTAAGTTTTTTTAAATTAACGGAATGCTTTGCTATGTTCTGCATTGCCAGAACTTCCTCCACAGCGCTGCGGAGGATGGTCTGGCTAGTCCAGGAAGAAAAACAAACTCTGGTTAATTGACATTTCTTCAAACCATTCACAATCATCATGGCTGGCACTAAGGGCAAAATAACCTCGGGAAGGAACTGTTCTTTCAAAAGTAGTTTTAGTCGTGCAACAGAAAACTCCGATTGGACAGATAGTCTAGCTAGCTGTCTGGATTTACCCTGCAGAGATCTGAGGGGCAGTTAATTATAGTCCTCTGAAATCCAAGAGCTTAAGATTCAAGCAGATAGTCCAATTTGACCTGCTAGACATTTGGGGTCCTGGATTTCCATAAAACGCTCTTTGAAATGATACTTTCACTGAATTTGGGTGTTTTATCCTTAATAAACTGATAGATCTGTGATTAATTCTTCTATTAACTTTTAGTCAAAATCTTTCATAATATCTGCTTTTTTAACACAATAATTAGGCAATTTCATGTAAATGAGCTTAAGAATACGTCTAAAGTAAATGCCAAAAAAACAAAAGGACAACATGGGTTAAAGTACTGTCTGTATACAGTTGAATGATGTCAAATTGTGTGAACTGTGATTGAAAGGCGAGCTGCGGGGCGTTGTGCACCACAACTGGAGGTCAGCTGTAATGAGGCAGACATCTGAGGGCCGTAAAACGCCCGAAGGCAAAGAAATGCCGGCGGTATCGATCCCACCTGCTCCTCCCGTCCACATGTGCGTTAAATATTCTCGTCTCAGCTTGCAGTTTTTCTCAACTGGAAAATTCAAGCTATCCATCATGGCGGGATCTTTTGAAGTAGTCTCTAGCATTAATGCCTCCATCGCTGTGATTGTCGAAAGGGATTTATTGTGCCTCGGTACCACGAGGCAGTATACCTGCTTTAGTGTGCAGATTTATAGGTGTTCCTATATAGCTCCTGCTCATTTTTGGGCGTTCATTTTGTCACAGTTTGAGTAAAGTGACTACGAGGTCACTGTGCACTGAGTAAATCTTTCCTATGGATTGTTTGGGGATGTTTTACACCATGAGGCGGCCACTATCCTCCGTCACAGCTGGTTCTCCTCCTGGGTCAGGACCCTGCCAAGGATCACAGAGAGACTTAAAGCGGATTACAGGATGAATTTACGTGAAATATGTGTCGCATACATAAAAAAAGAGGCCTTTTGTATCCAAGGAGGTCACGTTTTCAGTCCTGTTTCCATGTGTTGTTTGTTTTTTAAGCAGTCCTGTTTGAGTCACTATTAGATTTATGAGTTTGAAGTAGAGCTGTTCCGATACCAATACCAGTATCAGAAAAGATTCCGATACTACCTTAAATACTGGTATCGGAAAGTACTGGAGTTTATGCAACGATCCGATACCACGTAATTTAGCCCCAAAGAAAATCTATTTTAGTTTATTTATGTTCTTTTACCGTTATGACTGTCAAACTGCATAATAAAATAAAGTTCTACAGCGTTTGTTCATGTTTCACAAAAGGTTTATCCAGAGCCACAACAAAGATAGAAATCATATCACATCCATACAGTAGTATACATCTGTTAAAACATAATAAAATATATGACACACTGGTATCGGATCAGTACTCCGTCTCGGCCGATACGCCAATTCAGGTATCGGAATCTGTACTGTACGAAAGCTACAAGACAGGATTTTACCACTCTGGATTTCCCCTTTCCCATTGCAGAATACTCTACCAGAGTGTATGCTTGCACGTATTTGATTGGCCAACATAGTGCATTGCTGGATGTTGTTGCATTGGGTTGCAGCCAAAGTTAAACTAACTTGTTTTGTCTTGTTTTTCCCCTAAAACATGGCAGAATACACAAAAAGAAGAAACTTAACAGAAGATCTTGGATATACAAATGTAACAGTCCCATTTAATCTATGGCAGAAATCTACACTGTATTTGCTTAAAGTGTCCAATTACTTTTATACATCTCTTAATACACCATTGTGCACTTAAAAACATACATCATATTTTAATTATTGCAAGGTGACAAGCAGAATAAACAGTAAAACCAGAAAGTCACATATGATAAAAAGATTATTCATGTAGGAGAATGTCCCTGGAAATGCATGTATGTATAATAAATGTTCCCATGAGGCAAAAACATTGAGCTCAGCAGTATTTAGCGGCTGTGTTCAAATGCACAATGAATAATTCAAGTTATAGAACTGATGCAACCAACACAATGATTTATGACTAAAACAAATAATAAAAAAATAATAATAAAAATGTCACAATATTTGTAAACTTTATTTTACCTAAACATCTGTTGGACTTATTTACATAATGATGATGATGAGGAGGAGGAGGAGAGCCGGGGTTAACCCATGCATTGGGACGCTTTGGCTGCTGTGTGACATCACGCTGGTGTCATAATAGTCATATTCGCCTTGTCTGCACTGACTGCAGTTGCTGCCGCAGAAGGAGCAGGCGGAGATCTGGCTCCTCCACTCCGACGTGTACGTTCTCACCGTCCTCCGTCCTGACAAAGAGAGGGTGGACAGGTCAGAGGTCAACGGTTCAACATCATCAAGTGTATACAGGACCATGACCAAAACCCCACGCCATAAAAACTGTTTCTTCCCTCTGAAGTCAGCCTCACCAACAAGGCCCCGGACCCCACTGTCTCTTAATTTACATTTAAGTATACTTACTGTGGCAATGAAACTTTAATATTTCAATATATATGTCATCACTGAATGAGTGTTCTTGTGTTTATTGTTATACTGTATGTGTGTAGTTAGTCTTTTGTAGAACCAAAGCTGAGAAGAGTTGGGGGTTTGTAAAACCTGTGCTTAATATATTGGGTACCCCTAAAATCTCATGTGGCCCCAGCCTGGCCCCCTATATTTGAAATGGTCTAGAGCCGCCACTGGTTGATGCGTCTGACATGAAATGTTTTTATTCATTCAACATGAGTCTTTCTACGTTTAACTTCTGTTTTCTGTTAGATTTGTCCCTGTCACTTAATAGCCACTTTGTGTCATATCTGAACATTTTTTCACTCTATGACGCTATGATATCATACCAGTGGTGTTATTGGTGCCAAACCAAAACTAAAATACGTTTTTTTGTTATTTGTTGAATGTCGTTATTAAAAATATAATATGATAAAATGATTTGAAATGGCTCCTATAATATACACAATAGTTTTTACTTCTAGATAAAAGAGAAATGGCATCCATACACGTCAGTTTGTTCTTTGATGCGTCAAGTCCATTATTTGCTAGTTTAAACATCCATTGAAACGTCAGTCTTTGAATCAGGTATCATAGTAGCTCAGACTTATTTGCGTAGCCGGGCAGCATAAAAAAACATAAACCATCAACACAGTAAGACAATTAAAGACGTTAAAAGTAAAGCTGTACTGTGTACTCAACTCATCTTGAAACAAAGGGTGTGTCAGGGCACCCTGCTAGCTCACCTGGTAGACCGTGCGCCCCATGTACCAAGCCTCATTCCTTACCGCAGTGGCCCGGGGTTCAAATCCGACCTGTGGCCCTTTGCTGCATTTCTTACCCCGCCCCCCCCTCGCCATTTCTGTCTACATCTGTCCTATTAATTAAAGGCCAAAATCCTTTCTTAAGGATAATCTTAAAAAAACAAAGTGTGTGATAAAAGCAACAAAAGCTGCGAAACAAAGAATAAAGATACAAAAAAAAGCTAATGTATTATTACTATTATTATTACTATTATTATTATTATTATTATTATTATTATTATTATTATTATAATACATATTACACATACCTAAATAAATGAAAATTTGAACCTAATTTTCGACCAGAGGAGTCTGTGTTTCTGATTGTGTAGCTACATTTAGCTTAGCATTAGAAAACAAGTGATAGTAGTGTGTGTGTGTGTGCGCGCATGTGTGTATACATGGTAGTAGTATATCAAACCGTGTAAAAGTGCAAATGGAGATGATTGTGAAACTTCTTACTTGGTTCATAATAATCATAGACAACAACATTGGCCTCCTGGACTTTGGCGACTTTAAACTCCACGACCAGAGGAATCCGTACACACATCTCCTCCGTCGTCACCTGGAAACACATTCACATGTTTTAGTCTTTGACCCGGGTCAGACCGTGTGTCTGTGATCCAGGATGTTTTCAGCCGAGCTTACAGAGTCCAGGTACAGGACGACTTTCCCCGGTACCGTCTCCACTTTCTTGATGACCTGGTTGATCGGGATGCCGTCCGGCAGCAGGCGGAAGCCGCTCAGCAGACCCACCTCTATGATGGCCATGCCCGTCGCCGTCAGACCCAGATCCTCTGACAGACTGCAGGACAACGTTACAAAACCAAATTCCATCAGTTGAAAAAAAAAAAAAAATATAGGGAACATTTTAAAGGAGAATTCCAGTCAATTTCAACACATAGCTCTGTTGTTTGTAAATGTGGAGTGCTGTCAGTAGCATGAAAAATGAAACTAATCGGTGCTACCTACACCAAGTTATCCTCCTGCTAGAGTTAGCACCCAACAGGCTTAAACAGGGCAAGTTTTAACATTGTTTTTAGACTTTAAACATGTTATATGCTACTGACAGCACTACAACTTTACAAACAGAGCTACGTGTTAAAATTAACCAGAATTCTCCTTTAAGTTATCAGTAGAGATGTAACGTGTACTAGGGCTGCACAATATGAGGGAAATATGTAATAAAGCTGTTGAATATCAATATAGATAGCGATAGTAGTTGCGATGAATAAACCGCTCTTAAAGTGTACTAATGTTCTGCTTTTCTGTTGCTTTCAGTATTCTGCTAAAAAACAGAAAATTGCTTGTTCAATTTAAACATTTTACTATTTTAATTGAACAAAAAAGGCACCACTAAAATAGAATGACTTTTAAAGTGTAGTTTTAATACTGATTTTCTTTCAACTGTCTTGAAATACACCTTGCAGTGCCCTGCTACACCATGAACTACTACAACTACTAACTACCAGACCAAGCCGAGCTCACTAGATTTGAGATTGAGCGTTGGTCTGGGGAGTCTGGAGTATTTTCTACGGCGTGACCAACATGCATAGTTCAAGTGACTCTGTACGCAATTGGATAGTCCATCAACCAATCAGACCAAAAATCCGGGTGACATAGAAGCGAAAGCGGCATTAACGGGTTGCTATGCTTCAGTGGCCGCTATGTTGAATGTAAACAAGAAGCTGCTTGGTGGCTTCTCTATCGTCATGTTAAACCCACCAATAGCGCGCCAGGTAGATAAGCCAGTTTGTGATTGGTTCCTGCAAAATTGTGAATTGCAGGAGCAGCAGGAGAATTAAACGTGCCGGTTTCCAAACCGAGCTGCAGGGTGAAATCAAATCGCCAGCAGAGTGGGCGGGGCTTACACAGTCCACAAGCTGAAGTGAATTCTTTCATATCATCATATTAATGTAAATACTTTTTTCTCAGTGAATTGATACGTACGCACTGTTTTTAACAAGTTATTTTTTTGTAATGTTCCAGTTTTGTTTCTGTGTAATCTTGTTCTCAGAATCCCATCTGGTGATCCCATTGTGTTTTATGGTTTTGTAAAGTGGCGTAATGAAATGTTTGACACACATCCTACCGGGTGCTGTTGATTGTTATGCCATTGTTATGTAATATGAAGAAAGAAACCTGCTCACCTGCTACAGATGTACAGATGCGAGACCATCGCCGTGTCAAACAGCTCGACGTCCAGATTAAAGGCCTCGCGCTCGCCGGCGTCTCGCCGCCTCCTCATCAGCCCCTCGTTCCTGATGTTGTAAAACACGTTCAGCTGAGGCGGAGGAAGAGGTGCGTTCACGGGAAGGAAAAAAATCAGATGGTTTTTAACAAGGACCGAACATCTTAAAAGGTGCTCTAAGCAACGTTGGGTGACGTCACTTCTTGTATTGTCAAACAAAACAGAGGTTAGCTCGCCTCTGCCTTCTCTGAAGATTTAAAGCTAGCTGCTAGAAACCTATATATTGTACTCACCAAGGTTAGCGCTGACTCTAGATGATTATATCCTTGTGTTGGAAGTGAACATGAATGTACATTTAGAAAAACCAAACTGGATTTACCCACCTGCACAGCAAAAACAGAGCCGCCTGAATGTCGGATTGGACGCCCTTCTGCCAGCGGAGTTCTCGCCATCTTCTAACTTCCCTCTTCACGCTTCTCTCTCCTCCACTGCCCACACGCCCCTTCATGTGCACGTGCACCAACCCTCCAACCCCCACCCCCAAATCCTTGAACACTGTTGGCACAGATTGTTTATGTTGGTGTTTGTTGAGCCTGGGCTGTCTACCGAGACCGCGTTTTTTTTCAGTGGGACAGGCAGCTAGCAGATAGTGAGGAAATGTTTGCTGTATGTGACAAAATATGCTGGAGCCTAAAAAATGCGTGACATCACTTAGAGCACCTTTAAACCCCTTTGAACATGAATATGTTGTAGGAGGAGTCTTCTCTCTCTGTAACAGTAAACTGAATATCTTTGAGTTGTGGACAAAACAAGACATCTGGCACGTCGTCTTGGGCTTTGGGGAAGACTGATTCACATTTTTCACAATTTTCTGACATTTTAGAGATTAAACAACTTGACAATAATCTACAGATTAATGGACAATGAAAATAATTGTTAGTTGCAGCCCTAGTCTGCATCTCTGGCTTAGTCTATATCAATGACGTTTAATTGCCTGGATGGCTCCACTGCTGCTGGATGTCCATCTTTTTGGCGGGATGTCCGTCCCCGTCCTCTTCCTTTGTGTTGGCGTTCTAACCTCCGGTGGATTTTTGAGGACTATGGTTACCTGGTCCTCAGATCTCTGCAGGGTGAATCCAGACAGCTAGCTAGACTATCCAATCTGAGTTTTCTGTTGCACAACTAATACAACCTTTGAATGTTGTTCCACCCAAACAAGTTCCTCCCCGAGGCTATTTTGCTGAGCCACCATCCATGACGCTTGTGATTGGTTTAAAGAAATGCCGATAAACCAGAGCACATTTTTCTCCCATCCCGGAATGCTGTGTGGACTAGCTAGACTTTCCTCTGCAGTGCCGCACCCCTGATATGCATGAATTAGTCTGAAACTCAACTTTATGCAAATGAGGAGTGGACAACTTGAAGCCCCGCTGTTTATGTGACAATTAAGAATAAAGTTTGTTTTGTTGTTTCTGTGGCGGTACCTGAAACATGGCGAGTCCACGACCATTTGCAGACACCCTCAGGTTCAGCTCCGCCTTTGGTTCAATCTGAAAGAGATCGACATACAACAGATTACCTGCAGATCAGTTTGGGTTTTATTATTAAGTGAAAATAACTGATTTTAATGACCTTGTTATGTTTCTCTTTCTTTCTTTAAGCACCAAAAATAAGGACAGTTTAAAGTGCTCATATTATGCTCATTTTTACGTTCATAATAGTATTTAGGTTTACATGGTTTAATTTCCCAAAAACACCATATTTCTGTTGTACTGCACATTGTTGCAGCTCCTCTTTTCCTGCAAACAGATCATCTTCTAATCAGCTTTTGTTTCTGATAAATGTGACATGTCTCTGTGCACCTGTTTGCTCTGGTGCAGCAGGTAGTTGTCCTGGACGATGTGGAAGAAGGCGACGGTGGTCAAAGGGTCGGCGTTCACTCTGATGATGAGGTTAAAGTCGTGAGAGCCGCCGTGTGCTGCGAACGTGGACAAGGCCTGCAGAGCCACGACCGTGTCCTAAGAGAGGAAACACGAGTCAGGAGTCATACATCTGCTCCGGAATATTCTGTTACAGTCCAGTTGCTGATAGACTTTTGCTTTGATAGTTGCCACTGACATCCTGTTTACAGCTGTGTACATGTCGTTTTGCGAGTGTGTTCATGTCTGTCTGTGCATCTGTTTTTTCAAATAAATAGAGTCATCTGAGGCTGACTAAGCCTGAGAAAAAGCTGTTTTCAATGTACTGTATTTGGAGCCACTGATGCAGTATTTGGATCTTTTTTGTTTCCTTGTCGTGCATGTTTGTGTGTGTGTGTGTGTGTGTGTGTGTGTGTGTGTGTGTCCATGCGTGCTGCAGGGTTAATTGTCCTGTCGTCGCCACATGCCCAGACGGCCACAGTCTCCTGCTGATGTGACACAAACCACAGACTCCTGCTGAAGGGAATTTCTCTTTTTGCATTAAAGCACTTTATGATTGTCTTCAACTTCAGACTGAGCCTTAAATCCTTTAAAGCAACATTTTCAGCTCGAGATCTAAAAGAGAAATTTGGTTTCTTCCCCAGCAACTCATTCTCATGGATGGGTTTGTATGATATTGTACCAAAAGTGATACGGAATTAGGTGACTGCCGGTCAGTCACGTGACAGTTAAGTTTAGCGGTCTTTACAGTTAAGTTTTAGCCAACAAAAGGGGACTATAAGTCATGACAAATGTGTAAAAAAAAATAAATAAATTGGGGACAAATTTCAAAAGGCTCAGAAAAAAGACAACCATAAACTTGATAAAAGGTTTTTCATTTTAAATTTCCAGGTCGGAGGGAAGAGAACACGAGGGTTGAGTTGTACTCCCAGGACACAAACACCCGTTTCCGGAGTGAAAGTCTTATAACTTCTTCTAGAACGCAAATTCCGCTTGAAAGCCCTGTGTGACCCACCACGACCTCCTCCCTACGCAGATCTTTGTACTAATACTTTGTTAATACTTTGTTAGTGGAAACATTCACTGTAGGTTCATGGTATTTTCTGAATATCAGAATCTCACCTGAGTGCTCCCGAATCCTCCGTCTGGGTTCCGCTGTTGGCTGAGCCACTTCATGAGCCTGAGAGCCTGCGTGACGTTCCCCTGTTTGTGTTGGGCGAGCAGCAGGTACGACACCATCTCAATGTCTGCGGAGCGCGGCTGCCACGACGACGACAGGCCACCGTCTGGGGAAGACCACATCGGCACGCCATCTACTCGCAGAGGAGAGTCCGAGGAGATTTTAATGGAATATAAAAAAAGAGAGGCACATGTTGTTTTCACTCCACTACATTAATTCAATAACTTAGGTTACTTTACAGATTCAGACTAATGACACAAGGCATAATCAATAAATAAATAATGGTGTATTGTCTAATAGCTTAAGAATAATATTTATTAAGTATTTATTGGGGATTTCTACCCAGCTGAATTTAAAAGTAAATAAAATAAGCTCCATCTTTACCAGCTGCAACATTATAGTGATCAACACATTAATGCATCAATAATTAAAATACAATATATATTCATTAAAATTTTGAATGCAGGACTAGCTTAAGCCATAATTATTAGTTTATTATATTTGGTTTAATAATGTGATTTTTCAAAGTAACTATTAACTAACGATGTGAAAATACATATAGTGCAGTAAAGTATGGAGTAGCATAAAATGGAAAATACTCAAGTAAATTATTTCAAAATTGTACTTAAGTACATTACAGAGAATTTCAGAAATCTTCTCAGTTCACACACACACACACACACAGTTGCCATTGCACCTATCATCTCAGCTCGTCCAATCAGCTGACTGATTGCGGCGCCGGCGCTGGGGCTTCCGGACAGAGCCAGAGCGTAGGTGAGCAGGCTGAGGCTATAGTTACTGGACACCCCAAGAGCCAGACGGGTCTCCAGGAACATCAGGGCCGCAGACACCTGGCTGCCGTACTTAACCTGACAGAGGGGAACAACGTCTCACACAGATGCAGCGAGATGAAGCATTAACTTTATTTACAGACTCACACCCATAGACTGTAAACATGATGGAAGTAGCATCGGTGATGTCACCCATTGATTTGTGGACTGCCATTTTTAAGTCATTAATTTGTTTTTGCGGTTCCCATCTTGGTACTTGGGAGCCAGAAGTGACCATATTTGGGGGAAAAGGGCGTCGCTGGGGAGGATGACACATCTAAGGCATTATATACAGTTGTGGTCAAAAGTGTACATACACTTGTAGAAAATCACAATGTTATGGCTGTCTTGAGTCTTCAATAAGTTCTACAACTCTTATTTTTCTGTGATAGAGTGATCGGAACACATACATGTTTGTCACAAAAAACAGTCATAAAGTTTGGTTCTTTCATAAATTTATTATGGGTCTGCTGAAAATGTCACCAAATCTGCTGGGTCAAAAATATACATACAGCAACAAAATATGTCAATTTTGGTGATGTAGCGAGTTGTGTCAATCAAATTAGCTTCATGTCATGGCCTCTTCACTTCTTCTAAGTGATTCTGATTGACTACAGCTGTTGACTTCTCATGAGCCCATTTAAATAGGGCTCATTTGACCCAGTGATTAGACTCAGCTACAAAAGCTACAATGGGAAAGTCAAAGGAACTCAGTGTGGATCTGAAAAAGCGAATTATTGACTTGAACAAGTCAGGGAAGTCACTTGGAGCCATTTCAAAGCAGCTACAGGTCCCAAGAGCAACTGTGCAGACACTTATACGCAAGTATAAAGTGCATGGAACAGTTGTGTCACTGCCACGATCAGGAAGAAAACGCAAGCTATCACATGCTGCCGAGAGGAGATTGGTCAGGATGGTCAAGAGTCAACCAAGAATCACCAAGAAGCAGGTCTGCAAGGATTTGGAAGCTGATGGAACACAGGTGTCAGTCTCCACAGTCAAGCGTGTTTTACATCGCCATGGACTGAGAGGCTGCCGTGCAAAAAGAAGCCCTTGCTCCAGAAAAGGCACCTTAAGACTCGGCTGAAGTTTGCTGCTGATCACATGGACAAAGATAAAACCTTCTGGAGGAAAGTTCTCTGGTCAGACGAAACAAAAATTGAGCTGTTTGGCCACAGCACCCAGCAATATGTTTGGAGGAGAAAAGGTGAGGCCTTTAATCCCAGGAACACCATGCCTACTGTCAAGCATGGTGGTGGTAGTATTATGCTCTGGGGATGTTTTGCTGCCAGTGGAACTGGTTCTTTGCAGAAAGTAAATGGGATAATGAAGAAGGAGGATTACCTCCAAATTCTGCAGGAAAACTTAAAACCATCAGCCCGAAGGTTGGGTCTTGGGCGCAGTTGGGTGTTCCAACAAGACAATGACCCAAAACACACATCAAAAGTGGTAAAGGAATGGCTAAACCAGGCTAGAATTAAGGTTTTAGAATGGCCTTCCCAAAGTCCTGACTTAAACCCCATTGAGAACATGTGGACAGTGCTAAAGAAACAGGTTCATGCAAGAAAACCATCAAATTTAGCTGAACTGCACCAATTCTGTCAAGAAGAGTGGTCAAACATTCGACCTGAAGCTTGCCAGGACCTTGTGGATGGCTACCAAAAGCGCCTAGTTGCCGTGAAAATGGCCAAGGGACATGCAACCAAATACTAATGTTGCTGTATGTATATTTTTGACCCAGCAGATTTGGTGACATTTTCAGCAGACCCATAATAAATTTATGAAAGAACCAAACTTTATGACTGTTTTTTGTGACAAACATGTATGTGTTCCGATCACTCTATCACAGAAAAATAAGAGTTGTAGAACTTATTGAAGACTCAAGACAGCCATAACATTGTGATTTTCTACAAGTGTATGTACACTTTTGACCACAACTGTGTATATATATATATATATATATATATATATATATATATATATATAATATTATATGTTATGTATGTTGTCAATGGAGCTGCGCTAAGCAATGTTTTGTTTTTAGAGATTTATTGATTCTCACTCAACCCATACTGTAGAAATAATGTCACCCATTGGTTTATGGACTGCTGTTTTGAATCCATAATAACGTTTGAATCTTTTTTTTTTGTCATTTTTGAGCTATGAACCAGAAGTGACAATATTTGGACAAGCCAGTGTCTCTATGGTTTCAATGGCGCTGCTCTAAGCTAAATGCTAAAGAGGGGAAGTCATGCCGCGGAGCTTTACTGGCGGGTGAACACAGACCACCGGATTCTTGTGCAGTTTGCCAGCATGTATGGCAGCACGAAGAGCTGGTTGATAAACGGCAAACTATCCCTGACGATACCAGCTAACGCTAGCGCGAGCTAGCAGCTTGTTTGACAATGCTGAACAAGACATTTTTAAGCATCCAAATCTTTGATGAAGTGAAAACACAAAGTGAGAGGATCAGAGTTTAAGATGAAAATACGGACAACAGCCAAAAACAAGTTGAGGTCTATTTTAATGTCCACAGTGTTCGCATGGTTAGAATCGCTAAGTCTCTGTCCTGATTAACAGGTCCTAAAGCATCACCTGCTTTATCGTCTGTTTTACAATAAATAGGACCATCATTTAGCAAATGAACAACATGCTGTATTGAAGAAACCTTTAAACTAGCAATTGAGACCATGACCTCAATATCAAAATGTTTACTGAGGTAATAAATCAAATGAGAAGTAGGCTAATTTTCTCATAGACTTCTATAGAAACAGACTTCCTTTTGGAGCCAGTGGAGTCGCCCTCTGCTGGAATTTTATTTTTATTTTATTTTTTTATATACGGTTTATTGATTTTTGATACGGTTTATTGATACGGTATATTATTTTTTTTATATGCTTGCTCTCACCCTGATGTTGCTGTCTTCCAGCAGGGCGATGAGGACGTAGGCTGTGAGGGAGACGGGGCCGTCCAGGCCTCCCTGGAGCTCGGTGTGGATGACGCGACCGGGCTCCATGTATCTCCCATCAGCCTCCTGCCGGTCTCCTAACCAGGCCGCTGCTCCCTGCAGCACTTGGTCGTCGATGCTGATGAAGGGCCGCGCCTGCAGGAAACACCTCAGCACGAACGCAGAGAGCCTGCAGAGATTTCTTTTGTCAGTGTTTCTAAAGGGGAGTCATGTTCCTGCTGCATGTACCCAATTAACTACTCTATAAGGCCGCGTTCGGTCCAGCAAAAACAAATCTTTTATTGTGCTTTTTTTCTGCGGTGGCCAATCATGTAACCAAATAGACTTGTTAGTGTGTTTTGAGCTATGGTTTAAAGGTGGTGTGAGAGTCCTGAAACAGGAAACAGGAAACATCACTCGAGTTTGTGGAATAGCTGAATGTTTCCTGCAACAACAAAGCACTCGCTTGTCTCTTTTCTCTCTCTCTCCTGTAAAATGAAGCTGCCCTCAAGTGAGGCCGGAAACGTCAAAATCTATAAACGATCTGGCGGAAAACTTTAATTGTGAAATATAAAGTCTACTTGTGCTTTGTTGGGGGGGGTTTAAGAACATAATAGGATGTCACACAAATGGGCTGTTTCACTGACACCACACAACCCTGCGGACTTGCTTTTTTTGGTGTAAATGCCCGGTAACTTCTAACTGTCTATGGGTAACTCACCAAGTGCTTCCAGATGAGTCCTGGTCTCCGAAGGCACTGAAGGAGCCGTCTGCTCTACGAAAGGACAGCTCCTGCTCATAACCTGGTGAGAACATCGAAGATTATACAGCCAGCGATCAGGTCATCCGCAAAGTATGTGCATAAAAGTTCCAGACATGGATACAGAAGTCAAATAAAAACAGACAGACAATGAAAGTGAACATGAAAGCTGATTATTTTACTCAATAGACTGTTTTTTAGACGAGTGCAGCAATAGTCGGTGTCATTTTTGACATGCTAACTCTTGCAAGTAGAAATACATGTATTATTGGCGAAACTCCTTTAACAGGGAGAAAACAACATGAAGGAAAAAAGTGGCATTATTGGCAGAAAAACAATTGCAGTTGAGGATATGTTTCTTGCATTTGGTAGTGAGTAGATTAAATTTTACAAAGAAAATGAATTTTGATCAAATTTGTATCAAAAAAGGTATCATTTACGAACCGGTATCAAAGTAGTATAAATTAGGGCTGGGCAATAAATCTATATTATATATTGACATTGATAAATGAGGCTAGATACAGTCTTACATTTTGGATATTGTAATATGATATGACACAGGTGTTGTCTTTACCTGGTTTTAAAGGCTGCATTACAGTAAAGTGCATTACAGTTTTCTGAACTTACCAGACTGTACCTGTTCTATTATTCTTGTGTGTATTTTTGTGAAAGCACCAATAGCCAACCCTACAATATCGCGCAATATCGACATTAATGTGCTTGGTCAAAAATATTGTGATATTTTCTCCATATCGCCCAGCTCTAGCATAAATTATAAAATAAAACAAGTAATTAATAGTATTGCTACTATTATCTGTATTGAAAAAGTTTTAATGATACCCAGCCCTATGAACAGGGGCCCAAGGAGTATTGTCACTTGGCCAATTGACCAATTCATATTTCCATGAAGACTATCCAAAGTTTCTATACATGGAACCAGCACTGAAATTGTTTTTAAATGTAGCAGACTGAGCCTATAGAAAATCCAACATTTCTTATATTTCTAAGCAGATTTTCTAGGATCTCTGCCATCCCACTTTAAAAATCCTGGAATTTCCCTGCCTATGAATATGTTGTTATGTCTAATAATAATAATAATAATAATAATAAGTGACTTAATGTCCTCTGTTTACCATTCCTCATGTAGCTTGTGGCTCTTTCTGTGGTTTCTGTATCCGTCTGTCCCACAGCGCTCAGATACTGCAGAACGTAGATGTTTGGTGCAAAGTTGATCATGTTCTGCTCCCCGCAGCCATAAGGCATCTGGATCAGAGAGCCCAGGCCACTAATGGACGGGCCCAGGATGTCACCTTCATCACCATGGAAACCAGACAAACCAGACATGATGAGGGAGAAGGGTTAGTGTGTACTGAGCCTAAATATCACATCAGGCAGTGAATAAGAACATTTTTTTTCACTGTCGCAGCAGAGTAGTGACATAAATATTTGGATTCTGCGGAGATGCTTTGTCCAACTTAGTTAGGAATCGACTGTTGTTTTAGAGGCATCAGACATCAGGGCATATGAGTCTGAAAGGGTTTCACAGAAGATTGTGACAGCGTTTTCAGGGGGTGTTTACATACCGACAACCGCCACTGTAGCTCTCTCGCTGCCCTTCACGACATCTGCCGGGAAGCGGAACGTGACGTCTTGACTGGAAAATGGATACCCCGATGGAGGGTGCTCAAACAGCAGCGAGGCGGAGAACGACTGCTCGAGTCCTTCAGCCTGCAGAATCAACAGCAGTGAGAAATGAACACACAAACAAATGTGGTGAGTGATTTTCTGGGAAATGGCAGAGCTGTAAAACCACTTCAAGGTTTTGGTGGGTTACAGTGGCGCAACAGATGAACGCTGCAACACATAAACAAAAGTACAAAATATGACAGCTTCAACACTCGCTGCCGATAATGTTCTGTTGATGCTGAACCTCACTACGCCCCAAATAAGTCTTAAGGAGTCTCTTGATCAAGGCTGCGCAATTTTGGGCCTGCAGGGCCAAATTTGGCCTGTGCCCCATTTGTTTTGGCCCGCCATGGCATTTGTCATTGCCCATGCTTATCCTCCTCTTATTTTGAAAGTACTAACCATAATGACTCTGAAACGTCCATTTTGTGCAAGTTTTTCGGCAATGTGAGGCACAGTCCTGTTAAAGTTCCCTATTAAATTACATGCGTAAGCTTTATCTACAACGAACATCAAGAAGTACGATATCCTTCAACGTCAACATTTATTTTGACACGTGGCCTTCCATCTAGGTACGTTCTGCTTTAGATGATTAACAGGTTGGGAAAGAAGAAGAGGAAACAAATGTTTGCATTAAGAAAAAAAAAAAAGTGTGTCTTTGAATGTGTACCTTTGCTTTATATGTTTTCTATTTACTGTCATACCACCAAATACTTCAATTGCTCCAAATGATATGACTTCCCAGGTATGACTGTCACCTTGACGAGCACCATACTGCGGATGAAATCGGCCGCGGACGATATGGCTTTCACAGAGACGGGATCATCCCGAGGACCAGAGGCTTGATGGGAACGAGGACGGACGCTACGTTCTGACTCCCCACAGACACATCGCGAACAATGTCCGTGGACATCCCCTCAATGTCCGGGACGACAAACTCAAAGGTGCTGCTCCCGCAACAATCACCGTGACCTGACAACAGAGAGCAAAACAAGTAAACAAAAGCATGTTTTTGTAACCAAGTATCAAATTAAAACCCAAATTCTCACAAGTCCTTCTTGAAACATTTAGGATTTGCATTTAAAGAGAAACTGGGTCACGTCTTTGTTGTTTCTGCAGTTGTGATTGCAGAGTTGTATAAGATGATACTGATGCCACATTAGATTATAGCAACCCTGGCTATATTATCTGACACATGGGAACCACAATCACTTGTAATCCAACACCTGCTATATTCAACTGTTGGTGCAGAGTGAAATATATACTCCAGGGTCAGACTCACAGTGACTCAGAGTTTTTACATTTAATCAATTCACACTCCTCTCTGCAATTACATTTAACCCTTGTCTTCCTGTCAAAACTGAAAATCAACACTTTTGTTGAGGCTTTTTTATCAATGTTTTTAACTTCTTATGTTTTTGGCCCATTTTTCAACACTTTTGACGCTTTTTTTCTATGTTTGTCACTTTTTGACGTTTTCAACACTACGTAACACTAACTTATTAACTTTAGTTTTACAGTTATTTTGGAATTTATGGTCAATGAACCTCATTTATATTAAATTATACCTAATGTTTGAGTTAGAAAAGCAGAAATTAGGAATTATTTAGACTAAAATGAAACCAACATCAACAAAGTATGTTGATGATAATCACAGACTGGAATACGTCAACTTTTGCTCAATACTATTTCAAAACCTCTTAAATTTTTTTTTTCAAATGCTACAAAATTGAATAAGACACCTCAAAATTAATTAAAGTAGAGATTTGTACTTTCCAAAGAGCGTTGTGTGGAATCAATCATGTTATTTTGGGTAATTACAATTAAAAAGAACACTGATATAGGAAAATGGGTCAATTTGACTAAGACATGAATAACAGCATTTCTCTTCATATATATGTTCTCACTAGTCAGAATGTAACTCAAGATATCCACAATAACATTCTTACTAGTAAAATAGTTTAAGATATCTACAACTTTGAATTGTACAAGTCAAAATTGAAATACTTCAAAAGTTTACTTTAAAAAAAAACGGCCACTTAAACTTCAAAAGGCCGTTTTAACATAATTCATGACAAATGCCGTGTAACCAGTAACATAGCACAAGCACAGTTCATGACTGGTATACAGGCAGGCGCCATATTGGTCAAACGGTACCGTCTTTATAAACTCTTTTTAATAAACTGTCTGTTCACTTACAAAGTTCTCAATGTAGGGACCCTCATTATGCTAAATAGATTTATTTTCATGTTTTCGTGCCCCAATGAATAGCGTTATAAGATAATTATGGGTTTGCACTAAAACTGGTCCCATTCAATTAGCATGAAAACATATCCCTGAGAACGTCGGCTTGAAACCTGTAGGAGCCTTTTGTGGCCACTTTAATTAAGGTTAATTTAGTTATTATTTATTTTAGCCACTTGGGGGAGTATTGCACATCACTGGGAATAAGGTATATTTACAGGTGTGGCAATCAATGAGATGAAGGTGTGGATGGCGGGGAACACACGGTTCTTACCGTAGCCGTGAGCGGCCACTCCACCGACAGCAAGCCACCTCACATTATTAATCAGCCACACTGGGTGAAGTACTATTTTATGTGAAATACCCATTTTTTCTACTTTTATAATAAACGGGAACACCATCCAAAGACAATCAATGCCTGGACTGGATCTTTTTGCTACGCGTTGAGAACACCATGCCATCCATGCCGAGGCTTATAAGATAGCCTCAACAGTACCCATGTGGTATTAACCCCTAGTTAACAACACTTAAAGTTGTCCTTTAAGAGAGTTCCTGTGAAATGAGAGTGTGTACGGTCGTACGGAGCAGCAGACTGACCTCCAGGTCCTGAGGCAGGTAGTTGAACAGAATGATCTCCAGCAGCAGCTCCTCTCCTCGGATGACGTAGGCCGGCAGGTTCAAGGACAGGAAGAAATCCTGGAACACTGTGAGCTGCAGGAGGGGTTACACGAACCCTTTATACTTTCTCATTAACTAACTAACAGAACATCCACAAATCAATTTTATTCAAATTATCATTTATCAAATCATAACAGAATGTACCTTAGGATGCTTTACAGAGACCAAACAAGATCTAGACCAAACTCTATGATGCTAATCCTACATTTGCTTTTGGGCAGTGGTGGAATGTAACTAAGTACATTTACTCAAGTACTGTATGTAAAATACAATTCTTTTTATTTCTTTTTATCACACTTTATACGTCTGCTTATAAAATCTGAGGATTTTATACTTTCAGAACATTTTCCTGAAGATACTTACAGACTTTTACTTGTCCTCTTATTATGCTTTTTGTCTTTATCCCTTTCCTTTATTGTGTTATATATCTTTTTTGTGCATGTTATAGGTTTACAAAGTTATTGAAGTGAGGATTGATACCTCTGCCGGCATCTCTACGACGCCCAGGCCCAGGTTCTCAGACATGACGAAGGCGGTGGCCGTCCAGGTTGTGATGCTGTCTGGTACAGTCAGAGGTATCGATAATAACTTTGAATTACTGCCGAAAAGATAGGAAAAACGTATTTTAAAACATTGGTAAACAAATATGATTAAAAACAAATACTGTATTTACTAGGGATCAACCAATAAATTGATTATCGGCGCAGATATTTGTCAGTTAGCCGATTAGCTGCATCAGTGTTTCATTTGACAGAAAACTGATAAAAGGTAATTATTTAAAAAGAGCGCTACTTTGTTTCTGCTACAGCTCTGTGTCTGTCCCTCTGCTCCACTTTCACTCACCACTAGGCCTGCACGGTTTGGGGAAAAATATGAATCACGATTTTTATAGCTTAGAATTGATATCACGATTCTCTGCCACAATTTCATTCTTACGAAGTGGAATGTCTCTTGCACACATGAACCATGTCAAAACAGAACAAATTGGCAGTATCAAACTGATTTTTTTTAGGGGTCCTATAGCACATTACACATCACCACAAGCCTGTGAACATAGAGGCTTTGCAGCACTAGAGAGCACTTTAAGACCTTTTATACAGTCTCTGTGTAAAACTTACAGAAGAAAGTAGCAGCGTTTGTGATGCAGTCGCTCGTAAAATTAAATAGTCATAAAAAAAAAATCTAGGGCGGTTGTGGCTGAGTGGTAGCCTGCCAAGCGCTATATAAGAACAGTCCATTTACATATATATTACAATTTCTTTTTCTTTTTTTTAAAGTTATTAAAAAATCAAATCGTGAACAGGTTGAATGGAGATTGTGATTTCATAACTATAATTAATCGTGCAGGCCTACTCACCACTTTCACTGGCTCTGCGCCCTACCTCACACCTATCATGTGTTGGAAGGCCTTTTTTTTCAGATTCTTCTTAAATTCACCTTTAAGGGTATTTACATATAACTGATCCCCATGTGTTCCAAATCTAAATGTTCTCCACCTATCTAGCAAAAACGCTAGTTTCAACATTAACCAGAGGGTCTGGGTTGTCCACTTGGATTTTTTTCAGCATCAGACGCTTCATGTCCTGCATTCTGGGGAATCTTTCGGCAACATTTTGTCTCTTTCCTGCATGCAAATGTCTTTATTTATGAAAATTATTATTATTATTAATTAATTAATCTGCTGCTTTGTTCAAAACTTTCTGCAGATTATATACAGTACGTGTTTTGGGATGTTTTCTTAAATAATGATGCACATCTTAACAACAAATATTTGCTTGCCACAGCATTTAAACGCTTTGACTTCATTAACCCTGCCAGTTTTGATTATTGGGGCGGTTGTATGCCGCGCCACCCCATCCACCATCCATCCAGTAAATTACGCCTATGTTTCTGAGTTTTCACCTTGTGTTCATGTCCATCCATATCCAGGTCTCTGGAAAGTTCCAGCGCTCTCGTGGTTCCTGTTGTTGCTCCCTTTTGTCTGTCAGGAACAACTGATGCATTCCGTCCCCTGCTGTGTAAGAAGAGAAGGGTCAACTGGATTAGCATCACATAGTGAAAACAGTGACGGTGAAAAAGGCAAGCGTTTAATTGTTGATTTTTAAAACTTACAAAATTCAGGCCTCAGGGGATGGTTCATCCTGTGTAAACTGGCGTCAGTCAACACTATAAGATCGCATTTCTGCACCAAAAAAACAGAATAAAACAGAATAAAAACAAAATACCAGATTAGTATATTAAATGCATCAGCAGAGAATTGACATTGACTTGATAAACCATATTATCACAATAAGACCAAGGGTTTGTGCGATGATGGGGAAAACAACATAATTTGTCTTAAATATGTTTTCTGACCTACTAGCGTTTTTAATTCAGCATACATGTAAATATAATAGAGATGAGTGCATATGATATCATCATTAGTTTCTTGAACATATTGGGGATAGCTGGTGGTCACACTTTTAACCATGACCCCCATTTAGGGCTGGGCGAAATGGAGAAAATCAAATATCATGATATTTTTATCCAAATACCTTGATATCGCAACGATATTGTAATGTTGACTATTAGTGCTTTCACAAAATATTTACACAATGAGATTTTTGATAAATAATCATCAGTAATGTGGATATAATGACTCAGTTACAGTCTGGTAAGTTTACAAAATGACATCACTTTACTGTAATGCAGCCTGGAAAAGACACCACTTATGCAATATTAGGATATAATAATATCCAAAATCTAAGACATTATCTAGTCTCATATCACATTATCGATATAATAGACATATTGCCCAGCTCTACCCCCATCTTTCCCAACCGTAACCAGGTAATTTGTGGACCTACACCTAGCCAAATGATAACTACAGCGGTGTTAGATTTGTAACTATTTTGAAAGGCAATGACCAATGATATATCGTCAAGTAAATGTACTCAAAAAGACTAACAAACTAAAAGTAGGGTAAGAAGTTTAAAATGTTTGACTTTAGTTGAGACAGAAATATGATCAAGTGTGATTGGAGTCAATACAATGCTCTGCTGATCTAACAGACAGATATAATGGTTTAGTGATAGAATAGACAGATGTGATGTGTCGCTGGGGAAGCTAACCTCAAAGATGGAGGACGGATCTCCCATTGTCGTTGTGTGAGAGTGGGCGTCGGCCATGGAAACATCATACTCCATCATCTCTTTCAGCACCTATGAAAGCAACACCACCATATCCCCAGAGCGACAAAACAGAAAAGAGCACTTATTGTTTAAAACCAGTTTGACCGAGAGAGAGAGAGAAAAAAAAAAAAAGTGCCTCAGTTTGCATTAAACCAATACTGGGACGGGGGTAGCAGATTGTGTTTCATAGAAATACCTGCAGAGGATGTTAGGAAAAATATGGGTGGACATATAACTGGAAAAGTGTTGGAAAATATTACACCGGAGAGGACACTGGGGAGATATGGGAGCTTTTTGTATTCACACATCACATGATAGACTGTAAATGACAAAAGCCATTGTGACACTTAACTGTCTGTACAAAACAAGTTTCAAGATTAATCTCTTTTGAGGGTTTTCTGGGTTTCCTTTGCACATTTTTTTACCTTATGTTTCGTAAATGTGTTATGGTTGTTGTTGTTTTTTCCCATGTGTTAAATAGATCAATCAAATCAAAGTGGAGAAAAAGTTGAAGGATGTGAACAAAGGCGTTTTTCTCACCGTTTCCTTGGTGATGTCATTGTGTGATCGCTGCCACTTGGTCGCCTTGTCGACCACCAGGATGCTGACCAGAGAGGCGGGCTCGGACACAGCGACCCTCAGTGTGACCTCATCAGCTGGCCGCCGCGTCGTGTCGCTCCAGCTCAGAGACACCTGCCAATCATAAGCCACAATCACATCACCACTTTAGACCTCTGTACGCCAGCAGACAACATTGAATTGAGCTACGTAGCCATCCGGTTTTCTCACAAGAAAACTATAGAGAAACCTGCCAGCGAAAAGAGAAGAAATGGCCAAAACTGCATAGCGTCCCTTTAAAGTGAGTTTTCTATCTCACACCAGACAAACCATTATTATTACATATATTATTACTCTGTATTATTTCATTTTTTGCCCAAACTATAATTTTTTTTTACTCAAGACAAATAAGTTTAGAGATCTAACAATAGCAAAACCACACAAAAGCATGAATTTATTCACCAAAAACGCTACAAAAGACATATTGGTGTGTTTCAATTAAAAACCACTTTAACGTAAATGGACTGTTTTTATATATGTACAGTATATAGCGCTTTTCTAGTCTTAATGACTACTCAAAGAACTTTTACATAGTACAGGAACCATTCACACACATCTACACACTGTGGTTGAGGCTGCTGTACAAGGTGCCACCTGCTCATCAGATACACACTCACACACATCTACACTCCGATGGCGCAACTCGGGGTTCGGTGTCTTGCCCAAGGACACTTCGACATGGGACTGCAGGGCCAGGGAATGAACTACAAACCTTCCGATTGGAAGGCAACGGCTCTACCACTGGACCACAGCCGCCGCTACGTGACTTTTCTATCTCACACCAGACAAATTCTGATAGCAGGTTTTTTTGGGTTTTTTGGGGGTTTTTTTTGTATTTCATAAACATAAAAATGAATTGACTTTCTGACGGCCCTGCTCTGTCCAGGTAGTAGACTCAAAGATAACCTCCAACTTCCCCTTGATCCAAACCCTTCACAAGCTTCTGATTGGGTACCGGTTTAGGCAAATCAACTAGTTGCAACTGTAAAGCTAATTAGCATTAGCTCCACCTTTCTGTGTGCTGGCTTTGCCATCTTGATAACATATCATACTCCCAATACTCAGAATTACTAAAACTAAAAAATCCCTTTGTCGTTGTTCTAATTAAGCAAAGAAATTGAAAACGAGTGAAACAATAAATCACCTGGTTTTTTAAAGTTTGGGTGATGGGAATCTGCATGGCGTCGTTGACGATCTCTCCGTTGGGACACACACAGTAGACGATGACGCAGGCCAGAGGCGCCCAGGTGATTTCTGGGACGAGAGTTACAACACCAGAGCTTTTCCCAGCAGAAACTACCTGCCCTTTGGACTTCACCTTCACACACAGAAAACATATGTATTCTCAATGCTTTTAGACATTACATACTTAAAGCTACATTCATTGTTTGGTTTTTGTTGGCCACTAGGGGGCAGACAAACTCCAAAACAAGCAGGCAGACATATTGTGACTTTCTAACGTTGTATTATATCAAACTCAATTGATAAAGCACTTTAGTTCTATACCGCTAAAAAAAAGGTTCAAACTTATGTTGTAAAAACACAAAAAACATAAGAAACTAAAACTTTGCAAACTAAAATAAAATATGTGAGAATATAGCAACAGCAAACAAGCTATAAAATAAGAAAAAAATTATACAAATCTAATAATTTGAGAAAGTCAAGTTTATTCTGCAGTTACACTTGATGTAAGTCCGTCTAAATTAAAGCATTGGACAATTGAATTAATCGATTAAATGCAATATATCAAATGAATGAATCTTTCAGTGTCAAAATATTGTACTCACTATGTAGTAAATCTCAGTCATTTTAAAATTCCTGTCAATGTGCAGCTGGAGGGGTGAACCTACCTGAAGGAAGACAAGATTGTGTTATAACATGTTAAATAATTGAGTACACAAATGAAGTAAATGCACATCTGGTTTTTAATACTGTTGACCAAAAGTATTTCCACAATGCTGCTAGACGGAACAATATAACAGAGATGTTACAAAGATCCTTGTATTTACCACTAAAGGCCCGGAGGGTTTCTGGATCTGCAGGTATGAGTCACTGGGGATGTGTAGCTTCGAAAGACTTGAAGAGTGTTATGACTGTCCTCAAAATATGCCTGAAAAAAGAAATAACATAAGTGTGAAAAAGCCCATAGTTTTCTCTCCTGGTGCCAAATAATCTTGCAGAACATCTTTTTAATGCTGCAGATAACTTAAAATTTAGCTCCAGGAGGCGTCAGAAATATCCTTCTATGCAGATGATACCACACTTTACATTTAAATTAATCCCATCAAAAAGACTACTGTGTTCAGATTCCAAGCTAAATATTAATAGTGAAGTCATCCCTAGATTGTAATGTCTGTGGTGTACTACGGCACAAGACATTAATGTACTTTTGCTGTTTGTACCAATAGGAAAAATACAAAATGTACCGACAAATGTCAATGAAACTGTGACACGCTGCTGTAAATTTAACAATTTTATCTTTTATTCTGGCATTTCTAAACCTTCTCATATGTCATTTTTTACTATGCAATCAGTAGATAGTTTGCAGTCTGGTTAAATGGACAAGTTTTTAAGTTGAATAAAAAAAAATCTTACGTCAATCGTGAGTGTTTCTGTTTCATTCATGAGCTGAATGTTGAGGGGTATGACTCCATCTGCAGGGACAGGAAATTCCATTTCTTTGGGCAGCATCTCCTCTGGGTGCTCATCTTTCGAAGGGCCCGACATGTTTACTAGCTGAGGCATCGTTCCCTCCTCCTTGACCATTTGCATACTCCACGGACTTTGCTTTTGTTGCATCACTGACACCTTAACAGTCTTCTGTTGATCCTCTGGTGACAGGGGCTTATCGTTGTATGTAGATATTTTTAGCTACAAAACAAAAAAACTATTGAAAAGATGCTTTCTAAATTGGAGACTTTATGTCAAAATACAGAGCTGTGTGTGAAATCTATTGTGTGGCGTACAGAATCTGAAATAAGAGGCCGTTGTCCTACGGATGTCGGTATTCAACATGTTCATGACACTTTTTGTACTTTGCAATAAGAACTAGTCATTGTGAATCAATTTTGTTAATTTTATCAGAAAATACCAGTTTGTATAAATGTTAGAAATGTGTTTGGTTATACATTCATGTGTAATGTTAATGTGATGGTGTTAGCAAATAGGTCATTTGCACTCAACACAACTAAAAACAGACATTTTACTAAAAACTTAATTATATATATATTTTTTAAAAGATACTGAAAAATTTTGAACACGTAAAAACATTATAAGTAAACTACATTTAAACTATAAAATTATTTGCTTTCCTTACCCTGGCAGCGAAGTTCAGAGAAGGCCTTAATATTTGGGAATAGCCATCAAAAGAAACTTTATATCTGTACCTTGCCAAAAACACCTTTGCCGTACTGCTATATGTGAGACCTGAAATATGAGAAGCATCAGTATTATCACATTAATAAACGAGCTTGATCACTAGTGGAAAAAGAAGGAAACACAGTTTATTAAAAAGACATATTGATTCCGTCATCTCATAACTACGTGTAAATCACTAATCTGTAGAGCAGTTTATACTCTGAGAAAATATGTTAAATAAAAACTGATGGTGCAACACATCTCATAAGTTTCAATAGTTTCCTTCATTTTGGTCTGGTTTCGTTGCCTCAAAGACTCAAAGACAGTGTGCTATTGGTCAACGACTCATATTTGCAGTGATTTACATTATTATCAATGGGAGGGCATCACTTACAGTTGAGATAACTCATTTCACTGTGAAATTCTGCTATATTGAATAAAAGTTTTAAAGCTATAGTCATTACCCCCATGAGGAATTCTAAGTGATGACAACAAAACTGTTGACGCGTACACATGATACAAGCCTTCCGTGATCGCGTACTAAAGGGTGACAATTTTTTGGGACTCCCGTGGGTCACGTGATTCCCACAGTACGGTAGTCAATCTCAATATTGGTAATGTGATAGAGCATTGAAATCAACGGGAGTGGGAAGGAGCCAGAAGATTTGCGAGGCATTTTGTTTTAGAAAAAATAAATTAATTTAATCAAGTTTCTCTCGAGACCCAAATACATTGGAATTTAAAAAAAAACATGCTATGGGGGCAATAGAGTCTAATAACTTGCTTAGACAACATAAGGAACAAAACGGGAGCGGGACAAGATCCGGTAGTCTCTTTCGGGGGGGGCAGTCACATGATTGAGACATGCCAAGAGTATTTTTGTGGGCTTGGGATGGGATCTAAGTGACAGCTGATTCCCGTGTCACCCTCTATTGCGTACCACCCCCACCCGTCCTCCATACAACTACTAGTCACCAAGGAGTACACTGAGGATTAAAAAAATAAAAAAAAAAATAGAAGAAAAAAAAAATTTGACTCCTCAGGAGAGGTCTTTATCTTCACGTGAGTTTCTACGTGCGAAGGTTGCCGGATGACACCATTTCTTGAACGTAACCATAATGAGAGACAAAGAGAGAGTTGTATGGAGCTGGTGGTCTTAAATAGCTTTGTAGCAACCCATTTGACAATGGTTTGAATACCAGACTTTCATTAATATAAAAAAAGTTACGCACTAAAGCTTTAAATACTAAATCTTGAACTACTCTGCCAAGGAGGTTGTGGTTAGGTGTCTTTGTCTGTCAGAAGGAAAACTACTGTACCAGTTTTCATAGAACTTGGCAGGAGGGGGTATCACGGGTGAAAAAAGAACCCATTATATTTTGGAGCGTATCTGAATTAATTATTAAAAAAATATATTTTTCACTTTGGTTAAAACTGCGCAATAGGACATGGCTCTGGCAGAGGTCTGTGGTCTTCGAGTGCTCTTCTAGTTTATTTACGTATTTGCTGGCCTAAAAGCACAACGATTTAAATCCATTCAAGCTAAAACATTGGAACAACTGGAATTAACTTGGGAAATATTTACTTTGAAGAAGGTAAAATCATCCTAAATTCCCAGAAAAAATACTGAGGACACGACCTCAGTGTCCTATCCTCGCTGATTTATCCATACAAAGGTCCATGAATAAGTTTAGCATGGAGGTGAAAATGAATTACCTGTGAGATGCTCAGTCACATTAACATCGATCGTTAGATGCTGATCGTCCATGTAGCCGTCCAACGAGAACATCTTGAGAGCTCGTTTGCTCACGGGGAAGTAGGAGCCGGGAATGTCAAACATGAAGTCTGTGCTGCCGTTGATCTAAATCAAAGCAACAGTGATGCCAGATGCCATTAAGCATATTCATTCTTTATCCGAATAGTATTTGTTAGTTTATTGATTGATTGGCTGGTTGTTCTGTAAAAATTCAGTGATGATAAACAACAAGTTCAAATGTCAAGACCTCTAAATAATTTTCCCAAAAACTCCAAAGTATTTTTGATAAAACAAAATAGTCAAATAACCAGCAACATCTTTTATACATTTGTACTTTCTTTAAATGTACTCTTGTTAGCGATGGATGCAGTAAGCTACAAATCATTTGGACTAAAACCTTAATAAGAATTTACACAGAATAAGGCAGGTGACGTGATAATATAACATCAATTTACCATGATATGAATGTAGTTGTTTTTACATTAAAAACCTGTGCGTGTTTTACCCTGCAACTCTTAATAGACCTGTTATTCATTTATTAATCTACCAGGTTTGTGTTCTATGACCCCCAAGCTAATGTTTATGTTCGCTGTAATCAGATTATGATCAATATTTATCTCAGTCTGCTTTCAAATCACATTATGAGCTTTAAATAAAATGACACACCTCTCTATCTTCGTCATATGCCTCGTTAATACCATAAAAACTGTGGAGGAACGTTATATTCATGTGTCCCTGAACAGGCTTTCCGTACATGTACCTGAGGATGAAAACACAATAATCTTAAATAACCCTCCAAAGCAAGAAACACAAACTTATACAATTACAAAGTAAGTATTAAAACTGAGAATATGTAACCCAGAAACAAAGGTTCTGACTTTGCTGTGACGGAGCCCCACAGAGTGTCCTCTTTATATATGACATCCGGAGCGTTAATCACAACTTCAAACTTTGGCAGAACTGCAAACAAACACACATAATAAATGGTGTTTAGGCATGAAAAAATTAAAATTAAAATTAAAATATCGCAATGTATTTTGCAAGACATTTTGTCATATTAACATAAGGATGTGAAGTCAGAGAAAATGTACGTACCATAACGAGCCACGTTGAAATGCTTCTCGCTTGAAACACTCTGCAAAACACACAGACGATAAACCCTTTTCATTGAGGTAACAACATGACACGTTGCTCTGGTGACGCCTCCAAGACAAACTTCATATAGTTTCTTTTATTAATCTAACAGATTTGTTTTTTAGTGTGGAGTTAGCATTCTCAAGAAGGGCATTTGTATATCTGTAGACTTTTAGTCATGATAAGTCTTTATGATGTTCGAGCGTCCCCATAAAGACCCAGATATACTAGCTTTTTAACTATGCGTACGTGTGGACAAGTGGCGGCGGTGGCGCGAACGGCATTGTTTACACATAGTACTTGCCGCCATACTTTGCGTGTACCTGAAAGGATTAAATGTATATCCATTAGGGGGCAGAGCACGGCCAAATCATTCCTGGCACACACCAGATGATATTCCTGGGCCTGAGTGTGGAACAGCTGCTTACTGTAATAATACAAATACACAGCCTATGAAGTAAACAACGGCTCTTTATTATCATAAAACATTTGTTCTAACTTTATCCCCCTTGTCATTTTTTTGTGTTATGAACATGTTTAGGGTCATGTGCCAACAACTAGCATAGCTTTAGCTCAACGGTCCGACCAATAATTATTTATATAATTACAATTAGGGATATACTGATTATCGGGCCTTTTTTTTAAAGATTGTTTTTGGGCCTTTATTTTGATAGGACAGTTGAATACATGAATGGGGAGAGAGAGAGAGAGAAATGGCATGCAGCATAGGGCCATAGGTCGAGTCAAACCCACAGCCGCCGCGTTGAGGAGTAAACCTCTATATGGGCGCGTGCTCTACCAGGTGAGCAACCCAGGCACTTATTGGGCTGTTTTTCAGCAGTTTGCAGATGAGCTGTATCAGTGTTGTATTTTCCTGATAACCGATAAAAGATAATGAATTAAAAAGTGTTCTACCTTGGCTCGGCTACAGCTCTGTGTCTGTTGCTCTGCTTTGGTTTTACTCACCACTGAGCATTTAAACTATTTTATTGTTGGCTTTGTATCATTCCAAAATCTTAATTTTGACTTACAGATTTTCATTTTCATTGTAAATGCATATCGGTTCCAAATATCAGTTATCGGTTTCATTAACTACTAATAATCGGTGTCAGTATCGGTCAATCCCTATTTACAATTTGGCATACCTAAAATCCTATCCTAAAGACCTTAGCTAATGTTAGCAATTACTTGCGGTTTAACAAAGATACTGGGATTACGTAAAAAAAGACAATTATGTAATAGTTGTTACAGGCCAAATCCCTCTAGTCCTTCTAGAAGATGGGTCTGGGTAAGAGGTAGCAGACTTACAGCGACTGTAGTAATGATGGTCCATTCACCCAGAGGCGGGTTTTCAGACAGTTGGTACTCTTGGGACACGACTCCGAGGACGCTGTCCAGAGACAGCCACTGTCTGACCAAGTCCCCCCTCGGATCCTGGATCAGGTACAACATGAATACAGAGACATTAGATGATGCTTTATCCTGGAGGACAGAGCTGCAGACAAGCAACAAACATTTATCATTACAGCATTTTGCATTGTGATGTTGTGTTGGAAGATGTTCTGTCAGTGATTCGCTCAACGTACAATTTATGATTTTAGGTTAACGATAAGTTTTGTTTGTTTATTATTTGTTTTGTAACAGAATGAGCTGCAGACAAATGATTGTAAACACGTCTTCATTCATATAAACTGTGCAAAACAAAAGATGTGTCCTCTTATCAAAAGTGGAACTGAAATTTTATTTCAGTATTGTGAAAATCCAGGACTTAGCTAAAATATTTGAACATCGAGAACTTCTCAGTCCCTCCCCCCTTTCCGATAAAGCCCAATACTGTCTCCTATGCCCGTCCCCCCACAAGGGAGACTGAATGTGTGTGCATGAGCAGTGATTGACATGCAGTTAGACACACCCCCTGTTCCTGATTGGTGCATCCTTACCTACTGCACCTTTAAGGGAAATGTACGTGTGCGTGTGTACGTTTGTATGTGTATGTTTGATGTACTGTATGTGGGCGTGGATAGGTGTATTGCATATTGATGGGATTTTACATATTTTCTTGTCATGGGTTGTTTGTGATGTAATTAGTTAATTAATTAATTGTAATGTATTGTGTGTCTAGTGTGGACCCCAAGATGGCAAACTGACTGCTAAGGCATTAGCTAATGGAGATCCTTTTAATTAACAATTCATTTACTTTGTTGTTTGTCTTTTTGCTTTGGTGCTGTGTCTTGCTTTGTGCTGAGTTCTGTATTGTGCTTTGTTTTGTTGCTTTTGTCGCTAATGTCACCTTTCATAAACAAACTGAATTGAATTAAAGAGCTCATATTCTGCTCATTTTCTGGTTATATTTAGAGGTTATATCAGAATAGGTTTACATGATTTAATTTTCAAAAAACACCATATATTTGTTGTACTAGACACTGCTGCAGCTCCTCTTTTGTAAATGTAAATGTAAATGTATTTTATTTATATAGCACTTTACAACGACCGATAAGTGAACCAAAGTGCTTCACAACAAATAAAACCACAGATTTAAAACAACAATACACCACTAACAAAATTACAATATCGAATGATAAAAGTAAGAAAAAAATAATAAATAAACAAAAATAAAAAACAATACAATCAATGCAAATGTGTCATCACATTACTAGGTACCAAACGCCAGTTTAAAAAGATGCGTCTTAAGTCTTGATTTAAAAAGACCCAGGTCAGTAATGATACGCATCTCACTGGGCAGCTTATTCCAGAGCTTAGGTCCAGAAACCGAAAAAGCGCGGTCACCCCAGTGTTTCAGTTTTGACCTGGGCACTTCCAACATGAGTTGATTAGATGACCTCAACGTCCTACCACAATTTCGAATAATCAGCATGTCTAAATGTAAGATGGGGCAAGGCCATTAAGAGCTTTAAAAACAAACAATACAATTTTATACTTAATTCTAAAGTGTACCGGGAGCCAATGGAGAGAATAAAGAATCGGAGTTATGTGGTCTCGTTTTCATGCCCGTTAACAGGCGGGCAGCTGCATTTGGACAAGTTGGAGACGGTCAACAGAGGACTGGGAAACACCCATATATAGGGCATTGCAATAGTCCAGTCTAGAGCTTATTAAAGCGTGAATAGCCTTCTCAAGGTCATGACGGTTTAAAAACGATTTTACCTTTGCCAGAAGGCGCAGTTTAAAAAAGCTCGATCTAACAACATTATCAATCTGTTTGTTGAATTTAAAGGAACTATCAAAAATCACTCCTAAGTTCTTTACCGTCTGTCTGGCCGTTGGAAACCAGGGACCAAACCCGTTAGACACAGATTCTCCAAACACAATATATTCAGTTTTATCCTCATTTAAGTGCATAAAATTTTGGGCAAACCACTGCTTAATGTCCGTGATGCAGTCAACTAAGGTACCTTGTACATCACCAGGCTTCAATGGCAGATAGATTTGGAGATCATCTGCATAGCAGTGAAAAGATAGGTTGTGTCTGGCTATAATTGACCCTAGCGGTAGCATATATAATGAAAACAAAATAGGGCCAAGAATGGAGCCTTGCGGGACTCCACAGGAAAGAGAAGCACAGGAAGAAGTCAAATCCCCATCATCACAGAGAAAGTTCTATTTGATAAGTATGACATAAACCACTTCAGTGAGGTGCCATGAATGCCAACAAACTGTTCCAGGCGTGACAGGAGGATTGTATGGTCTACCGTATCAAAGGCAGCTGTGAGGTCTAGTAGCACTAAGGCAACAGGACATTTGTTATCTACAAAGAAAGCAATATCATTATGTACCTTTAATAATGCAGACTCAGTGCTGTGGTGAGACCTAAATCCAGACTGAAATTTTTCAAGGACAGAGTTGTTTTCCAGAAAGGGTTTCAACTGTAAGAAAACAACTTTTCCAAAACTTTAGAAAGAAATGGAAGATGAGAAACAGGTCTAAAATTAGATAGCAGTGTAGAGTCAAGGTTAGGCTTTTAAGAAGGGGCCTAACCACAGCATGTTTAAAGGCAGCTGGGACGGTTCCTAGACTAAGACAGCTATTCATTAAATCCACAAGCCCAGGCCCGACAACATCAAAAACCAGTTTCAGGACTCTAGTAGGCATAATATCAAATGGACAATTTGTGGACTTCAATGATCTCACTATCTCGCTAAGGGAAGATAAAGAAACTAACTCAAACTCCTCAAACACAGCAGAATGAACTGGAGCAACAAAAAATTCCTTATTAAAACCTTTCCTAGTACTCTGCCTAACAGAGTCAACCTTATCAACAAAAATTGAAGAAAATTTTCACAAGTGATAGTTGCAACATCAGCAAGAGCAGAAATTGGTGGGTTCACAAAAGAATTAATTGTAGCAAACAGGACCCTAGGGCAGTGACTACTGCTAGAAATTATATCAGAAAGATACTGAGATTTTGCCTCTCGTAGGGCCCTCTGGTAATCAGCAAGACTGGCCCGCAAAGTCCAACGAGACATGCAGTTTATCCTTCTTCCATTTCCTTTCAGCCTGCCTACAACGTTGCCTAATGGTATGCAGTATTGACATTAATCCAGGGATCCGTTGTTAATTTAGTCGATTTATGCCGAAAAGGGGCGATAGTGTCCAGAATCCCGGAGCAGGTAGAATGGAAGAAAGAGAGAATATTGTCTGGGCAGGTGGGAGAAGCCTTTCCATTCATGGCGAAAAACTCTGACTCCTTAAATGCAGCAGCGAATTCATCAGCTGTGGTTGAAGTGATGATACGGCTGGCACGATGGAGCCAAAGACTTTATAGCTGAAGGAGGGGCTATATATTCAAACACAATGGGAAAATGATCTGAGATGGCAGTCTCAGAGATCTCTTTAACGTCAATTAAAAGCCCAAAAGAAATAATGAGATCCAAGGTATGCCCACGACAGTGTGTAGTTTATCCACGGTTTGAGCTGTGAATCTAAAAGCTATTAAGCATTTAGCGTTTGTCACTTTAAACTGTAAATTGAAGTTCAATCTAAAGTATATTTGACATCTTCTTCAGGCTGTTAAAGCCATATTTTAGTCTTTTCAGGCAACTGTAGAACGGAATCCTCCTGTTAAACCAGCTTCATTCAAGTCTGGGTGAGTTCACATATCCATGGTGTCACACAGGTAATATGGACCATTCTGATGTAATCTTTAAAATTAAAGGCTTAAATGTCAAGTAATCTACAAGTATATTTGACATCTTCTTCAGGCTGAAAGCCATATTTTACTCTTTTTCAGGC